>CM052895.1:40044537-40160685 GCA_028534135.1 Potos flavus
AGATTTATTCACCGGTGGACTCAGAGGAGATCCTTCTCCAAAGATCTGAGCCCCGAGCACAAGCAGGGAGGGTAATTTATATCCTCCTCCTCGCGCATACTTGGCATTCTGGTGCGCAAGAGGAACAGGGTAGGAGAGAAGAACCGGAAGGGCTCTGAGACAAGGACTGGAGTTCCCTTGCCAGTTTGGTCAGTCGGCTTAAAGTACAGTTTTTCCCCATCAAGGGTTCACCTGTTTGTGGGTGTGCTGTTTTCCCCGCAACACGACACAAGGCCCTCTGTCATTCTGACAGTGAGGAACAAGTGCCCTAGGTAGGAAGATTGAGAAGCAGAAAGTCTCCTTGTGCTTTCAGTCTGGGCCGATGAACATAGCAGAGCAGGTCAGCGCTAATGCTTGGGCCGTGACCAAGTGCATTGTTTCTGCAGCCGGCAGCCATGATGGCCTGGGGTCGAGCTGAGGCAGAGTTTTGCTTTCCCTTCTAGTGATGGGAGTGACTGCCTCCCCATTTATCCAAACAGTACGTGAGCCATCTGGACCTCCAGAAGATGCCACAAGATGGGTATATGTCATCATTGTTACTCATGGGTTACCTTTACTCAAAGGCAATGTGACACCTCCAATATTTTCAGAAGCATTCGGATATTCTTGCCATCATTGTGTTTATTTTTTTCTCAAGGGAGGTGCCTCATTAGGCCCTAAGTTTGGAAGGTGGTATAGAATAATGATTAAGCATATAGGCTCAAAGGATCCTACCCAGGTTCCTAGCTGTATGACTTTTTGCAAGTTAATGAACCTCTCTGAGTTTTAGATTTCCCATACGTACAAAGAAGAGAATGATAGCCATTTGTGATAGCGTAGAAAACTGTTTAGTCTTTGTCCCAGGTTCCTGGCACAGAGCTCTGAAAACCCTTGTATTTTCCAGAGTGATAAGAGTGTTCAAGCATTGGCCCTTGCACAAGGAGAAAAGGAGGCTGGACTGCACGGTGCCTGTGAGCTCTTGCTGACTTTGAGATGAGACAAACGAGTTGAAATCCAGACTCCCAACAACTAACTGTGGGACCTTGGGCAAATTACTTAATCTCTCTGAGCTTTATTTCTCCAGTCAATAGTATGCATAACTAAAAAAAACCCAGAGTGTTCAAGTGTCTTTGATTCTAGTGGGATGACTCTTCATGGGCCCTTAGGTGGTTTCAGGATGGAGGTTGATCCACAGATAGACCAAGTCTTTTTTTTTTTTTTTTTTAAAGATTTTATTTATTTATTTGACAAAGAGGGATCACAAGTAGGCAGAGAGGCAGGCAGGTGGGGGGGAGGGGGAGTAGGCTCCCTGTTAAGCAGAGAGCCCAATGTGGGGCTCTATCCCAGGACCCTGAGATCATGACCTGAGCTGAAGGCAGGGGCTTTAACCTACTGAGCCACCCAGGCACCCCAAGACCAAGTCTTGAATGGAGGGTTGGCAGTTCTACCCCATCTCCCGACCTCTGGGTGGGGAGAGGGGCCGGGTGTTGAGTTCAGTCACCAGTGACAGTGATTTAGTCATACTGATGTAATGAACCTCCCATAAATATATCCAAACAGTGGGGTTTGGATTCTTCATCTGGCCGTTCATTTGTCTCTTTTAGGATAAACCCGTGATCTTAAATTAAGTGTCTTCCCGAGTTCTGTGAGCTGTTCTAGCAAATCACAGAACCTGGAATGAGGTGGTGTGGGAGCCCTCAGCTTTGTAGCTGTGTCACACAGAGAGTGGGTACCCTGGGTGCCCAATAGTTGCAACCTGTAGTCTTGTGGGAGAGAGCCCTGACACCTATGGGGTCTGGTGTTAACTCCCAGTAGTTGGTGTCAGAGTTGAGCTGAATTGTGGGACACCCACCCAGTTGGTGCTGGAGTGTTGGAGAACTGGCTGTCGGTGCAGGAAAAGCCCACACTTTTCATGTGGAAACTCCTGTGAGTGAAATCAGCCCCGGCTGCTCCAGAGGGCGGTGTGAAACCAGGGAGGTCTAGCTTGCTGCCGGGCCCGCAGTAAACTCCTCATAAGTGTTAGTGTTCGTACGGGGTAGGATTTTTTTTTTTTTTAACCACAATCAGAGCAATTTATGAAAGGATTATACCTGCTTATTCGCTTGGATATTATTGTTTTGTTTCATTTTTCCCAGTTGTAAAGTTGACTTCTCTTCAAACATTTAGCATATCGTCCCTTTCTTGATGCTGTGTTTTGGAGACCAGTCAACACCACTCATTTCTTTGTGGGATGGGACTGAACCCACAGCCCCGAGATCGAGTTGTGTGCTCCACTGACTGAGCCGGCCAGGTGCCCTGGTGTCGATACTTTGCAAGGATTATGGAGAAACATATCTCTGTAGAGAAATAGAGAAAAACAGCCCTTCTAATGAGCTGAAACCCTATTCGCATGTTTGTTTGTGATGTCCATTTTCCTGTCCTGGTTCCTCTTCCAGGGAAGGGAACTCTGGTTCGGTGTGCTCATCTGTGGGCCGGCCCGGGATCCTCTGTACTGGGCACACTGTTCGGTGGGGAGGGCTGAGAGGCGAACCCAGGCAGGGGTGAGAGGGCAGCACTTACCCCCTGGGGGTCTCGCTGGCCTGTAGGGACGGAGCATGTCCGTGGAGAATGCTCAAGTGTAAGGCAGTTTCCACTATCTACAGCAGAAGAACTGATGGCTAGCTAAAACAAGGATGAAACTACGTGGGTTTAATACTCCCTTGATGCTGTTATCATCATAATTGGGGCGCCTGGGTGGGTCAGTCAGTTAAGAGTCTGCCTTTGGCTCAGGTCATGATCCTGGAGTCCTAGGATCAGGTCCCATGGCGGGCTCCCTGCTCAGCGGGGAGTCTGCTCCTCCCTCTGCCCCTCCCCCTGCTTGTGCGCTCTCTCTCTCTCTGTCTCTCTCTCTCTCTCTCATGAATAAATAATTAAAATCTTAAAAAACATCATAATCCCACAGCTACCATGCCCCTGATCCTCACGGGTTTAAACTCTAAAACTCTTAAAGTCTCTTATGCTTCTTGGGTTTAAAAGTTTGCCAAGCATTAGGCAAAGCCACGCGTCCTTTCGTTGTCCTCCACAAACCGCTTGGTACTGACATCTGCAGGCCAAAGTTAAGTGCTAAGGGGAACTCAAAATGAACACAGCACGGTACCTGGTCCCCAGGGGATGTGCAGGGACTGAGAGGAGCCGTCTGCTAATCCTAACAGTCACTCCTGAGCCGCTAAGGTGTGCGATTGTGTACTGTTGTACACATGTCCTTTCATTCATGCCTCATCACAGCCCTGCCAGAGGAAAGTGATCTGTCCCTTTTGAGGGATGAGCACTGTGAATCCCAAAGGAGGTGGGGAGTTGGTCCAGGTCACAGCTAGCACGTGGCAGGGCTGGAATCTGAACCCAAAACTGGCTTCAGTCGAAGTCGATGCACTTTTCACTTCATCCCATGACTTCCTGTGGTGGCCTAGGACTTGGAACACAAAGATACACTCCGCCTAATTGTGTTTTTACATATTTGAACCACGGTTAGCAAATTATGGCCCATGGGTCAAATCTAGTCTGATGTGTTTTTTTGTAAATAGAGTTTTATTGGAGCACAGCTACGCCTCTTCGTCTGTATATTGTCTGAGTCTGCTTTTGTGCTGCAATAGTGGAGATGAGCAGTTGAGACAGACCAAGTAGCCTGAAGGCCTGAATTATTTATTATCTGGCTTTTTACAAAGTTTCCCCTGATTTAAACAATGCCAAGCAGTCTCCTGTTTATCCTTCATCTTTAAAATAAGGGCACAGCAAACCTGTCTCGTGAGGATTTAACTTTTGTGACTGTGTCTCTTCGTGAGCCAGCCCGAGCATTCATTCCATGAGATCGCGTGGTCCATCAGTGCAGAGCCCGTGGCCTTGGGTAAATGCCTACTCAGGTCCTGGTTCTGCCACTTACTTGCTCTATGGCCTTTGAGAAATGGCCTCATCTGCCTAAATCTATTGGTTCTTATTTATTCGTTCACTGATTCAGAAACGTTTATTGAGTACTTACTATGTTCTGTGTGTTGGAGACTTAGCAAAAAGAAACACTAAAACCCGTGCCTCGGTGGAGTTGGTGTTCCACCAGCTGGAGGCAGACGCTAAAGAAAGAAGTAAGGTTTATCACATGAAGAGGACAGTAAGTGTCATGAAGGAAAAAAAACAAGAAAAGGGGACAGGGTGGGGAGAGAGGGTGTAGAGGGCTTGTAATTTTAAGTTGAGTGGTTAGGGAAGCCGTCAATGAGGTGATCTGAGTAAGGACCCAGAAGGAGAGGGGAGAGTACGGTAAGACCATCTGCAAGAAAACATTCTTGCTTGATGTGAGAGAAAGAGCGAGGCAGAAGCGGGTCTGGTATGTTGAAGAAATAGCAAGGAGGTCAGAGAGACCGGAGCAGAACAAACAAAGGGGTACAGCTGGGAAGGAGGTCCGAGAGGTGTTGGGGTGCCCTTACCTCCAAGGTCTTTAAAGTTACTGTAAAGACTTTGGTTTTTACTTTTAATGTGGTAGAAAAGCCACCAGAGAGCTTTTGAGGAGAGAAGGCCATAATATGAAGTATGTGGTTGTTGTCGGTTTGTTTGTTTGTTTTTTTTTTCTGGTACAAAATGGTGGTTTTATTAAGGCGTGGGGAAAGGACCCATGGGCAGAAAGAGCTGCCCTGATGTACATTTTACATGGTCTACTTTAGGTACTACTGTGTTGAAGAGAGACTGGAGGACAGGAGAGTGACCAAGGGTAGAGCAGTGGGACCACTTGGGAGGCCGCTGTCAAAATCTGGGTGAGAGGTGGTAGTGGTGCTCATCGGGGTAGTCACGGTGAGTTGGTGAGATGTGGTTGGATTCTGGAGATCGATCTCTCTCTCTCTATATATATATATATATTTATTTTTTGAGAGAGAGTGCACGAGAGAGCAAGTGTGAGAAGGAGGGAGGGGCAGAGGGAGGTAGACTCTTAAGCAGGCTCCCTGCTCAGCTTGGAGCCCGATGCAGGGCTTGATCTCACGACCCTGAGATCAAGACCTGAGCGGAAATCAAGAGTTAGAAGCTTAACTGACTAAGCCACCCAGGTGCCCCAGATTCTGGAAATATTTTGAAAGTAGATCCACTGGGATTTCTTGACAGACTGGATATGGGGTATGAGAAAAATGATCCGCATCCCTGGAAGGTTGGGGTTGCCAAGTATGAGATGGCCAATAGACAAATGGAGATACTAAATAAGCGGTGGAAATATGAATGAAATTCTCGAAATCAATGTTATGGAGGGGATGCCATTATTGGAAATGACAGGGTCCAGGGTACGACCATAGGAATGAGTGATTGAGGTAGGGTGGAAGACAAGAGCTTTAGGACATGAAAAGACAGCCTATTGGTAAGATTGTCCTTGAGGATATTAAAATCACCAAGGATTTTGGAGAGAGTACTGTTGGAGAAAGGGACAGTGAGGCAAGAGCAAAAATATTAGAGGAATGAGGAGTGATGTTGGGCCTTGGTAGATGACTGTAACCAGGAGGGGTAGTGGGTGGGAAGAGGGTGATGGCATAAGATCGAAGCCGAGGTTGGAGGATGTAGGAAGAAGAAAGGTCTAGAAGTGGCAGTGAGGATCATAGGACAGCTACCTCATCCCCAGTCCAGGAGTTGAAGGGGTGCGAGGGGGAAAACGGCCACCACTTGAAAGGGCTGCAGGAGAAGTGGTCTCCTTAGGTTTTAGTCAGAGCAAGAGGTAAAGGAAATAGTCCTGGAGGAGACTGAGAACAGCCCAGATTTCGCTGAGGACTGTTATGTGATCCAGCAAGTAGGGAGTTCAGAGGTGGGGGGGTGAGTGATGGTGGGTGACAGGGTCCGTAAAGGGAATTCCAGGTGCTTTGGGGTCCTGGGCTTCCTGTTGTGGCTGTTGTAGCAGAAGAATGACCTGTGGCCCCAAGGGAGGGGGTGGTAGCCGGGGTGGGAGTTGTGGCAGGGGACCTGCGGAGTTCGGAGCCTCCCTCTTGGCTCCAGCTGATGAAGGTACCCAGGTGCAGGGGTAAGGTCTTCCTTGGGGTACAGAGCGCTTTCTTCTCTCCGCCCATCAGAGGCAGGGAGGTCGCAACAAGGAGCAGAAGAAACCCAGTCTAGTCCAGGAAAAAGCGAGCTTGCCGGAAGATCCCTCTTGGGCCCCAGGGCTGCTGGGACCTTGGCAGTGGGAGTTCGCGACTCTTCTTTTTGGTCTGCTGCTAAGACTCAGCGACCAGCTTCAAGCCCCCCTTGTTCCCAGGTCGAATTCGGGATTTTGACTGGTCACCTGACAGAGTCAGGTGGTACAAGTGTGTTTCCAGGGGAGCCACCTCACTGGATGGCGGGGCAAAGATGCGGGGGTTCAAAGAGGTGAGAACATGCCTGTGAACAGTAGAGCACGGACTCTCGCTGAGGTGTCTAACTCATTAAACGAAGATTCTCATCTGTGAGAGTGGGATCATAATAGCGTGTGTCTCATTTGGTTGAGGTGCAGATGAAATGAGCTCTGATGTAGACAACACTTAGCACAGTGCCTGGTATCCCATTGGCACCCTGGATCTGTTAGCCATCATTTTTATAATCATGGCGTCTAATACTTTGTCATTGTCATGAGGGACAAATCTGACTTGTTCTGTTCCCGCTGTGAGCGAATCATTCAGGTTGTGAGAAAACGGGGGGGAAGGCCTATATGTTTGGGGCAGGATGGGAACCCTGGGGTCTGGCTAGGTCCCCAGCGGGACTCCCATCAATGGGCAATGACATTTCAATGTGGCTTTGTTGTTCTTTACGTGGGTCTGAAAGGGCATTGTGTTTCTCTTGATATTTTATTGCTTTTTATGGAGGAATGCTATCCTATAAAGACTTGCTAGAATATGGGGACCCCTGATGGTCTGGGGACTCATTCTCAGCTACTGTCAAGGGTCTCAGTGGGTCTCCTTTTGGTGCCACCTGCTACCGGCCGCTATGGCCGCCCCTTCATCTCCCTGTCCTTCACAGCTGACCTCCACTAGCTTGCTTTTGTTTGGTTTCTCACTCAGTTTCTATTAGGACAGATCTTGAACGTGAACAGCCGTGCATTCGCCCCTTGGATAAGAATTTTAGTTCTTTTATTTCATTATTTAGGATTTATTGGCTTATGTATCTATCTGAGCACTTGTGGATAAATGTGGGCACAATGCATAGGTGTGCCCTTTATTGTGTGCTTTAAAAGAGATCATGAACATATTGATGGAAGCTGTGTGCTAAGAAAAATGTGGTGTGTACCGGAATATTTTTGGTTCCTACTGAGAAATCCTGAGGATGCCTAAGTGCACCGAGTCTGTAATGTATTATTGGAAAGGAGACCATTATAATTCAGATCACAGTGATTTGCAGCTACTGCAAGGTCACTGAGACCCTTTCTGTGATCTCCCAGTTGTCCCAGGTCACAGAGAATGCTAAGCTGTGGATATCAAATGCTGATTTTTCTGATGTCTTGCTTTATTGCTGTGGATCTTGGTGTAAAACAGGGGCACAATTTTGGGGCAATAAACTCATGTGGAATTGAGGAGCAAGAGTCCCAAGGCATTTTTGACACGAGTCATAAATAACGCACAGTTGTAATTCGGGGAATATATGACTATGGACATTCCCTGGGCATATTACTGATGATATTATTTGATCAGTTTCTTCCAATTTATTCTATCAGATGTCTGAAAAAAGTAGATAAGTGACCGAAGACAGATGTTTTAAAACAGATGGTTTAAAGAACATGGGCATTTTTATGCCTACCCTCTGGTGACAGACCAAGTTTCTGGAGCTGAGTGACTTTTCCTCATTATTACGAATGACAAATGACAAGCTTCCTATAAAATCTCTTATCGGGACTCGTATTCAATTGCTCCTGTTCTTGAACCAGACATGGCATATACTGGTCGGTCCTCTTTAGAATGTTATAGTGTTTAGTCACTTCACTTTCTCTTGTTTTGAAGGATTTCATGGCAAAACCCATACTTTATTACTTAAAGTGGATTTTAAAGATATATGGTGAAACCCTGCATTATTATAAAATGAAGTAAATTGATTCAATTTGCCCAATTCTTGAAACAGGAAAAATTTAAGAGTTATCTTCAGTTATCAAGTTGCAAATAACCATCTTTTTATTGTGTAGAACAATCCATTAGGGTAAACATGGTATAAACACTGGATTTTATGTAGGGGAAAGATTTTTGATTATCACAGACTGTAAAACATAGTGCCCAGAGTCTCTAGACCAAAAATAAAGAGCGAACCTGCTTTATGCCCTGTTCTGTGGCTCTGTGTGAGATCCCGTTTCTCAGCCAGGCCGGGTCATGTGATTCGAGCAGCTCCTGGGGCATCATCTGCCGTGGGGTGACTTCCCAAGCAAGCAGTTCTCTGTCAAGACTTCAAAAGAGAATGGAGAAGGTTTATAAAGGTATATTTGGTGCAAGATCCAACTGTGGATGCCCCTCGATGAGTGGGCCAGGCCAGATTTCCTGTTACTTGTCAAAGCCGGTGCCAGTGTGTGGACTGAGATCCCAATGAGCCTGGGCATCCAGCAAGCATTTACCTCACACAGAGATCCCAGTCCACCCCCATCAAGAGAGCATGGACTAATTCCGAGTCTAACTCTGAGCTCCTGCCCCAAGAAAACAGCTGCTGGTTTTTGTTTTCATTTTAGTTTACTTTTTAATTTATTATTATTTATTTATTTAATAATTGCATATTTTCTTAAATTTAAATTTTAGGTAGTTAGCACACAGTGCAATATTGGTGTCTGGAGAAGAATTCGGTGATTCATCACTTACATACAACACCCACTGCTCATCACAACAAGTGCCCTCCTTTTTTTTTTTTTTAAGATTTTATTTATTTATTTGACAGAGAGAGAGATCACAAGTAGGCAGAGAGGCAGGCAGAGAGAGAGGGGGAAGCAGGCTCCCTGCTGAGCAGAGAGCCCGATACGGGGCTTGATCCCAGGACCCTGAGATCATGACCTGAGCTGAAGGCAGAGGCTTTAGCCCACTGAGCCACCCAGGCGCCTCAACAAGTGCCCTCCTTAATACCCATCACCCATCCAGCTCATCCCCACCCACCTCCTTCCATCAACCCTCAGTTTGTTCTCTATCATCAAGAGTCTCTTATGGCTTGTTTCCCTCCTTTTTTTCCTCTTCTCCTTCCCATATGTCCCTCTGTTTTCTTTTTTAAGTTCTACATATGAGCGAGATCATATGGTCTCTGTCTCTGACTTATTTCACCTAGCATAATACACTCTGGCTCCATCCTGTCATTGCAAATGGCAAGATTTCGTTCTTTTTGATGGCTGAGTAATATTCCATTCATGTATGCATATATATACATATGTGTGTATACGTATATATACATGCCACATCTTTATCCATTCATCAGTCGATGGACACTTGGACTCTCTCCATAGTTCGGCTGTTGTTGATAATGCTGCTATAAACATCGGGGTACATATATCTTTTTGAACCTGTATTTTAAAAAATCTTTTAAAAATTATTTGTCAGAGAGCAAGAGAGCACAAGCAGCGGGAGGGGCAGAGGGAGGGAAAAGCAGTCTCCCTACTGAGCAGGGAGCGTGATATGAGACTCGATTCCAGGACCCTGGGATCATGACCTGAGCCAAAGGGAGACACTTAACTAATTGAGCCACCCAGGCATCCTTGTATGTTTTTTATCTTTTGGGTAAATACCTAGTAGTGCAATTGCTGGATTGTCTGATAGTTCTATTTTTAACATTCTGAGGAACCTCCATACCATTGTCCACAATGGCTGCACTAGTTTGCATTCCCACCAACAGTGCAAGAGAATTCCCCTTTCTTTGCATTCTTGCCAACACCTGTTGTTTCTTGTGTTGTCAATTTTAGCCCCTCTAACAGATGTAAGATGGTATCTCTTCGTGGCTTTGATTTGTATTTCCATGATGATGAGTGATGTTGAGACAGCTGCTGTTTGTGCGAGACTTGGCATCCCTTCCCCAAAGCAAGGTATTTTAATCACCATGGATCAGTTTGTATCTACATGGAGAGCTTCAGGACCATTGCTTTCATTTTTTCCATTTTCTCATCTCCGTGCCTTTGCACAGGCTCTTCCCTCTGCCTGGAACACCCTTCTTGTGGCCCTTCCCTTGGCTAATTTCTACTTGTCTTTCAGAGGTCAGGGCTGAGATCTCTTCCCTAGGAGCCCCTAGCTTGACTTAGATGCATTTCTAGCACTCTGTACTTCTGTTAGTGGAGCCTTTCCCGCTCCATCGTGCAATTTTGGTTTGAGTAAGTCTCTCCACCACTAGGCTATACATTTTTTCTAGTATTTTAGAAAAACTGCTTCTTTTTATATTTAAATCTTTCATTCATATTGATTTAATTTGGTGTAAAATATGAAGTAGAGGTCAACTTAAGGAAGACTTCTTCCCTTAATCTCTTCCTTACCTGCATCTGGAAGATCACTACATACTCATTCAACATTTATGGAGGGACCACTCGGTATCAGCCACAGTAGTTGGCTTGATAAGCGAGAAATGCTTGATAAGCTCCTGACCTTAAGAAGCTTACATTCAGTTGGAAAAGACCTTAATACAAACAAACGTCATTAGTCAGATCACATGAAATTGCCATTTTTGTAAGCCAAGAATGGTCAAATATTGGCAATTTCATGTGGCTTAATCCAATACAAAATAAACAGAATGTCTTGGTTTGACTTTCTCTGAACGTGGAGCTGGAGACAGACACAGGCATGTAGGCAGTTTACTTGGAAATGATTCAAGGGAGCAGTAGAAAGGAAGGGACCAAGAGAGTGAAACAAGGAAGGAGAGAAAGCCAGGACACAGGGATGCTTGTGGAGTTGGCCACTGCTGCAGCCACTGGCGCTCAGTTCACTGGAACTTCTAAGGACCTTGATGACAAATGAGTTGGAACGTCCCGCCCGGGGGATGAAAAGGGCAACTTAATCCTTGGGTAGCTCCAGAGTGTTCACCTCCCCTGTATTTCTTCCATTTGGCCTATGTGTGTGTCTAGTGGGTTTCTGTGGGTGTTCCATTCTTGGCATCAGAGAAGGCCTGAGCCAGGCGGGGAGGGGCGGTCAGATCGTACCTGTGCGCAGCTGGTTGACGTAGGGTTGGCGCTAGTAGCTGCACCAGTGGCTGGAGTAAGAGACGGAGCCAAGACCGTGGGAAGGGATGTTGGGTCCAAACAGCAGTAGTGGTACATCTGAGGACGAGCGGCTGCTTCTGTGGAAGTTTGGCTGGGAGGGAGAAGAGCACAGTGACCAGGGAAACAGAAGAAGGGAGGGTTGAGGTGAGCCTTCCAGGACTCATGGGTACCCTCCAGGGGGAAGGGGGCTGGGAGTGGGCCCTCCAGGTGGAGGGAGCAGGTGGGCACAGGCCCAGAGGCCTGGAACCTTTTACATCTGAAGAACCTGAAACCGATTGAAATGGTTATGAAGCCTGGGGGTGAGAGGTGGGATGTGGCTGGAGAGATAGGCAGGAGTAGATCAAGAAGCTGATTTGGGAGTTGTGTTACTTTGCCTGGTCTGCCACCACAAAATACCACAAACTGGGTGGTTTGAACAACAGAAATTTATTGTCTCCGAGTCCTGGGGGTCACAAGTCCAAGATCAAGGTGTTGGCACGGTTGGCTCCTTCCGAGGGATGTCAGGGAGAATCTATTCCCAGCCTCACCCCTAACTTCTGGTGGCTTGCTGCAGTGTCTGACATTCTCTGTCTTGTTGAACCATCACCCCATCTCTGCCTCTCGCTTCACACGGTGTTCTGTTTGCACGCCTGTCTTCCGATGTCCCCGTTCTATAAAGAGACCAGTCATATTGAATTAGCACCCACCATAATGATCTCATTTTGACTGGATTATCTCCCTAAAGATCTTATCGCAAAAATGAAGTTATACTCTGAGGTCCTGGGGGGTTAAGACTTTAACATATGAAGTTGAGGGAGGGGCACCGTTCAGTCCAGAAACGGAGGGAAATCAGATAACGTGTTGGGAGTCAGAAGTTGAACTGAGCAGGCTCTCCTGAGCTTTGCTGAGCTCTCCTTGCTCCCCGTCTCCCCACACTTCGCCATGGGCCCTAGGGGCTGAGTGCTACTTCTATGGTTGGACTTCTTTGCCCTCCCCAAACTCTGTGTGGCATTCAGGAAGGCACAGCAGTTACGTGGGGCTGGGTATTTGAACAAGGGGTTTAGGAAATGTCTTTAAACATCTGAATTTGCAACATCTTTCCCAGGCTAGGTCACTGTAGTTCAAGTTTTATCCCTCAGAGTTGTCATAACCCTTTCACTAGCGCTCGTGTGAGTGTGTTGTTAAAGAAGGTTGGTGTCAGTGAGCTTGGGCTGTATTGGGTAGGAACTGAGGAGATACTGGAAGAGTTCTCAGGCAAGAGTGGCATGATGAGTGTTTTTGAGAGATCATTCTGAAAGCAGGATGAAGAAGGGATTTGAAGAAGCCAACACTGGAGGCAAGAGGCTCAGGCAGATGTCTCATGCACTGATTCAGATGAGGAACAATCAGAGCATAAACTAAGGCATGGGCGCGTGGTAGTGTCCCTGGGAGCTTTCAAAATACCCATGTTCAAACCCCACCTCAGATGAACTAAACCACAGTCTTTGGAAGCAGGACCCAGTCACTGGCCCACTTTTATTAAATACTCTCTTGGTGATTCCAGTGTGAGGTCAAGGCTGTGAACCACTGACCTAAGGCAAGACGGTGGGGAAGGTTCATAGCAGATAGATAGATGCTGAGGAAGTAGAACTACAGGTTTTGGCAATCAGTTCAGTGAAAGACTGACAGGGAGGACAAATGTGGAGTGTGGGTCCGGGGTTCTTGCTTAATTGGGCACTACTATAGCTATAGATACACATTATACATTTCTAAAGAATTAGAGCATTCTGAGGTATACTAATACCACAATTATATTAAACGTGATTTAATCTTTGATTCAGAAGGCATTTGGGATTTTCCAGTATCTGTGTGGCGCTGTTCTGTGCATAACTGAGCTTCCGTTGAGCACTGCACTACATGTCCCTGCAGAAGGAAGGGTTGGAGCGCAAACCACTGCCATCTCCATTGTCCCCTGGTGTGTTTCACTTACCCTTCTGTCCTGTTCGGAAACCTCCAGGGACCTACCCATGTTTACGTAGTAAATTCCACATTCCTTGCCTGGAAATCAAGACATGATGCTCCTCCCCACCCCTTAAATAAACAAACCCATTGCTCAAACTATTTTCTGTGGGTTTTACAATATTTTATGATAAATTAGTGTCTGTATTGGGTGTGTGATACGCATCAGCCACTGAGGCATTTATTTTATTTTATTTTTTTTATTTTAAAGATTTTATTTATTTATTTGAGAGAGAGCACAAATGGGGGGAGGAGCAGAAGGAGAGGGAGAAGCAGACTCGCTGCTGAGCAGGTAGCCTGATGTGAGGCTTAATCTCAGGACCCTGGGACCGTGACCATTTAAGATGGTGTGTAAACTTAAAGGCAGACGCTCAGCCGACGGAGACACTCAGGTGCCCAGGCACTGTCTGAGGCATTTAAAACTGTATTCTTCCTAATTCTCAGCACGGTATGGTTGGCTTTATCATCTGTCTTACATGTGATAACACTTAGGCTCATTAATGTTATACAGCCCCCCTAAATTCACCTAGTTAGTAAATACCAGAACTGGGATTTGAACCCGGGACTATAGCTCGCATTATTCCTACCACACCACACTATCTATCCCCTTCGCGATGAGTGTTTCAGCTTTTGCCATCTTACACATCCTGTTACTTCTTTACGATGAAGCCTTCCTCCAGTGATGTGCTGGTGAATGTTTCGTAACTAGCTTTCTCACTTTAGTTCTGCTGTGAGTATTGGTTGACATATATTTTTTTTTACATAAATAGGTGTTTTAGAACATTACCGTTCATCAGTGGCATGAGGGACTTTGCTGAATCACATAACAATTTTCAAGTGCTAGAAGATTTCTTCAAGTCTTTGGTGCCATTCAGGATGTAACAACTACCTACTTGATTTTTTTTTTTTTTTTTAAGATTTTATTTTTAGGTAATCTCTATACCCAAGGTGGGGCTCAAACTTACAACCCTGAGACCTAGAGTCCCTTTCTCTTCTGACTGAGCCAGCCAGGCGCCCCTCCCCCCAACATGATATCTTTTAAAGTTGAATCTGTGTTATTAAGATTTTTCCATTACTTTCTTAAGTATAAACAACCAACAAAGCAGTAAATCAAGCCCCGAATTGTAGCATTTGCAGATTTCTGCTATGTAAATGCTCCCAGCATGGAAGAAACTTGGAAGAGCTGTGCAGTAGCACATTATATAATATTGTTATATGTATATATATTATGTATACAGTATATAGTAATGCTATGTATTATTATATAGCATGTCCACCATATAGATACCATAGATATAAATAGCCTGAAGAGCATAAATTACAGTAAAATGCAGTAAAATAATGAGGAAGCAATGAGTTCTGAGTGTTTATTTAGATAATGTTCAATTATATATTAATTGTATATTCTCCATTATAATATTAAATAATACATCATAAATACACATTAATTTATAAGGTATAATTTATTTAATTTTAAGATTTTATAATTTAATTTTTAGTAATGGCTGCATTTAACAACTGGCTGACAGTATTCCTAAAAAAGGTAACCTGCAGCTCTCAGGAGATGGTGTAAGCTGGCTCCCACACGCCCCCGCTTTTCTTCTTCCTCTCCATTGACCCAGATTCACACCAGTCTGCAAGCTCCGGCCAAAACCCCAGTTTGCTACATAACCTTCCAGGTACCCCATCTGGTCTTCCTGCCTGTAAATCCTTCAATCCTTTTAGTTGATACCAGTCCTTAACACCTATCTGATGTGATTGTTTAATTCCATCTTTTATTTTTAGTAGGTCTCTTTCATCAACAATCTGGTCAACTTTCTGAGGGCGAGGAGCTTGCTTAGTACCTTTTCTTTTTTTTTTTTTTTTGCTTAGTACCTTTGTACTTTCTGGCAGTACTTAGCATCATTTTTGCACATGAATATTATGCCATCGGTTTAGTTGCTTTTTGGATACATTAGCCAGATGCAGTTGTATCATCTCCATTCGTCCCCATCTCCTGAAGAGGAGAACAAAAATACCAGCCTGGTTCCAGGCAAATGGGAGTTGATTGTGTTTGCAGAGCTCACAGGCCACCGACTTCGGGGGCTGCAAAACTCACTTAGCGTGACCTTGGCACACACTGTTTACATCTTCAGACTCTTTTTCCTTGAAAAGCTCATCCTTTGGCCCTCAGAGTCCTTGGCAGCCCACATCCAAGCATCATTACTGTATGGCATTACTTGCCTCACGAGTCACCTCATCCTTTTCTTATGCGGGAGTTCTATCTACCTGTTGAATTTTGAATGAAAACCCAATGAACAGAAGCTCAGCGCTGAATTCTATATTTTGTTCCTTGCTGGGCTCCCATGAATATAAAACCAACACAAAGGGGAGAGTCAGTAGGTAGAGATCAACACCATCCATATTTAATGGGAAGGGAGCCCGACCTCATAGATGGGAAAAACCATGTTAGAAAAAGGCCAAGTTCAGTAACTTGCCCATGCTTACTGAGTGAGCTTCTGGCAAAAAACAAAAAAACAAAAAACAAACAAACAAACAAAAAACAACGAATATATATCTTATAACAAGTTTTCCTGATTTGTAGTACCGTCATTGTAATTCCTTTTTTTTTTAAATTTTATTTATTTATTTGACAGAGAGAGAGATCGCAAGTAGAGAGGCAGGCAGAGAGAGAGGGGGAAGCAGGCTCCCTGCTGAGCAGAGAGCCCGATGTGGGGCTCGATCCCAGGACCCTGAGATCATGACCCAAGCCGAAGGCAGAGGCCTTAACCCACTGAGCCACCCAGGCACCGCCCGTCATTGTAATTCCTAAGGAGAAAAATAATGCAGACAAGTAAGGGATTAAATAGTGATTGGTAATCAGGAGATTTCCTTCCCCTCCCATGGGGTACAAAAGCAGGAACAGGGATCCACATCCTTCACCAAGAACCTAAGCTCTCTGTTAGTGGGCTGGCCTCGTGCCCACCAGTCTCTTTCTTTAAGGGAAGACACTGAACACTCACAGCCCCTACCCCCTACCAGAAAGTCAAGGATTGCAAGGCAGCAATGCCTAGAGCCAGAAGCACAGCAGTCTCCCTGCCTGTCACCGGGTATGCGGCTCCCGATGTGGGACCCATGGTGGCTCTTGACAAGGCTGTCCCAGTGAAAGCATGTCTCAGCAGCTTCTTCCCTGGTCCTCAGTGGTTTTCGACTTCTTTCTGAGGCAGCTCTTCCAGCGGCAACGTGACCAGTAGCAGTAGTTTCAGTTATAGCACCTGTAGCTCTCAGTAGCTGTGGCTTCCAGAATCCCCTTTGGGGTTCCTGGGATCTCCGTTATGTCTCCAGACTCTCCAGTAGTTGCCACGTCTCTCTGCAGCTGGCAGACATCACGGTTTTTTCTGCACTGACTATACAAATCAATACATGTTCATAATATCTACATCAACATATCAAAATGGAGTCTCACGGGGCGTCTGGGTGGCTCAGTCAATTCAGGGTCCAACTCTTGGTTTTGGCTCAGGTCATGATCTCAGGGTGATGAGATCAAGCCCAGTGCTGGGCTCTCTGATCAGCGCAGAGTCTGCTTGAGATTCTCTCTCCCTCTGCTCTTCCCTATCCCCCAACAAAGAAAGAAAGAAAGAAACATTTAAATAAAAGCATGGAGACTCACCATCGTCCCCTGTTCCTATTTACACTTATTCCTTTTGCACTGGACATACAAGCATCAGTGACTATCTATCCAGAAAGATCTAGGAAGTTCCCAACCTACACTCAGTGGGACCATGGATTGCATTCTTATTCTCACTGCTGCTTCCTCATTTAAATAGTTTTCCATTTATTCATTCATTCAACCACCCACTCAATATTTATTGATCACCTACTATGTGCCAGGGACCACATCCTGGAGAATTAGACCTAGTGCTCCTATTCAGGGTGCTCACAGTCTAATAATAATTGTTATTATAACAACAACAACAATCAAAAATACTCGTAAAATGCTCTGTAGGTGCCATTCCTCAATATCATTAGGAAATACTCTCCTTCTTCCCTACTTTCAAGTGAGAAACCAGGGCCTGGAGAGGTAGGGCTGCCCATGTTTACACAGCAAGTCAAGTAAGTGGGCAGTCTCTGTTTCATGTCCCAGCCTGGGAGTGGGGGCAGAGAGCCCCCCCCACCCCAGCAGAGCATATACTTGCGAGTCAGATGTGATTTAACCCTAACCTGGTCATACACTCACACCCTCACCTCATTCTAGGATTTTTCAGAGGTAACACCATTTAAAAAAGAAAAAAATAATTGTTTTTAAGGGGGAACTAACAGGAAAGCAGTAACAATAAAATGAGAAAGCCCTCTAAAATGGGAAAAACATTCGGCTTTAGGATTAATGTAACCTTTACACAGGTCTCCAGCCCTTCTGAACTCAACCTTGTTTCTGGAGAAAGGGTCTTTACAGTATTGAATTAGAGTCAGAAAAGTCTGTGATTGCTAAGACTTAGCTGTCAGGAAACCTCAGGGTAGAAGAGACCAGGCTCATGGAGCCCATCTCCTTGCAGCTGGGGGAAGGCTTTCTGTGGACCTCAAGGGGAGACCTGAAGCGACCGGGGCTGCCCTGACTTCTGGGATATCCACAGAGTTGTGCCCCCTGCCAGTGTGCTGCTTTAACCAAGCAGCTCTTTGAATGGGAAGTGATGCCAGATCTCCTAGTGCCCATCTCTCAGGAATTGAGAGATGGCATTTGAACACAAATCATATGACCAGCAGGTTGAGAGGCTTCATCAATACACACCGTGGCCAGAGCCACGTGATACCACAGCCTTCATGGGCTCTGTCAATGCAGAGAGGAAAGGAAAAAGTCAGTACAGTGCAACCCCCCCCCCCCGGTCTCCCCCCCCCACGTTTCATGAGATCAAAAGATGTCCTTAGATTGACCTGTGCAGCCAGTTGGCTTGCTGTCCTGTAGTGATGACAGCCCGTGGTGGGTTCCTGTGTTCTGGGTGATCATTTGCTTTGGTGATCAGCTGGGAACACTTGCTCTGAGAGCTGAATCTTCCTGGTGGTATTTTTCCACACCCGGCTGGGGCATGACAGAAGCTTTTCCCGTCGGCAAGAACAGATGATGATGCCAAAAGGAAAGAGCTTAATGAACTCTTGGCAGTGATTCTATACTCATTTGTAGAAGAAAGGGCTTAAGTTCCAGTGTGGTTTTGCGAAGCAGTAATTCTTTGTTGGCTTTTTCATGACCATACTTTTCCTAACTATGGGGAAACGGTGACAATAAATCTCTAAGTAATACAGGGCATTTAATGAAAATCTTTTGTTTGAGGCTAAGAGATTTGGGGGGGCTTTGCCAATTATTTTTTTGCCTTCATTTCTTATTCTCTTTTCCTTTCTCTCTCTCTTCTTCTGGGACTCCCATGGTGTATTTGCTGATATGATTGATGATGTCCAACAGGTTTCTTAGATTTTTTTTTTTTTTCATTTTTCTTCATTCTTTTTCTTTTATTTTCTGGGACTGCATAATCTCAGTTGACTCATCTTTAAGTAGTCAATTTTAATTCCAGTTATTGTACTTTTCAGCTCCAGAATTTCTGTTTGGTTTTTTTAATAATCTCTCTCTTTATTGATATTCTCCTTTTGGTCACACATTGTCCTCATGATATCCTTCAGCTTTTTGAACACATTTAAAATAGCTGACTCAAAATCTTTTTCTAATAACTCCAGTGTCTGGGCTACCTTAGAGATAGTTTCTATTGAGTGTTCTCCCGCCCCCCCGTGTATGGGCCATATTTTCTTGTTTCCTTCCATATCTCACAATGTTTAGATGAAAACCGGACAGGTTGAGCATTGTAATGTGTGACTTTGGAAATAAGATTCTCCATCTTCCGCAGGGTCTGTTGTTTCTGCTTGCTTTTGCTGTTTGTCTTTTAGGGGCTTTTCTGAGCCAGAGTTTAAGTCTATATTTTTGTCATTTGTGACCCTTGAAGTTCCTGTTCTGTTAGCCTCCTGGTCAGGCAATGAGTGGACGCAGGTTTCCTTCAATGTTTGGAAATCGGATATCCCTGAGTTTTTGCCCAGGGGCTCTGTGTGTGTTGGGGTACACCTTCAGTCCTCTGCCAGGCAGTTTGTAACCCTGATTTAGTCTTTACTTCCTGCGTATGCAGAGCTTGGATCAGCCAGGAGTGAGGATGGAAGGCCTTCTCACGTCTTTCCTGAACGCGTGCACAGTCCCGTTTTTGTGGATGTGGCTTTCCAAGTTATCGGGAATACATTGGAACTTTTCCAAGCCCTAATGCCCCAAGGGTAATATTTCCCAGCCTTTCCTCCATACTTTCTATTTTTCAAAATTTTAGAAAAGTTTTTATTTAAGTAATCTCTACCTCCAACATGGGGGTTTTGAACTCATGACCCCAAGATCAAGAGTCACATGCTCTTCGGACTCAGCCAGCCAGGCACCCCGCCCCTCGTGGTTTTTAATCTATTTTCTGTTCCAGTTGTAAGTTGTAAATGTTTCTACGACATTGTAAATGTTTTTGACAAATGGCCCTTGGGTAATGGCTATAGTGCTGGGTATGTTCCAGTTAGGGGAGATAAAACAGGCCCTTTGAGGGGCACTTGTGTGGGATTAAGCATCTGACTTCAGTTCAGGTCATGATCTCAGGTTTCTGGGATCGAGTCCCACATCGGACTCCCCGCTCAGCAGGGAGCTTGCTTCTTCCTCTCCCTAACCCATCCCTCTACCCCTGCTCGTGCTCCCTCTCTCTCTCAAATAAATAAAATCTTAAGAAAACAAAACAAAAAACATGCCCTTAGAGTGAGGCTTCCTTGGAGGCACCAGGTAGATCACCAAGGACAATTCTTTGCAAATGAGAATGGTTCTGCTTGATCTGGTAGCAGCTCTGGTCCTGGGACTGTGGGTTATTACTTTCAAGGTGACTGTTAAGCTAAGGACAGGCAAGGGGACGAGGGTAATTAAAACGCCCCAGAGCTCACTGTTCTTACTGAGATTCAGGTCTTTTTGTTGATTGAGTGCCCCCCAAATTGTAGCCAGCTATTGGTTCATTTCCAGAGTTCCAGAAAAAGTTGATTCTGACAGTTTTTTGCCAATGTTTCAGTTGCTCTCATGGAGGAGTACACTCCTGCTGTTTCTTCCTCTGACATTTTCACTGGCACCGCCTTGCCTGTTTTTCTCACAGGGTTGTTGGACCTTATTCTTGTGTTTTCAGAAGTTCTTTCTTTCTTAAAGATATTAATATCTTGTGATCTTAGCAATAAATAGTTTTGCCCAGTTCATCTTTTGGTATTTGACTTTGTTCATGGTGTTCTGACCTCTATAAAAGTTTTTGGTTATTATGTTATCAAATTTATTAACCTTTTCTATGGATTTGAGCCATAGTGAGACAAATTGCCCTTCTCTCTAATTCAAGAGCTATTTACATATGTTTTCTTACAGTATTTATATAGGTTTATGTTTTACTGGTAAATCTCTAATCCATTTGGATTTTAACATAGTGTGTATTGTGAAAAATGAATCTAATTTTCTCTTTTTCATATAGCCAGCCCCTCACACTGCTAGCATGATTTTTTCCTCTCTGACTTGAGATGCTTATTTTATTGTATATGAAATTTCCATGTGCAGTTAGGTCTAGGTCTGGATTTTCTATTCTGTTCCATTGGTTTCTCTAGTCATGTGCCAGTGCCACACTGTTTTTATTAACTTACAGAGGCTTTATTTTATTTTTTTTAAAAGACTTTATTTATTTATTTGACAGAGAAAGACACAGTGAGAGAGGGAACACAAGCAGGGGAAGTAGGAGAGGGAGAAGCAGGCTTCCGGCTGAGCAGGGAGCCCAGTGTGGGACTTGATCCCAGGACGCTGGGATCAGGACTCCAGCCGAAGGCAGACGCTTAACGACTGAACCACCCAAGCGCCCGAGGCTTTATTTTATATAAGCTAGTTCCCCGTGCTCCTCACATTGTTTTTCTTTTTTTAGGTTTTCTCCCCCTGGCTATTATTGTTTATTCTTCTTCCAAATGCACTTTATAGTACACTTACTTTGTGCCAGGCAAAAATTCTACTGATATTTTATATTGAAATTATGTTAAATTTATATATTGCCTTCATGATAACTGATATGCTAAAACATGCTATTATTTCTGTACTTTTTCAAGTCGACTTTTGGGACATAAAGGAATGCTTTGTACTTTCCCGCATAAAGATTTTGGGCATTTCTTATTAACTTGCACCTACATATTTTGATATCATAAATGGGGCATTTTCTCCCATTCTAACTGGTTCTTCTTTGTATATATATAAAGCCTACTAATTTTGGTACATTGATTTTATAATCTGCTATTTTATTTTTCTATATAATAGCTTTTCCATGGGTTCTTTTGGGTTTTTCAAATATAAACTAGTATCAGCTGCTGGGATATTATGTTTTGGTGGCTTTAGCAAGGACTGGGAAAGCTCCCTTGTGAGAGAGTTCTGGACAGCACTATTAAGAAGACCTATACACCAAGGTAACCTCTCATACACTTCAGCATTTCTTATGCTGTTACTATAATTTTAGGCCTAAAGTAGCCTCCGCCAGAGAATTTGAAAAGTGACATTATCGGGATCCTTCATGTCTACAAACACACATGTATAAACACAACACAGACACACACAGTCTGTTCGGCTCTTGGGAAATAAACGCGTGTGCAGAGCTGAAAACGCTCTACCCCATGAGGTTACCAGGTCCATCAGGGCCCTATTGTTGAAAATGACCAGCAGCCCCTCACTGTGGTTCGCCAAAACGGAGGTAACAATTCCTGACCTTGTGCTGAAGCTCTTTACTTTCTCAGGGCAATTTTGTGCTTCACATTCTTTTTCACTCTAATGTTACTCAGCCAGTGCTACTTGGGGGCGGTGGCGATCCCATTTCCATTTCCCAGAAAACAGGGCTCCCGGGCCTAGTCAGCTGGCTAAGGGAGGAGCAGGGATTAGAACTCAGCTTTTCTGTCTTAATGTCTGTTCTTTCCAACATACTCAAATACCTGCAAACCCTTTTGTTGCTACGAAAGCCCATTTCTTACCTTCCCTCTGAGGAGTCCGGGACAGCTGCTCAGCATCCCCTATTATAATATCTCTTCATATGTATGAATCCTGTGATTTTGTTCCCTTCCAGCTTCCCTTTGGGCGGGTTAAATTGCCCCGATTCCATTCCTCACAGGGTTTATCTCCCACCTCTTTTGTCAGTTTTAACAAAGAGGTTGTGACTCTTGGGTCCCTGCTCAACAGAGCTCTTCCTCATTATTTGGTAACCTTTGTACCTCCTTACAGGGAGAGTTAAATAAAGCCTGTGGATTTTTGATATGAATGTCTGGCAGGCTCGTGCTCACACAGGAAGGTTTCCAGCAAGGCTCGCTGATGAAAGCCTCGCTCCTGTGACGGAGGCTCATTCATGGCAGATGAAAGGCAGAGCTCCTCTGCTCGTTCCAAAATCCACACATGGGGACGGTGCCCACACGAAGGTCCAAATTCCAGAGCAAGTCCCGTTTTGGCAGGAGGAGACAGGTTGTAATGAGAATATTGAGAAACTAGGAACCGCCGGCTAATTACTTCAGGGGAATAATTCATTTTTTGGAAAGACACTGTTCTTCCAGCTTGTTAATCATGTGTAAAAATTATCCTTGACCTAGAATTTCATTATTGCACCTGAGCCAGCCTGAAAATTAGAGAAATTAAGTAGCATAACATATAAGTAGTAAAAAGGAGAATAAACCTTGAGAGTTAATGGCTACGTGATGTTCTGGATGTTAAAGCATGAAGCGTGTCAAACATGCTTCAGTTGTATTTTAAAAATGGCACCAGAAGCTCCTTCTCTTCTGGCACCCCCAGGTTCTCCTCCTAGCCCCTTCTCTCTGCACCCACAAAGTAGGTGCCAGATTTGGATGATAGGAGGGCATGGCATCCATCAGCCAGGTTACTTGCTTGCTTGCTTTCTAGGAACAATAAGTGGCTCTCACAGTCCTTCAGAGAGCATTGGTCTAGGAGTCGGAGAAACGTGGCCATGCCTTACATGAGCACCTCTTAAATCAGGCTCAACACCTTTATTTTGCAGAAGAAAGAACTGAGGTCCAGACGGGGCGAGAGACTCGCTTGGCGCCCCATCTCCACGACTGGAGCCCAGGGCACTCTCTGTTTATAAGAGGCTATATTCTGCTTGCGGCTTGGCTCAAGATGTTCATCTAAAGGTAATTACATCTTTTAGAATACCTGTACAGAGTTGTTAAAATTGCATTTTCAAAAATGGGATTAGTGGTGTGTTTTTATAGAACTAAAACCATCTGTAGCCGAGGCTTACTTTCCCAGAAGATTTAAGAATCAAGTCGCAGAAACCAGATGATTAAAAAATGTAAAGATTAATTTGATTATCATACAATTCCAAGTATTTAAATCCTATTTTGAGATCATCATTTAGTTATGGTAAATGTTTTTGTTTGCTTCTATTTTCCTTTTTTTTATCTTATTTAAAATGAGTCATTTTATTGTTCTCCGGAGGGTATAACTTTTAAATGAGTTAAAATGTTATATCACATTTTCCTTTATAACATGAAATTTAATTATATTGCATTTAATTCAGTTAAGTGTTCATTTCAGACTCAATTTGTGTTTTTCAAGTTACTGGAAAGAGAACTTCTCTTTCCTCCTCATTCTTTTTTCCTTTACTTTTCTTTCTCTCCTTCCTTCCCCTCTTTCTCCTAAAGTAAATGCTTTAGTGTTATCTGCTGCTCTCAGGTTTTCCAAGGTGCGGCACCTTGGGGCTCGGAGCAGCTGGCGAGGTGCTCCTATCTGGGGGCTCCTGGTCTGTGGTTTGGTTACTTACACATGTGAAGCCCTCGGTAGGCTTTTGTGGGGAGCTTTTTTGGGGAATGTTGAAACTGTGTGCAAAGTTCTGTGTTCATGTGCATTTCTCTGGGAAGAGGGTCTATAGCTTCATCAAATTCTCAGAGGTGTCCTTGACCCCAAAGGTTAAGTAAGTGTCATTGATGAGAAAAGCAATGCCCAAGAAGTGCAAATGACTCCTCCAGGACCACATTAGTGTATAGTGACAGACCAAAGAGTACACTCTAGGTCTGCTGGCTTCCAGTACAAGGCCTTTTCTGCTGCATTACGAAAGCAGGCTTAGTTTCAATTTTAATGGAGTCGCTGTACATATAATCTTTATGTCTTCTTTTTTTAAAAAAGATTTTTATTTATTTAACAGAGAGAGAGAGCACAAACAGGGGAAGCATCAGGCAGAGGGAGAGGGAAAAACAGGCTCCCCGCTGAGCAGGGAGCTTGATGTGGGGCTCGATCCCAGGACCCAGGGATCATGACCTGAGCCCAAGGCAGATGCCTAACCGACTGAACCACCCAAGCGCCCCTCTTTATGTCTTCTTAAATCTGTGTGCCATGGACGGCTAAGGAATTCGACATAAATGACTAATACAATCAGAATAATTAAAACCTCTTATTGACCAACCCAAACCAAAATGCTCTCTAAATTTCAAGTGCTCGAATTCCTTTCATATAAAATTTCACCTACTCCCAGTGTGCTGGTATCATATGTGTCTGAAGACAAAGCGAATGAGAGGGGGAGGGAGAGAAAAAGAGGCAGGCGGGGGGGTCAGGAGTGTTGGGGGTGTGGAGTGAGGGTAAGCCAGGGAAAGAATAATAACAACTTCCAAATAAGCAAGTCGTTTCGCTTCCCTAACTTGGAATGGATGATGGGGACACCCTCCCATGGGACGACTCAGGATTTGTTGAAATTTCCAAAGTATTAGCTCTGCCATTGCTGTCAGTCAAGTAAGCTTATCAGAAGAGAGAATTGCAACACCCCAACAACTGATGGTGGAGCCATAGGGACACTAGACATCCCTGCAGGAACCGCCGTGCACCAAGTACCCTCTCGTGAAGTCTGCAGGCACCAGGCAGCCCATAGGTAAAGCTGGAAGAGAACAGTGTTTGCAGAGGACTCAAATCTCCTGTCCTCCAGGCCGCCTCACTGATTCCTCATGCTGGTGGGTGCCGTGAGCCCTCCTGTAGGTTGCACGACCTGGGAAAGTTCTTCTCTTCTGGTTTCCACGTTTCCGTTTCACTGTTTTATCTTCATTTTTAGCTTCATGGCCCACATTAATGTAAATTACCATCTTCGCAGGCACAATTATCAGCTCTTCCCCAAATGCTCTGGTAGTGGCCAGCTCATTGATTGTTAACAACCATGAATGGATTTTAATTTCTGTGAGCAGAGGTGTGGTCTTTGGTGTACAGGGAAAGGTGCTTTTTCTCCCCGGGGGTGATAAAGATGATGGTTTAATCTTTTTCTCTCATGCTCTTATATAATGGAATCAAATCATGCCCAGACAGTTTAATCATACCTCTCATAATGGAGGCTGTAATTCTTTGGGTTCTGTTTTATTAGCAGTATTTAAAAATCTGCAGAAACTCAGATTGCTCAGCGGACCAAACAGCTTGACATCTCTTTCCAGACAACATTTTTTTTTTTTTTTTTTTTTTTAAATAAAATAAAGGCAAGGAAGGAAGGAAGGCAGGCAAAGTTAATTGAGTCTATGATGGAGGCTATTTGGGCTAGGCCATGTTACTGCCCGCTGCTTGAGAGGGAACAGGAGGGCCAAGGGCAGAGAGCCGCAGAGAGGATGCTGTCCCTGAGCCTGGGTCACTGACTGCACACCCTTGAGTGAGGTGCTAGTGAGACATCAGGTTGGTTCCAGGGAAGGCGTTGAGGTTGGGTCCACTCTGGGGGTTTCAAGTCTGGCTTTTTTCCTGCTTTGCTCCTGAGACTGCTTGCATGGGAAGGTTATTGGGACCTTTGTGACTGATGTGTTGGGGGCGGGGTTGACTCTGCTGGGACCCTCAGTCACCCTTTCCTTGGGCATTTGGGAGCGCAAGTAATGCAGTTACACTCCTCCCCTGAGTTGGCCATCTTTTCTCTGGGCTTTCAGGGGCAGGCAGTGATTTTTGGCAAGACTAAGGTCTCAGCAGCAAACAGAGGCGTCTCTTTGGATTGTCTGCAATTTAGCAGCATTTACTAAGCCTCTGGCTATGGTGGCAACCATATGGTGTCATGTTCTGGAGCATCCAGCATTTGGTGGCAGCCTACTATCCTGGGGGGGTGGGCATAGGGATGAGTTTTTAATCCAAGACCATGATTTTGCCTGTGGGAATGACCATCTGCCAGCATCCATTTCCTGGGGGGAAGGAGGGGACAGGATGGCACCTGGCAGGCAAGCTTAAGCACTTGTGTTTCCTTGGCTGGTGGACTTAGGATCCGAGTTTGAAAGTTAGATATCACCCTGTGAACTTCCCAACATATGGACGGCCATGGTGATATATGAGTAAATCGAAGCACCTGATGGCAGAAACGTCTTTGAGTGACTTCCAGAGATTTTTTTGGCAGAAGCTTCTTTGATGGATTTCTAGAGATTTTTTGCATCATTGACATAAAAATTAGATGAAAGGGAATCTTGAACAGCTTGGCAGCAAGTGTGTGTGTTTAGAACCGTGGATCTTGATCTCGAAAGGATACCCTATAACCTTTCAGGGGCTGTGTTTGGGGGAAAGCCAATAAATACTTAAAGAGACTTATGGTTTATTTCTTACTAAAATATTCACAAATATCCAGTATAATATGAACATTTACACCCCCAACCCAAACTAGGCAATCTGGTAACAGAATCTGGGAGGGATTGACAGTAATCATAAAGCAGATGGGATTTGACTAGGAAAAACTCCTCAAGCTTTAGAGTTGTTTCCAAAGCAGACAGTCTTAAAAAAAAAAAAAAAAAAAAGTCAGGAGATATTATATATCCCACCTTCCTTTATCCTCTCTCTATATGAACTTAGGTCCTATATAACTTGAAAATGATCAGTTATACTTTTTATGTCTCCCTCTTGGAGGCTGGAAGAGTACGTGTCTCCTTTCTCAACTTTGTATATCTAGACAGAGCCTAAAAATCTCAAAAATTATCTGAGCATGAATGTGTGTGTGTGTGTGTGTGTGTGTGTGTGAATAAAGCATCAGTTTAGGAGCAGAGATAGGAAGTGCATATTGGGAATTCTAGTCTCTCGTGTACTCTGTTGGTTCAAGTATGAGAGAACAAGGAAGAAGAGGTATGAAGTAGATACCTCTGCAACAAATCAGTGATCATTAGATGAAAACCCATACAAAATCAAGAATTAGCCTGGGAGATTGGCATATCACACTCTCCATTGACAAACTCTAAGGCTAGAGAGATGTTTCATTCAAAGAAGAGAAAACAATGACATGGAGCATGAAAAAAAATTGTGTGGAGCCTAGCAAAGGATGTAGGACCTGGTCAACTCAGGGGAAAAGCATACCTTTAAAAATCATCTCCCACAGAACTTGGAAGAAAATTTCCTAAGGCTTCTTGACATTCTTGAAATAGTTCGAGAGGACTTGACCTCTGAGAATCAGGAGAGAAAGCCGGAAGTGAAAAAGAGTTGCAGTGAAAAGGCAGCCTTATAAGATAAAAAGGCAGCTAGATGAATAGAGAGGATTGCTCACAGCTGGAATGCCTTTGGAGAATTCACAATTACATTGAAGGCAGCAAAAGCAGAATTGAGGTGAAAAAAAAAAAAAGCTGAATTAAAGTGTCCCACAATCTTTTTTAAAGGGTATATATATAATATGAAATTAGTAATAACCCAGATTTTACATTCCATATGATATTAATAAAAGAACCTGAAAGAATGGAAGAAGGAACGTGCTTAATTTCTTGTCTCAAATAGAGGCAACTGAAAAAAAAATACAATATTTTCTTGGTTCTGACAGAGAAATATAGGTGAAAGAATTATTTACAGAGTTAGTCAGTTATTTAGTGCAATAAAAAACAAACTAATTTCCAGAACTCTGGAGCATATAAATCAAAACCAACTGAACAAACAACAGAAAAAAAAAAAGAATCAATATAGTAAAAGACTTAAAACTAAATTAGTACCGAGAAAGCATAGAACACTGTGATAAAAATAAGACCAACCAGCTCAGTTGCAATGGTAAATATAAATGGGATAAAATATCATCATTAAAAGAAGTAGAGTTTCATACTGAGTCAGAAAACAGAATCCAACCTTATGCTATTGAAAAGCAGTAGACCTAAAACAAAGTGAAACAAATGCTTAAATGTAAAAGCATAAATTTAGGTATATCAGATAATTGAACAAATTAAAAGCAGGTGATAATGTAACTATAATAAGATAGAATCTAAGGAACCAATTAAATGAGATTAAATAAGATTATGAAAGCTTTGCACAGTGGCAGTATTGTAGCCAATGAGGTTTATCCACGGCACGATTATTGCTAATTAAATAAGATTATGGAAACTTCTATGTTAATAAAACAAATTACTGTCAAAATTATATAACTGTCATGAACTCTTATGAACCAAACAATATTGCTTCAAAATATACAAAGCAAATAATGTTAGATGTAGAAAGATAATCTGAAGAGCATCACGAAGAGGGGTTACTCTGATATATATTCTTTTGAAGTAACCATAAAAATATCATTAAAATAATCTAAAATAGATCTTAAAGTAAATACATTTTACAAAGATTAAAAATTAATAAAGCAGAAACTCCCACAAGTAATAGACATTATAAAACACTTTCCTAAATATCTCTGAGGCCAGGTGAAAATAAAAACTGCAAGTAAAGTATATATAGAATAAATAAGCATTGTCTCAGTCTTATTTTTTTCTTGATTAGAATGTTCTACTTTAGGATATTGTGGAATCTTTTTCTCTTAGTGATTATCATTAAGAAAATGCTAGAATAGTGATGTTCTTAGAATGGTTTAAAGAAGTCTAAATAAATGTTTAAATGGCTTAAATATTCTTATATGCAGAGGTCTTCTGAAATTTCTAAATATATCTTCTAATTTTACTAGAATGTCCCACTCCCATTAAAAATGTACTTCTTTCAATGCAGAAATAAAATAAAACAGACAAAACTCAATGTCCCAAACAAGAAAAGCTAAAAACAAAACAATGAAACAAAACAAATTCAAAACAAAATTGCAGTAAACAAAAACCAACTCTCCAAAACACGATGAAACACAACACACTATCACTACCAGCACCACCACCACTGTATCCTTGAGATCAAGAACTTTTTCTTTTTTTTTCTTGTAAAGATTTATTTATTTATTTGAGAGAGAGAGAGAGAGAGCATGCGCGTGTGCATGAGTGGGGGGAAGAGGCAGAGGGAGAGAGAGAGAAGCAGACTCCCTCTGAGCCAGGGAACTCATCTGGGTCTTGATCCTGTGACCCCAAGATCGTGATCCCAGCTGAAACCAATTGCCTGATGCTTAACCGACTGAGCCACCCAGCTGCCCCGTGATTATGAACTTTTTGAAATGCACATCCTTTCATGGCTCAAGTTTGTGTGGTGCCAACAGCCCTTCATTGTCTTACTTACTTGCATTACTGGCCTGGCCTTATATATTTGAATTTGCCATCCTTGAAAAAGGTGAAGAGTTTAAAAAGAGATTCTTATTGTCTTTGTTTGGGTTAAAAGCTAATATGTGGCAGTTTTTACTCATGGGATCTGCTGGGGGCAGGGCTGGAGCCATCTCCCAAGTGTGAAATAAGTTCACATGCAGCCAGCATTGTAAGGGCTGTGCCGAAATTCTTAGAAAGTGGGGCTCTTCAGTCTTGATTGGTAGGTGAGCCAACTACATCTTCCTAAAGCAAAATAGAGAAATGGAAGGAAGATTACGCAGTTACAGATTTATTAGGATGGTTTTAATATTTCTTTTTTTTTTAAAGATTTTATTTATTTATTTCATAGAGAGAGATCACAAGTAGGCAGAGAGGCAGGCAGAGAGAGAGAGGGAAGCAGGCTCACTGCTGAGCAGAGAGCCCGATGCGGGGCTTGATCCCAGGACCCTGAGATCATGACCTGAGCTGAAGGCAGAGGCTTTCACCCACCGAGCCACCCAGGTGCCCTGGTCTTAATATTTCTTGTAGGCACTGGTATTCGGAGTTTCTAAATATACCTTTTAGGTAGATTTAGTTCCTAAGTATGCTTACATTCTTTCATTTATATTTGCCTCATTTTAAAAAGAATTTGAAATGGTTACTACCAAAGGGTGGAGAACGGTCTGCCCCAGAGATAAGCAAAAGAGAAGTTTAATAATAATAATAATAATTTTATTTCAATAATAAAACTGACTAGAATCCAGTTAGCTTTTTATTAGCACTTGTACCAGTAATTCTAAACAATACCAGTGATAAAATATTCCTCCTCGCCAAGATGGATGACTCTATCATTTACTTTAAATACAAACACTATTTGTATCTATTTAAAATAAGTGTTTGTATTTATTTCAAATCATGCTTCAAAATTGTGTATCATTTCCTGTAAATTGTAATACAGTTAGTGTCGATGCTTGATTTGTAATATAGATTTATTTTCGTTGAAAACATGTGCTATGCCTATAAAATAATGGGTCACATTCATTTAGGACTCAGCCTGTGACTTGATGAGATAAATTACTTGGGTAAGCTGCCTTTCTCTTCAGACTACTCATCAGCCATTACCAATAGCCTAGTCCTAGTTGCTCAATTTAAGTCAGATGAACTAGAAAAAAATAGAATTCTTGCTATATGCTAGTGTTTCAAGCCTGCACTTTTAAAGAGAGGAAACAGTACCCTCGTTCATGTTTTTTTGAAAAGTTGCCACGTGTATTTAGTGACTAAATAGAGCCAACAATTACCATGTGTAGACCTAGTAAAGTATTGGTTGAATGATTTTTCTTCCTAAAATGGTACATATCTGTAATTTATCATCTGTATGGATTTAGTCTCCTTTGAATTAGCCCTCGAGCCAAGTCCGTGTATGTTCAGGGATCCCGGTGCACACGCACCTTGCACCAGCAGCTCTGTCACCTGCCAGTCGATCACTGCCTGGAGTCTAGATCCAGTTCTGCTGAGAAACTAGAAGCGGAGAAACCAAGGTGTATTGCTCTGTTCCAGACTTGGTAACGAAGGCCGCGGAAGTCAGAGATTCCCAAGAGTTGTCACCAGTACGCTGAGATGTCACAAATGGCCACGTGTGTGCTGCAAGATACTGTTACCGCCCACCTTCAGGTGGTGGGTCAGGACCTGCAGGGACAGGAGCTTTGGAGCCCTCATCTGGGGGCAGCTTGAGGGGAGCGGGGTCTCATGGTTGCCCCATGGTCCCATTGGGTGGCCAGCATGAGGAGCAACACGCAGCACTCAGGTGATGTGCTGTGTGAGGGCAGGGTCCTACCGCCCAGAGACCTACTTTGGCAGCCAGCTGCGGAGTACGTTTGTTGTGGACAAAGGCCTATGGGGTTGTTGGAGAATTTGTGTTCTGATGCCCAAGAAATAGGTGGTTGGAGGTAGGGGAGGTGCAGAGGTTGGACACGTTTCCTTGTGGGCATAGCTCCAGGTCCTGTCAACATTAGTTTACATGTATGTCTTAGTTTCTGTTGTTGTTACTCTAACACATTGCCACAAACTTAGGGGCTTAACTAGTAGCAGAGATTTATTATCTTACTGTTTTAGAGGTGAAAAGTCTGAGATGGGTTTCACTGGACCAAAATCAAGGTGCTGGCAGGGTTGCATTCCTTCCGGAGGCTCTAGGGGAGAACCTCTTTCCTGATCTTTTCCAGCTTCTAGAGGCCCCTTGTCTTCCTTGGCTCATGACCCCTTCCTCCAATAGCATGGCATTTTCAAATCTCTCTCGACTCTACCCTTGGTTTCTGTTGTCACGTCTTCTCTGACTCCAACTTTCCTGCCTCCTACTTTTCCTTGTAAGGACCGTTGGGATTACATTGAGTTCACGTGCAAAACCAGGATCATCCTTCCAGCTGAAGACCCTTATTTTTAACCACATTTGAAAGATTCCTTTTGCCATGTGAAGTAACGTAGTCACAGGCTCTAGGGATTGCAACACAGACACATTTGGGGATTTGTTATTCAGCCTACCACACAAATGATGGCTATCTTGTCTGTATTGCAGCTGATTGGCCTTGAAGGATGACATCCTGCCCTCCAAGTTAAAGCATTACCATTATTTTTGGAATACTTGATGTGAAAATTTCATTGAATTAAAAATCCATTCCCATCACTAAAGACATTTCAGTTTTATGTTGCCAGTGAAAAGAAAGAAGAGTGGTTAGATTTTTTTTTTAAGTGTAATCTTCACTGTTGTGAATTTTTCAAGGGTGATAAAAACGGTTTTAAAATTTACATTACAATTATGTGAACAAAGTTTCTCACTTATGTGACTCACGAGAGTCATCATTGAGAATTCTTTAAGATTTTATTTATTTATTTTTGAGAGAGAGAGAGGAGAGAGAGCCCATGAGTGGGAGGAGGGGCAGAGGGAGAAGCAGGCTCCCCACTGAGAGGGGAGCCTGTTGCGGGTCTGGATTCCAGAACCCTGGGATCGTGACCTGAGCTAAAGGCAGACGCTTAACTGACTGAGCCACCCAGGCATCTGAGAATTCTTGATTAGGAGCTGTGTATATCCGTTTCAGCCTTAGAATCTGATATAAGAAATTTAGTTTGCTACCTTCATGGAAATAAGCTCAAGGTTCTCATTAAAATATGTCAAAAAATGTTGGGGGAAGTTTAATTCAAGTTCAATATTTACATCTTCCCTAATATTTTATATCTCCTTTTCATCATGATTATATATGTAAAACAAAGAAAATATAATGAGGTTTTTTAATTTACACCAAGTTCCAAAGAGTTATGCCCCAAATCTCCCCCAGATTACCTCAGCCTACTCTACAAATATTCTCATTTTCTATGGGTGGATAATATGAAAAAAAGTTGGGGAGAGTGGTTGTGAGTGACCCGATCCTTTGTGATTGTGTGGGACCAGCTCAAAACGTTTCAAAGGGAAAATTACAGAACAATAGGCGATTCCAATATGAGATCAATTGTAATGTTTAGAACACACAATCAATCCCTTAATGGGGCCATAGAGACCTATATAGCTTTTATTCGCAGAATTTCAGCCATTCCCCATCCCTACTAGGAGGCGTTGAATAGATTCTTAAAGGCTGTCATTTGAACGGGTGCCTAACTGTTAGCCTTCTGTGGGTGCCCCATATCTGAGTCTTTACAAATCAGATTTGGAAGTTTCCTGAGATTCATCTTGGTAGTAAAAGAAATCATTAGGTTCCAAAGAAGTTGACTCAAAGTGTCTGAAGAAATAAATACTTTAGTAAGGATTGCACGGATACATTTATTTTTATTAAGAAAGCCAGCTGAAATAGCCCATAAAACCACGTCCTGTAAGGGTGACCCCCATTTCTAATGCTCAGAGGCATGAAAGCAGGGAAGACAGTCCTGTCCAGGGAACCCTGGGAGGGAGAGTCCAAGAACAGGTATGGGCGGCAGGTAGGGAAAAGTTACAGGGACGGAGGTCATGTGGTGAACCTCTGGCCTTCCTCTGCTTTAGTCACCTGTCCTCAGGTGGCCTCTTCTCTGCCCTACGTCTCTCCTCCAGCCCTGTCATTCCCCCACCTGCAGAATCTGGAAACTGGGCTCTACACACAGCTTCTGGTCCCATCCTACCCTGTAGCTAAAAAGGCAAAGTACAGTCCGAGTACTTCCTTGCTTGGAGCTGATGCTATTTTGTTCTAGTTTTCAATTCCTTTCCTTTACTGCCTGGTCTTACCGTCTATCCCCCTGCCCCGGTCGATGGTTCTGAGGACACGTACAGTAACTGTAGTTCTTTCATTCCCTGGAGACTCAGAAGGGCGGATCCCCTAGGGGTGGCGTTTCAGTTCTTGATTTATAGTAAGTGCTTAACAAACTCCAGGCTGAGCGAGTGGGTGTAAATGAAGAGAGGTGTTTTCTGAAACATTAGATTACGTGTTAAATCTGGCAAGAAAGTTAACAGAAACAGAAATTTACCGAATGTGAAATCCTTAGATTTTTTTATTTCTGATTGACTTTTTTCTATCTTGTACTTTTATTTATTTTTTAAATGTTTTTATTTTATTTTACTTTATTTTTTTAGTGTTATGTAGTCACCATACAACAGAACTTAATTGCATACATCTTTATGAGTTACAGAAAAGTATACAGAATAAAATAAATAATAAAATAAAATAAGAAAATAAAAGTATACAGAATAAAATAAAGATTATGACAGGTCTCCTGTCCCCAAAGTAATCACTGCTAACATTGGTGTATATTTGCTAGACTTTTTTCTAGTACACAGGTACTACCCCCGACAGAAATATACCCACACTAATTTTCCTTTTTTTTGATTTTACAAAAATGAGGTTCTATGATCTCATTTCTAAGATGTTTTGTAGGATGGAGCTCATAGTAGTATAAATATAACAGTGCATTAAAATGTCTTGTTAATATAGATCAACCACCATCCTTATATTTTTAAGTTTATATATACGCATATAAATAAAGTAAAAAATAAATATAAAAAATAGAAATAAAATAAATTTAATATAAATAAATGTGTGCATATATGTGTGTATACATATGGGTATGTACAGACACACACAACACATATTTAAAAGACTCATATTTCAAGGTCACGATCACCGACCTGTTTCTGGACTCGCCTGAGGCATGAGGGTCAGACAGGCTGGGGCATTTCTAGACCTCCCTCCTTTGTGGGCCCTTGAATGAGTTAATTACCTGCCTCACACCTGTTGTGCACCGCACAGGCTTATTGCCAAGGTTAAGGAGGTGAGATGAACACAATGTCTGTCATAACTCCAGATGCTAATAGTGATTACCCAGTAAATGTTAACTCTTTCCCCTTTGAATTCTGAACTGAGAATGATTCATATCACTAGGCTTCTTCGGGTTTTTTAAGTGGAAAAATACCCACTTTATAAATAGTTGAACTGACACGACTGATAAATCGTCAGATCAGAATGAATAGTGCCAGGCCTCACGGAAGAACCCTGACGGCTGGCGCAAGGGCCTGGGGGCGCCCAGGGTGGCTGGCAGTGAGTTTGGTGCAGCAGCAAGACGGTCTGCCACACTCCCTCTCTCTATTCTCTCCTATACCCACATAGACACTCACTTCCAAACATGTCGTTTTCTAATACGAAGGGCACAAATAATACTTGATAAAAAGCCCAAGCTGCTGCGCACACCCCGCCTTCAGCTTTTCTCAGCTCTCGACAGGCCAGAGCTGTATGAGGCAGGGATGCCCCGCAGAAGGACCCAGGGCACAGGCTTCCTGCACAGCCCAGCCGTCTCCCAGAGTCCCAGCATCCCCACAGGTGCAAACCCTGAAGTCAGCATCATCTGTGACAAATACTTAGTAAACCCCACTCTGCACTTGGTTTCTGGGTATAATGAATGAGGTGGCAGAAGGCTTTAGGTTAAAAGGCCTAAATCCATTTAACGCCTGGATGGACATCAGAATTAGGTGACAGATGAGTCAGGCGAAAGCCAAGGCAAGAAACAGTCTTTCGCTGAAGTGAATATGAGCGCTGAGATGCCGGTCTCCGGGTCGTTTCTTATATTTTATAGTCTTTATGTTTTGAGGGGACGCTGGAGGTGCCCACCTGGTAGATGTGGGTTAATTTATTGTGCTGAGGACTTTAGAATTAGATGAAGAGTTCTCTAATTTACAAATATGCAAGGTAAGTAATAAGTGTGTGTGGTGTATGAAGAGGTCTGCGGTTGCAGGTGGGGAAGGAACTCAGAGATTGAAGACAAATGGGTGTGAGCGTCTCTCTTAGATGAGGAGCGAGACTTCACGCCTGACCCATGGCCAGAGCACTCTGTGCTGCAGGCCTGGTGCCTCTGTCCCCTGAGTGTGCCCATGCCTGGGGAGCCCACAAGACTGCCTAACTTCAGTTTGGGGATACAGCCACAAAAGCAAAGAGGCCTGGGCTTTGGCAGAAGTTTGCCAAGGGACTGATGCCTTGTGTCAGGATTTCTGGACTCTTGTATCCTGGGCAGCAGTGGGAAGGGGGCGAGGAGGGGACAAAAATGACAAGGACAAATTCTGCCTTTTCCATGACTACTTCCTCCCTTGGCTGTTGCCCATCGATTTATTCACGAACATTACACAGTGCTGGGAACTTTGTAGGAGCCCACGGGACAAGGGAGGCCCTGCGCACGTCCCTGTACCCAGTGTGGCCAACAGCTGGTAGGAGAGGCAGATGCCTACAGTCTAGCAGGGGATCAGTGATGTGGAGGCTGGGACCTGAAGGATGGCGGGAGAGGCTGAGCAGAGGGCCCGAGTGGGAGGAATTGAGGAAGGTGCGGCGGGAGGAGTATTCCAGCAGAGGTCCAGAGGGAGGAAACAAGCACAGCACGTTCTATCAGTGACTCAAGGTCCTTCTCTTGGCTAATCCAGAAACCAGCAGTTAGTGTGGTGGAGAGCAGTAAAAAGAGGTCAGAAACAGTCAGGAGACCCGAGGCAGTTTCCTTTCCTCCTTCCCTCCCTCCCTTCTTTCCTACCTACATAGCTATGAACCTAACCTACCTACCTACTTTGAAACCTCTCAGCTGCTATGGACTTCCTCTAGCATAGAAACCTGGAGACTCAGAAGGACCAAATCAACCCTACCCCCCCCCCCCCAAGCGCTTTCAGCCACGGCAGGTGGCCGTTTCCTCTGCCTCCTCGATGCGTGGTTCTCCAGTGCTTTCATGCATCAGAATTCCCTGGCGGGCTTTTTTTTTTTTTAAGATTTTATTTATTTATTTGACAGAGAGAGAGAGATCACAAGTAGGCAGAGAGGCAGGCAGAGGGGGGGGGGAAGCAGGCTCCCCGCTGAGCAGAGAGCCCGATGCGGGGCTCGATCCCAGGACCCCGAGACCATGACCTGAGCTGAAAGCAGAGGCTTTAACCCACTGAGCCACCCAGGCGCCCCCTCTGGCGGGCTTTTTAACACAGATGGCAGGAGCCACCCCTGAGTTCCAGTGTCACTGTTATCTGGGGGTCAAGCTCACGAATTTGCATTTCTAGCAAGTTCCTAGGGTGCTGCCGTTTTGGATGGGTGGACCATATTAGGGCCCTTGTCATTTTAAGGCCATTTGCCAGACCTTTATTGGCCCTGTGCTAGCTTCAGAGATGGAGACAGAGAGCGAGGCCTGTGTAAGAACTATTAAGTGGAGAAAGGCTGACGTGTACAAGACTTATGAAAGGGCACGCGTGAATTGTTGGCGGGTGTCTTGGGGACACAGGGGGCTTGTGTGTGAACGGATGGCAAATGGCCCAGCCCCTGCATCCTTAGTAGGAAGTGCCCATGATTGCAGCAGCTCCTGGCTGTGCTTGGTGGAGCTGCCATTGCTGAGTTGTGTTGGGTCATCTTGGTTATTTACCTCTCTATGCCTCAGTTTCCTTACGTATAACATGGGAATAACACGCATCGAATAGGGTTTTCATTTTTTTTTGTTGTTAATAAGATTTTTAAAGGGCAGTTTTAGGTTCACAGAAAAAGTGTACAGAAAGTACAATGAGTTTTCATGTACCTCCTTCTCTCCCCACTTATATTGTACAGCTCTTTGGGTTTTGACAAATGCATATATGTATCCATCATCACAGTATCATACAGAGCCATGTCATGCCCCTAAAACTCACCTGTGCTTCATGTTGTCATCCCTCCCTGCCGCCCGCCCCCCTCACAGCCACTGATCTCTTGACTGTCTCCACAGTTTTGCTTTTTCCAGAAAGTCATATAGTTGGAATCATATAGCGTGTAAACTTTTCAGGCTGGCTTTTTTCATTTAACAGTATGCATTTAAGTTCTTCCATGTCTCTTCATTGCTTGCTAGTTCATTTCTCCTTAGCTGAAAATGCTCCATTGTAAGGATGTCCCAGTTTGCTTACCCATCCACCTGACAAGAAACATCTTGGTTGCATCCAACTTTTGACATTTATGAGTAAAGCTACTGTAAACATTGTGTGCACATTTTTATGTGCATCAGTTTTCATGTCATTTGGGTGAATACCTAGGAGCATGATTGCTGGAAAATATGGCAAGTCTATATTGAGCTTTGTAAGAGGGTGCCCAACTGTCTTCCAAAGTAGCTGTACCATTTTACCTTTTTCCCAGCAATGAATGAAAGTTCCTCTTGCTCCACAGCCTCACCAGAATCTGGTGGTGTCTGTATTTGGGGTTTGGGCCATTCCTTGGGTTTTTATATGGATTGAATAAAATTATGACTATAAAGCCCTGAGCAAGGTGCCTGGTATGAGGCAGAGCTCAGAATCTAGAAGCTGTTCCTACTGGTTTCAGTTCCTTTCCTCCTTTCCCCATGGCTTTCTACTTTTCTTGGCCTGTTTCAATCCCCTGTTTTCTCTGAGGCAGAGCTCTGATCTTTAATCCCTGAAAACCCTCTTCTCTCCTCTCTGCCAGTCTCTCCTCCATAGAAGACCTCCTGTCCCTTCTAATTAGACCTGTGACATCTCATACTTCCACAGTCACCTTGAGGGCTATATTAGTTCTCTAGAGAAACAGGACCAGTAGGGGTGTGTGTGGTGTGTGTGTATGTGAAGAGAAAGAGACAGTGAGGGAGATTTGTTTTCAGGAATTGGCTCATGTGATTACGGAGTCTGGCGAGTCCACAATCTCCAGCTGGAGGCCAGGAGAAGAGTCAGTGTTTCAGGTGAAGTCCAAAGTCATCTACTGGTGGAACTCCTTTTTGCTTGGGAGGGGTCAGTCTTTTTGATCTATTCAGACCTTCAGCCGATTAGATGAGGCCCACCCACACCAGGGAAAGCAAACTGCTTTACTCAGAGTCCACTGGTTTAAATGTGAATCTCATTCAAAAACCACCTTCACAGAAGCGTCCAGAATAATGTTTGAACAAGTATACGGACATTGTGCTCCAGGCAAGTCCCAAAAAGATTAACCATCACAGGTATGTTGCTGGTATTTTGAAATTCACAAAAAGCATTTTGAAATTGGGAAACTTATTCTGAACTTCTCGTGTCTCCGACAGCTCTCACACTCTGCCAGTTTCCGAAAGGGGCTCAGTAAATGCTGGCTCAGTAAATGCTGGAGGGAAGAAGTTATTTAATTAGCAGGATTCAGACCCGGTATGGAGATGAGGCAGGAGGGTAGAAGGTGACTGTTCTACCACCTGAGGGACCATTGAGGCTGAGGTGCTTCTTCCTGGAGGACTTAATTGTGCAGGTTAATTTTGAATTACATGAAAAATTTAAACAAGTGTTAGAGATAATGGTATTTCTGAATGCAGCAGAAAGCAACTTACTAACCTTTATGATTTTTACTATCTTTATTTCCCTGCCTCCTTCTATGCTTTTATTCCTTCTTTGGAAGGGATATACAATGATAATCTGAAAATATATGTGCAGATGTCCGCCGTTTCCAAGGAGGCAGATCTTTGTAATTGTTACTTTGTGAGTTGTTAGAAACTGATGACCAGTGTAAAGTATGGGGAGCCTGTGCTCAGTCAACATCCTTATATAACCAGTATTGGTAAATAGCTCAAGATTTCCCTCCCTCTAGAGTTCTCTCGCCCAACTTCGTTTCTGCTTCTTCCGTGTGGGGACTCCACAGCACAACTGGAGAAAGTAAATAAGCAAAAGTCAAGGGGAATTGTAATATACAGAGTATTGACTACGTGCGAAGATTAATTTTATGTGTCAACTTGTCTGGAACCTTGGTACCTAGATATTTGATCAAACATGTCTGGATATTGCTGTGAAAGTATTTTTTGGATGAGATTAACATTTAAATCAGCAGACTTTGAGTAAAGAAGGTTATCTTCCATAATGTGGGTGGGCCTCATCCAGTCAGTTGATGGTTTTAAGGACAGACAAGATTGAAATTCCCTGAGGAAGAAAGAAGTCAGCTCCAAACTGTATTTGGATTCAAGCTGCGGCATTAACTCTAATCTAGGTCTCCAGCATTCTGACTTACCCTGCAGATTTTGGACTCAGACCTCCATAATTGCATGGGCTGATTCTTAAAGTCAACTCCTCTCTCTCTCTCCCTCTCCCTCTCTCTCTCTCTCTCTCTCTCTCTCTCTATATATATATATATATATATATATATATATATATCCAGAAACAGGTTTCTGGGTAGGATGGGTGCCCTTCCTGTTGGTTCCGTTTTTCTGGAGAACACTGACTATCACCCAGTGGTCAGATGGATGTTGCCTCACAAAAAGAGGACTGACACATTTAGTATGATCAACCCTGGCATTGGGAGCATCAACCTGTGGCAAATCCCGAAGAATCACACTTGCAGAGATACAAAGCTTCTTTGCCGGAATAAGGTGTAGTTGGAAGGAACAAAGACTTAGAGTCAGAAAGCCTGGGTCTGAAGAGCTTGCTTTGCTGTCATTAGGTGTGATCTTAGGTGGGCCATTTAACTTCTCTGAATCTCAGTGTCCTCAGTTTCTAAAGTGATAATATACTTAAAAAAAATTTCAAGAGAAAAGGAGTGTCTGGGTGGCTCAGTCGGTTGCGCGTGTGACTCTTGATCTCAGCTCAGGTGTTGATCTCAGGGTCATGAGTTCAAGCCCCACATTGGGCTCCACACCAGACATGGAGCCTACTAAATAAATAAGTCAGTAAGTAAATAAATAAATAAAGTGATAATAATTATGTTACCTTCCTAGGCTACTGGAGCAAATAAATGAACTACTACTTGTGAATATACTTGTATTATTATTGAGCTCTACTCTTTCATTTTATTAACGGGGAAACTGAGACTCAGAGATGTTAAGTAATTTATCCAAAATCAGAATTTAAAGGCATAAACTTTCGTCTTTTCTCTCTATGCCCTGCTGGACCCATCAACAATGATAGTCCCAACGTTTCCCTAGCACGTGCTGTGCGTGAGAAACTGCGCTAAGTGCCTTATATCCGTTTTTCCCTCAGCCAAACCTTACAGAGTTGGTACTTGTGTCAGCTTCCACTCGACACATAGCAAATTATCACAAAGTTTCCAGCTTAAAATAACACCCATTTATCGTCTTACACTTCTGTAGGTCAGAAGTCTGGGCCACACACGTGTGGGTCTTCTGCTCAGGGTCTCAAACCTGAAATGAAGGTAACAGCAGGGCCGCGCTCCTTTCTAGAAGTTCTGGGGAGCAGTCTTCTTTGAGGCTTGTTCAGGTTGTTTGTCACATTCAGTTTATGGCTTATGGGGCAAAGATGCTCATGTTCTAGCTGGCTGTCAGCTAGGGCTCCTCTCAGTACTCAGTGCGGTCATATTCCTTGCCACCGGCCCTTATAGGCACTTCACAACATGGTTGTGGCTTCTTCTTCCAGGCCAGCAAAAGCGTATATCTTTGAGTTTGTCCTCTGACCAGCTGGAGAAAATGCTGTTTTTAAAGTGTTCACCTGATTAAACCAGGCTCACCAAGGTAACCTCTCTTTCTTAAAGTCAACTGTGCCATATCACATAACCCAATTACGGGAGTGAAAGCCATCATATTCACATTCCTGGAGGTTATACAGGGCATGTACAGAGGGAGTGTGGATCTTGGGGCCATCTTGGAATTCTACTTGTTAATTAACATTTCCATTTAAAGGTCAAGAAACTGAGACCAGAAAGATTAAGTCAACTGCCTGAGGTTACACATTACTAAGAGGAAAATGCAGAAATCCAAATGCCTGTTCATGCCCACTCTGTTACACTGCATCTTGCCGCTGCCAAGACATTTCCTTGGAGTCCCTTGACGCTCTTGAGAAGACCCTGCTGTCCGACCAGGAGGAAATAAATAGTGCTGGATCTACCAAATTAATCCTTGTTAGAGATGGCTAGCCCTCCATGATCACCAAAATTTATCCGATAAACAGTATTATCCTTGAGTGTGTTTCTCTTGCTTACTAGGATGTCTTAGATCAGTCAAAACATTTTGGGGCCTTTAAATGATGTCACAAATCCTGGAAATTTCAGACAACTTGCAAGAATTGATTATGTCAAATGGCCTTTTTACTCTTCTTAAAAAGGTGTTGTGCAGGCGTTGGTCTATTCTGCTTTGCAGGGAAAGCATGTGCACCCCTCTGCTCCCGGTTCTCTCCCCCCTCTCCCGCCCCTTTTGAGGAGTCGTTTTGAGAACAGCGGGTGTAGAGCCGGACAAAGACACCTGAGTGGAGCTCATGATTCATGATGCTTTGTCCTGCGGTCACACATCTGCCATTTGCTGCTCCACAGTCTCCGTGCCCTCCCATCTGATGGGGTGCATCTGGACCAGCACTCCAGGACTGGGAATGTAGGAGGCCTGCTAAGTGGGGTTTTGTTGTCTACAAGGTCGTATCCTTAGTGCCTGGAGGTGAAATAAGCATGAAGGTATCATGCTTGCATTTTATAATCTTTGTTCGCTGTTGGCTTCTTGAAGAGATGAGAGAGTTGAATGAAATAATCATAACCACTCACACATTGGCTTTAGCATCCTGTACCTTGAAGGTGATCCTTGAAAGGTACGACTTTAGGGCTTTGGCGTAAATCCCCGAGCTTTTGTACAGAAAGCAGAAAAGGAGGGTGTTCTTTCTTTGGAACTTACTGCTGACCGGGGGCATGGTGTTAGTGTAAGGATGGGGATGAGCAAGACTTTTCATGGAGACGGGTTCTGGCCACCTCAGAGAAGCACATTTTGGAACAAGAGGTGTGGTTTGTAGCAAGCTGACATCTTTCTATGTCGGGTCTGGGAAACAAACTTCCTCTGGGATGCTCCCCTCTTACTCCTTGGAAGATGTGCTCAGGAAAATGAGAGGAAAATTTAGACTCCATTAGCACTCTGTGCTCTTGTTTTAAGAATGCTGATAGTGACAAGTGGATTTATTTGACTTATTTGCTGGGGAGGCTCAAACCACCCAGCTATGCCCTTCTAGCTCCATCTATGGCCATACCAGAGAGGCATCATAGGATTTGTTTAAAAAAAAAAAAAAGGTGAGGGGTGGGGTGGCAGGAGGGCGCAGTTGGTTGAACATCCTACTCTTGGTTTCTGCTCAGGTCGTGATTTCAGGGTCGTGGAATCGAGCCCGATGTTGGGTTCTGTGCTCTGCACAGAGTCAGCTTGGATTTCTCTCTCCCTCTCCCTCTGCCCCTCCCCCCTCTTGCACTCTCTTTCCTTCTAAAATGAATAAATATATCTTTTCAAAAAAGGTGAGTGGTGGGAGTGGGGAAAGCATGAAAGGCATGCCACAGAAAACAGAAGGAAGACATGCCGTGTATGGACTAGCCAGCGAGGTAAAGGGAAAAGTGAGCGACTCTTCTGAGTGCTGCTTTGAACTCCATGCATCTGTGTGACTGCCCCGTAGGGTAGGGAGTAATGCGCTGTGGCTTCCCCCGCTGCAGGTGTTGACATGTGTGATTTGCCCCCAGCCTCCTTATTGGTCCGAGCCCTCTACGTGGACCTTGTAATTCCTGTGCACAAACACAGGAAATAGTCTTGAACATTCCTATGCTATTTTGTCATTCTCGATGTAATTCTTAAGGGCATGGGTGGGGAAGCCCCACACTTCCCCTTCCATGTTCTCTCTTCCATGGGGGCTTGAAGCCTGCAAACCACACTTTCTCCCTGTTGGATCTGTCAGTGGTCTCCCAGAAGGAGAGGAAAGTCTGGAGAAGGAAGGAAGTCATCTTTTTGGATGACTTTCTTTGGGTACAGCTCTCTTCTCCTTGTACTCCTTCAGCCCCACAGCACCTTTTCCCTTTGGTTCTTCCAGCTTTTCTACCGCTTTTATACTCAGTGCCTTGCATTAGATCTTTATCCTCAAAAGCTCCCCAAGGGTTTCATTTTCCTGAAAGAATGCTGATCTAGGCAGTCATTTTGACCCAGCCAAGACCATTCTGAACTGGGGGCCCGCATTTGCTTGCTTTTATTCTCTTAGCTTCCAGGTTTAGCTTGACAACTCTGTCAACTCTTCCTTTGATGATTAAGAACCATTAACATTATTATTTCAGGGTTAAATTTCCTTTTTAAGGCAAACAATCAAGAGGGCGATGGACATATCAATAAACTGTCATCATGAAGCCAGGGAAGAAAGCAGAGGGCAGGAAACAGTGATAGGAATTTGCTCCTGCCTCAGTTCTGACATGCCTGTAATTGCCAGGAGGCCAGCCAGGAGACAAGCTTTGTCCAAATGTGACTGGATCTGTTGGCCGATTTTATTGCATGGGCAACTGGAGCTGACACAGATTGCTCTGCCAATTTCCCTTAACCTGTACTCTATTTCAAGGTCAGATGGGATGCTGGGTGTGAATATGGTTTAGTTGTGAAGAATCAATCAGGGCATCAGTGATTAAGTGGTATTTTCCAAATGCACACGTATACGTATTATTTTGAGGACATGTTTCGGGTGAGATAATTTTATTACGAGTAAAGCCACAGCATAGAGACCGCAAGAGGACTTAAACGAGAAAGGGGTTTATGGGGCTATGTGATTGGAAGTCCAGAGATGGGACAGGCTTCAGTGCTGGCTTAATCCAGCGGCCCTTGCTCCGTTTTCCTGAGATATTCTTGGCTTTGCTGGCCTCTATGGGTGATCTTCCGGGGCTGGTCTTGTTTGGCCATGTCTAGAGTAAGAAACAAGGGTTGCTTTTGGAAGTTTGAGAAGACCCCAGAAAGTCTTTTCTAGTGTCATGCTTGCCCAAATTCAGCCATATGCCTTTGTGGAACCAATCACTGGGAAGGGGTGGGAATGACATTACCTTTGCATTGTGGAGCTGGGAGTGAGGTCAGATCTCCCATACAATCTGCATGGGGGGAGGCGTATTTCCTTGAAGGAAATCAGATTTCTGTTAGGGAGGAAGAAGAGTAAGGAAGAGATACTTGAATAATGAAGACCGTGGGAGAGCAAAATGGTTTTCACAGGCCTTTTACTACTCTGACTCTGAAAAAGCTCTCCACATTATTGATTTAATGGATGCCTTACACTTTTTATTCATTCAACAAACACTTATTGAGTCATTAAATCTGTGCTAGGTACTATGCCAAATGCTAGAGAGACAAAGAATAATAAAAATACCATTCCATCCCTTGAGGATTTTATAGTCTAGTGGAGGAGACATATGGGGAACTGAAGTATAATGAGAAATATATGAAGTAGTTGTTGAATGGAGATAAAGCGAAGTTTTATGAAAACTCAGAGGAAGGAGCGACTAAGTCTATGGGGAAGGAGGCTGAGGGGAGAATGGAAGTCTGGGAAGCTGGGCACCCTGGTTAGAAGGAACAGGATGTGAGATGGTATCAAGACATAGCCGAGGGTGGAATGTTCCAAATGTGTGACTACTTGTCTGTATGGGAAACACCGTGAGTATGGGAGAGGAGTGAGGGATGACCCCTAGGATCCAAGTCATGGAGAGACTTGGATCCGTCCTGTACATGGTGGGGACTCAGGAAATTTAGTAGGTAGGGGGGCCGTGAGATGGGACCAGAAAGACTGTCCTGGCTTTGGTGTAGATAATGAATTGGAGGAAGCACGCCTGAAGGTAGGGGGTGGTTTCAGTAGCCAAGTGAGAAATACAAGGCTCTAGGGGCCTGCACTAAGGCATGGACAGAGGGACACGTTAGAGGAATCAACAGCTACTGGTACCTGCCTGCATGTGGAGGGGGCAAGGGGAGGAAGGAGGTTGGGGGCGGGAAGAGAGAATGAGTCAAAGATGAGAGGAGCCCAGAACATCCACTTGGTTGTCCAGTAGTGACGATGTCAGTAATTGGGATGGGGAGCCCAGGGGGAGGAGAAGCAAGTCTGGACAAACCCTGTTTTGGGTGTGTTGAGGCCAAAATGCCTGTAGCACATCCATGAGTCTGAAGATCAGGACAGGACTCTGGCGGTGAACACTAGGTGGGAGATTCAAGATAGATGGGCAGGAAAGCCCATTGAGAGGAGGAATCATTCGAACAGATACCTGCATGGAATCACAGAGTGTGCCATACAGACATTTCAGACAGATAGCTAGCCAGTTCTCCAGCTGCTTTTCCTAGTAGTTGTAGAGCCATGGAGCCGAGGTTGGGAGGAAGATGCCCACCGACAGCTAAATGCGTAACTGCCCCCCTCCTCTTGCGAGTCTGTGGGTAGCAATCTGTCCATCTGTGAGCTCCAGTGAGGCTCTTGGCCCTGAAGTTGTGTGTGCTGGCGATGGCAGGATTCCCCACCCTCCAGCCATGCCTGCTGCTTCTCCCTCCCACCCCTGATTGGCAGGCAGCTTTCCAGGTTTTCCCGAGGTCTTGGCTGTAGTCTAGATCTGGTTGCAGGGAGCTCTGCTTGGTGCAGATACTGCTCCTCAACACTAGGGGGCTCTCCCAAGAACCTGAATTCTCCTGAATGACATATAGGGCGCGGTGTCCTCTGAGGGTGGTTTATTGCAGGAATGTGATGCAAGGAACTGAGACATTATACAGGTATTCCAGCTCGAATTACACTTTTAATTTGATATAAAAAGATACCTCATCCAATAAATTCAATGACAAAGACATGAAAATTTCATAAAAGTCTCATTTTTCTTCTTTACTGATCTTAGTCTTGAATTATTTGTTGAGTGAATGAATGAACGAATGAAGGAGTACTTATGCCAAATCCAAGGAGAATTCTAAGAAAGGGCTGAGGGTGGGCAGTAAAGCAGCTGCTGTTTTCCTCTACTTGAAGCAAATCCCCTTGGAGTTCTATCTTTTACTTGAAATGACCCTTGTTCCTGTCACCACTGATTTATACAGAGACCTTCACTGGCTTCTTAGTAATAAAGCCCTCATAGGAATGGGTGTCCTTGAAGCTGGTGGCCATTTGCACACTTTAAGTTTTCGAAGACACATTGGAAAGGTATTCTCTTGCTACTTCAGTGTCAAGGAATATGCTAGACTTGTAAGATGGAGTTCATGTTAGCCAGAACTGGATGAAATAAGAGAAAAGAAACAGTAAGTCCAACGGGTAATTGGGAGGATGACCACTATTTCTGGATGAAAAGCATCTTTTAAACGTCTTTTTAAAAGGGAATATGTTAGGGGCATCTGGGTGGCACAGTCAGTTAAGCGTCTGACTCTTGATTTCAGCTCAGGTCAGGATCCCAGGGTCGTGGGATCGACCCCCAAGTCGGGCTCCATGCTCAGTGGGGAGTCTACTTGAGATTTTCTCTCTCTCCCTCTGCCCCTTCCTCCACTTGCACCCTCTCTCCCTCAAATAAATGAATAAACCTTTGGGAGGGAAAAAGGGAATGTGTTGTTTGATCCTTCTAAGAGGTGGTTCTTTGGAGCCCCATGTCTTTAGCATACTGTCCGCCGAAGCAGGACAGTTCCAGGCGCTATTTCTTGGATTATCGGCCCCCAAGGGCCATGTTCTCGTTGCTACAATCATCTATCGCATCTTTAGGAAGTAGGCTATGTTAAGCAGCAGTTCATAAAAAATGAACAATACGATGGACCCGACGATGGCCTATTCTTTTCTGTTACTCTTGTCACCGTTTGGTGCCATCAGATGTGGTTTCTCAAGTCCTGATCTGTGGGGGATGGGCAAGTAAAGAGGAGAATTGCAAAAATACTATTTCCACCGAGAGGCAAGTTTGGTGGCTTCATCGTTTTGCCAACCCTAAATAGCATCCGTGGAGGCTTTCCTAGCCGACGCCACTAGATGTCACTAAATAACAAGCTTCTTAGAACAATTGGGTTGGAGACTTCAACAGCCACCGCTCCCCTCATTCTATCAATATTTTACAAGTGTATTTGTACTGTATACATTTTCCACATCATTATTTTTTTCTGAATCTTTTACGTTTAATGTGACATTCATTCTCAGGAACACAGCTTCATCCTCTCTTGACTGTTCACCAGCTTATTCTTTGGACAGGAATAAGGCCTCCAGCCCATCCTCTGTGTGGCAAGAGAATTCACATTTGGTTGGCTATGAAACTATTGTGGTAAGAATGTACGTGGTTCTGTTTTTGACGTCGATGGAATGCTTGATCTCTGTTGTGTATCTGGCTGACCAAATGCAACGTAAAAAAATTGGAAGCGTGATTGCCTTCTTTATAATTCAGGCTCCTCAGAAAGCGTGAGGCCACCAGAGATCAGTGTGGCCACCATGTAAACAACCCCGGGGGCAGTGAAAAAGCCCATTCTGACTTACAGACCTCTTTGGAAAAAGGTCTCTGCTAAAACAAAACCCCTTTCTTTGATGCCTCTTAATTCCTTTATCTTTCTCTAGGCTTCCTTGTCATATTTTCTGTGACAGCTCTCAGGGGACCAAGGCTAGCAAAATTTGCTATGCCTTGGGAATATATATCCCCATCAGTAATTCAGACAGAAGGAAGGAGAGCTTGTCGTGTATCCCGGAGGGACCCTTCAATTGTGCATTTGATGTTGACAGCTTTCTTTGTCATGAAGAATGGAATTCCGGGGTGCATGGATCACACAGTCTAATGATAAAACTTTGGAGTTATATCAGGCTTTGCAATTTACACAGCACTTTCAAATCTATTACCTCACTTTATTCTCGCAACCATCTATTAAGGAAGGCAGGATGGGTGTTTTATTTCTGTCTCACAGAATAGGAAACAGAAGCTCAGAGAGGTTAAATGGGTTGCCCAAGGCCGTGCGCATATAAGGTGGGGCTCTAACACCCCCTTGCATCTCCAGGTTCCTGGGCTCCGACACACCCCCCCCTGATGCCCTGTTTCCTGCGGTGGGATTGTGAGGGGCAACAAGAAAAGGACTTGTAGCAAGGCTGCTTCCACAAAGCTGGCAAAGAATCAGAGATCTGGTGTTGGAGAATTCAGGGTAAGAGCAGAGGAGTCCCTGGTTTCTCTGCTGCCAGCTGCCCACCTTCACATGGCACCTACCCAAGGCACACCGCTGTCTGGAGGACGGCTTGACTGGCACTGCTTGCTGAAAGTGCTGTTTAAGAGACGTGAAGAAGATGGGGAGGACAGAGGAAGCCTATAAAAATGCCTCCGCAGTTGCGAGGTACTTTGGGAAGTCAAAGGAGTCAAGATACGGAGCTCGTTTCATTTAGAAAAGCAAAATTGAGAAGGAGACCTTGAATATTGTGGTCAAGTCAAAAAGCAGCACTTATCCTCTCCTCGGAATGTCAGAGGGGAGAGAAAGAATGGAGTACAGAGAGCCTCTGTGGGACCATTTCCTGCCTCCTCAGACTGAGCGTGGGGAGTGGTGAGAGAGGCGGTGGGAGACTTCTTTTGTTAATATCAAGGGTATGGCCTGACCCCACTCCATCTATAAAGCATTTTGCTAACCTGACGGAAAACACTAGCTAATCACTAAAGTACTCTGTTAATCTGTTGAGTGGTGATGTCCCTTTCCTGATGAATAGAGACTTTGAAAAATACTGCTTGATCGATGACGATGATGAAGCTAATTTTCAAGTGCCTCGATATTTGACTGAGAATGGAGCTGACACTTCCTACTCGGAAGCCATAGGATGTTGGAACTGAAGGCACCTGTCTGCTGTTATTTCAGGAAGAGGCACTACCCACAAAATCCATGTTTGTGAATCGCATAGCAGCTTGCTTTCAGGGAATAGTCTGAAATACTAGTCTTCCCACCAGATGCCCAATTATTTCCAAGGTTCAGCCTGAGTGGCATTTGAGAAACAGGCAGTAACGTTTGCCTTTGCTTTCTAGCATGGGTTTTTCAGCTCTCGCTACTCCGTCCTCCATAGAGCCCGTGGTTCTTGACCTTGGCTGCCTTTAGAATTGCTTGGTGAGCTTTGTAAAATTGCTGATACCTGGGATCCACCCCCAGAGGTTCAGATTTAATTGGTTTGGGGTGGAGCCTGAGCACTGGTATTTTTAATAAGTGCCCTAGATTATTCTAGTGTGCAGCCAGGGCTGAGAACCATGGTGTCAGAGCATCTCAACTGGAGGCATTTCTTTTTACGATGCCCTCCTCATAGGTATGGGTAACCGATAATCCTAGTTAGCATAGTTTTTGTTTTTTTTTAAGATTTTATTTATTTATTTGTCAGAGAGAGAGCATAAACAGGGGGAGTGGCAGGAAAAGGGAGAAGCAGACTCCCCACTGAGCAGGGAGCCCAGTGCAGGACTCCATCCCAGGATCCGGAGATCAGGACCTGAGCTGAAGGCAGACGCTTAACCGACTGAGCCACCCAGGTGTCCCCATAGTTTTCCATTCTGTATTTTTTGTGTTTCGGTGAAAGAAAAATAATTTTTTTAAAGATTTTATTCATTTATTTGACAGAGAGAGAGAGCACAAGCAGGCAGAGCAGTGGGCAGAGGAAGAGGGAGAAGCAGGCTCTCCATTGAGCAGGGGGCCCGATGCAGGGCTTGATCCCAGGACCCTGGGATCATGACCTGAGCTGAAGGCAGATGCTTAACCAACTTAGCCACCCAGGTGCCCCTCAGTGAAAGAAATTTCATGCAAATAGCCAAGTGTAAATATTCACTGATCAGTAATTATTCTGTTAAAAAGCTCAATCACTTTTTAATGCTAAATTGAAATATGTAGCATCACCTAGGTATAATTTTTTTTTAAAGATTATATTTATTTATTTGACAGAGACAGAGAGAGAGATCACAAGTAGGCAGAGAGGCAAGCAGAGGGAGAGGGGGAAGCAGGCTCCCTGCTGAGCAGAGGCCCGATGAGGGGCTCGATCCCAGGACCCTGAGATCATGACCTGACCCGAAGGCAGAGGCTTTAACCACTGAGCCACCCAGGCGCCCCTACCTAGGTATAATTTATTCCACAATTTATTATAATGTTTCTCAAAGTGTGTTTTGTGACAATTTATACCAAAACCATCTGGGGTGCTTGCTAATATGCAGATTCCTGGGCCCCATTCCAGACCTACTGAATGGAACACTCTGGGTGGAAAGCCAGGAATCTGCAATGTGGGCAGTTGCTCTGGGGGATTCCGGTGAGAGTCAGGAGAAATGCTTTACTGGTTTTCATTAGTATTAACCCTGTTTGTTGCGAGGACCTAGTAAATGTTAGTCCGTATGGTGTTCCTTTTTTTCCCCTCTCCCCCACTTTTTTTTTTTTTTGCTTGTTTGTTTGTCTTTGTTTTGTTTTGTTTTTTTGTAATTACAAGACTTCTAGTCTTGTGAACTTCCAGTATTTCTTCATCAGAACCATAAATTTTTTCCTGTATAGACTGTTTGCTAATGAGAGGGATGGCCTGATTTAACCTTTCTGGTGTTCGTGACCAACTGAAAATCTGTGTCTTTCTTCAATTCTGTCAAAAAGTGGAAAAAGAAAGAAAAATAAAGTAGCAGCATGATCTCACTAGTCCGCTTAAAAACCCTATGATTGTCTATTTTCAATTAGCAGTTCCCCTGCTGGCGGGCCTCTGAGTGTCTCCAAGCTTGCCCTGGTATTAGGTATCCAGCTGCTTCTGTTTCTGGTTTATTTGCATCAAATAGTCCCTTAATAACTATCTCTCAGGATCAAACACCCCTGCTTTTTGGCATAGTTTTAGTTCAAGAGTTTAGAGCCAATCTCCACCCATGATGTTAAACCGATTATTAGAGAGCACAATGTAATTGTAAAGTAGCTGTAAAATGGTTTCTCCATGCAGATGAAATCTTTCAGATTCCTATGTTGATGTCGTCTCACTCCTGGTTCTGGTCTTTGTAACATTAAACAGATTCTGGATATCTTCCTCACACTTCTACAGTCATACTTTTCTAAAAGAAAGCTGCTTTGGATCTGATTCCTAGTTATACTGAAGAATTAGTGTGATGACTTCTGAATCAAAGGGTCAAATTGAACATGTGCTAAGAGATGCTGTTCCTACCTCAAAGATATAGAAATGCCTAAAAACAATTATTCAAAGTCAAATTAAAAGGAGCCAAGCAGAAGTCTTAAAAATGAGAAATAGACTCCTAGAAATAAAAAAACTGAATAAATGGGTTATAAAATAGTTTAGACATAGAGAAAGAGAGAATTAGTGATTTGGAAGCCAAGATTCAAAGAGGCAATGGCTAAATATTTTCTAAATATGAAGGGATAATGTTCTAGAGAGAAGTCAACAGGCCAACAGGCCAAGAAGAATTTAAAAAGAAAAAAGAAATGCTTCAGTAGATTCCATTGTGGTAGAATGGTTGAGTATAAAATGCTAAATTCAATAAAAAGCTAAATACAAGGCTGTGGCCATTACACTTACAGCAGACTTCTTATCATGATGTCAGATGTCAGAACACAATGGCTACTACTCGTAAACACTGAACCTAGAATTTCATACCCAGCTGTTAAGAACTAATCTAAGCCTATTCAATATTCAGTCATTGCCTTGTTTTTTATTTTTGTTTTTGTTTTGTTTTTAGAAGGAGAGAGAGAAAGAGGGAGGGGAAGGGCAGAGGAAGAGGGAGAAAGAAAATCTTAAACAGGCTCTCATGACCTGAACTGAAATCAAGAGTCAGACGCTTAACTGACTGAGCCACCCAGGTGCTCCAATCACTGCCTTGCTCTTTTGATAAATTTTGAGGGCCTCCAGTGATTCGTGGTGAGTGAGGTCCTCTTCTGCATCATCTTGCCACCAAGTAGAATCTTATAATGAAAGCAAGTCTCAGATCAAATTCTCCTGTGCTCACAAACAGTTTTGGTAAGCAGGTGCAAAAAAACAAAACAAAACAATCTTACCTGTTTTGGGAAAATCAAGGAAATTCTAGTTCTGCAGCCTTTAGGCATTTTCCCAATGCCTTACATAAAACACTCCCTAGAGGCAGACGTGACAATATTCTGGAAGTAGGATATTCCTGCTGGATCAAACGACAGCTTTTTCTATTAAATAGTAGAACACAGGTCAAAAGGGAGCACGCTGCTCTGCAGGGAGGTGAGCTGTTGGGCCGGCCAGATTCTGTACCCTACCCACGCGAGAGTGGAGAGGATCTCTGTACAGTATTTCTAACCCATCCACATAGCTTGACCCTCAATTACTACAACAATAAATTTTTTTTTTTCTGTAAAATTATGCTCATTCCAATTATCTCTGCGGGATTTTAGATAGCGTTTCCAGGGACTATAAAAGTTGCCTCAGGGAAGGGAGTCTTGAATGGACTCTCTGAGATTCAAATGAACCATTCTTGGAGTGTTTAGTATTGATTAGGATACTGCTAATCTTAACCAACCAGGACCACAGATTAAAACCAGCATATACTCATAGATAGATGTCATACTATCTCTGCTGAAACATTAAATTATAGACTATTTAACACCAAGCAAGTGGTATTTTTAAGAGTTAGGGCAAAACCAGGACATTTTAAAACATAAAAGAACCCGGAGAATTTGCCACCCACAGATGCAAAGAACTAATACAGGATGTGGTAAAGCAGGGATGCAAACGGACCTGGAAGGCAGGCATAGGATGACGATATTTTACATGTATGTTTAAGCCAAACATAACAAAAATTCTGGTTGTAAATACAGCAAAGGCTTGAAACAGTTCATTTGGAAGAGAAGGTAAAGCAAGCTAAGGTTTGTGAGGTGGGATACAGATATCAAGTAAGTCAATTATTTTAGTTGGAAAAATGTATAGTTAGTATGCATTTTAAAATATAAAAGGGAATCCCTGAAAGAATGGAAATAGAAAGCAAAACTTTTAAACTAGGAGCGGGAAATAGAGGCTCATGAATGTAAATCTGTAGAAAAGGATGGACTGAAAGGTGTGCCTTAACGTCCTGGGGTGAAGGTTTGGGGTGGGAATGCACGTCGGGGGATGAGACTCACAAGGAAAGAGACAGCAGACAGGATCACTAATTCCGCATGGTGGGAATGTGGACTTCAAGAATGTTGTTATTTGCTGTTTTTTGGTACTGTTTTGTGACGAAGTCTTCAAACAAGAAAAACAAACATTGCAACTTTGGGTCAATTTAAGTATGGTGCTGGGAGCCAGTCAAAGTCTTAGGTGAAGCAAGAGCACCATGAAGGCAAGGACCAACTGTTGAAATCACTGTACGAATTCAGCTCATGGTAGGTCCTGAATTAATGCCTGTAGGTGCAATATTCACTGTCTTCGTCCCTGGGCATTTCGCTGCCTCTCAGCAGCTTCCTTTCCCAGAAGATACAGGGTCGTTTGTGGCATTTTCTGTGTCCTTGATCTGCCTTTTCTGAGGTCCCTGCCCCAGCACACCCTGCAGCGATGAGAGCTCTTTCAGCTAATCTCAGGAGGTCAGGCCTTCGAAGGTTTTCAAACTGTTGGGCCAGTGTTGAGGACTGGGAAGCTGTAAAGGACACATCCTCAAAACCTTGGCTCAAAGACCAGCTCCCTGGGCTGCTTTGTTCCTGGGTCAGGGCACCTCGAGGGCACTGGAGGTCAGGCTGGCCCCCAGGGAAAGCTGTTTTTGGGCTAAGCACCCTGGCAGCTGAGAGCCAACAGTGAAGGAAGGCCGTGTGACTCTGACAAATTGTCACCTCTGCTGCGTTTGCATCTTGACAGGGGGCTCTCAGTCCCAGAAACATCTCTAGGGTTCAGGAGAATATATCTTTAAGGTGAGATGTGGCCACTTGAGTCCAGGGGGTGGGACATCTGTGGCGGGGATGGGAGCATGATGTACAAGCGGGTGGCCCTGGCTCGAACCCTCCCCGGTCCTGTTGACCCCAGCTGTTAAGGCTTCCGAGAGCAGAGCACCTTAGGAAGCCCCAGTCCCATTAGCTCCTATCTTGCCCCATCCGCCCTGCTGGCCCTCTGCTGGCTGTAGGATTCTGGGACAGAGAGAATTCTCTTCTGGGAAGAACTGGGCTGGCCAGGAGCCATCCAGCCTGAAGGGTCTCAGACTACCTGGGTTCGCATCCCGGTCCTGCCACGGACCGGCTGCAGGACTTTGGGCAAGTTACTTGAACTCACTATGCCTCAGTTTCCGCATCTATGAAATGGGGATAGGAATGGTACCTACCTCATAGGGTTTCTGTGGGGATGAAATGAGTTATTTTGTGAGGCGTACTAAGAACTGCTAGGAATTCCTGACATAGTACGTGCTCATCAAATATATGGAACACTAGTGTGGAAGTGACGCTGGGGGGATGCGAGCCGTAAGGAGCAGTGGATCCGGTGGATAGGGATTCAGATTTATACTCTGCTGCCTACAAGCCACGTGCCCTTGGATGAGCCCCTTCAAGTCTGTTTCTCATTCGTAAAATGGAGATTGTACCTGTACCAAATGCTTGTGAGAAATAAACGAGATAAGAGATGTAAAATATCTAGCACGGTGTTTGTCATACATAGTAAGTGTTCCATATATGTTACATCTGTAGTAAAATGTCCCACTGAAGATTTAATTTGTGTTTTGCATGAGAGATAAGATCAGTGTGGTGGAACGCAGGAGGCAGCTTTGTCCTCTGGGCAGGGAGGAGGAGGAGGTGGGGAAGCCCCGGGGAGGGGATTGCGAGGCGGGGTGAGGGAAAGGGTTGGAAGAGGAACTGGCAGGATCGATGAGGCTCAGCTCCCTGAAGACAATCAATAGCTGTCCTTGGTTGTTAGAAAAAAATGAAAGGAAAAGTCAGCTTGCCTTCAGAGGGCACAGATAGCAGGGGACCGAAAGGGCCAGAGGATTCTTGCCACGTGAACTAATTCTGACAGAGCTCCTGAGAACCTTGGCATCTGGGGGACGGCTGGGGAGGCAGAGAAAGAACACTATGAACCGCTTTCTTGGAAACCCGTATTGTGGGTGGACATCCTCAGCTAAAGGTGACGTCGAAATCAACTGTCTTCCCTCAGAGGACCGAGGGTACCGGACGGTTCAGGCTGGATGGTCATCTCAGGCTGGGGACAAGCAGATTTCAGCCCCGGCTGTAGTGACAGCAAGAAAGCAGGATGGGAGTGGATGGCCTGGAGACCCGCACGCTCTTTCCTGCCAGTGGAAGGCCCGCTGGCTGTTACTTTGAGGCTGTTGTTAGGAGAAACACTGGACCCGGCGCTGTGGGGTAAGGGGGTGATCGTGTAAGGGAGTTTCTGTTTTGTTTTTAGGAAAGAGAGACTGAGACCATGCCCTGGATGAGTGGAGCAGGTCTTTCTTCTTAGGGCTCTTTGGATGAAGGATGGCAAGGCCCTTCACTGCTGCCAGAGTGGCCTCTTCCCATGGGCCCGGGCTCAGGGAAGGGGACGGTTTTGTGACAAGACACGTTGGAGAAGGACACGTGCCCTTCCTCACACAGGATGCCTATAATACATATTTGTAACCAATTTGAATTACGTCTTTTACTTCAGCCATTGAATGATCACAGCAACCCTGAGAGTCAGTATTTCTGCCTGTTTTAGAGACAAGAAAACTGAAGGCCGTAGGGGTCTAGGAAGTCTGACTTGGAATTCCACATAGCTCCCAGGAAGCCATTCTCCACCCCCCCGCGAGATTTCCCACTTCCGGTGTGACTTGCTCCCGGCGCTGGAACTGCGTGCAGCTCTCGTGGACCGCTCTGCTTTCCGTTTGCGGCGAGTGTAGGCTTAAGTCCATAAATAATACATAAATTAGTATGTGGAGCTGATTCCCATCTTTTTTCTATCAGGCCTTCAATTCTTCCTGAGATCAATAAAGCTTAAAAGAAAAGAAAAAGCCAACTCAGCTTTTGTGTGGATCCTGGACTTTGCTCTCACACAGACCCCTTTCCTGGAGTGGAAGCCATGCTTGACAGCTCAGCTTTCTTGTCACTAATGAGTTGGGACGTGATTGTGCATTCAAAATCTAGTAAGGATTAAGCCAGCACAGTTGGATCCACACTGCTGATTAAACACAGTTGAAAAGATTTTTTTTTTTTGAGGGGTTATTTAAGAGGAGAAACAGAGAGAGAGAGAGAGAGAGAGAGAGAGAGTGTGTGAGATTCGCGTGTGCTCAATGCTTCCTCTGAACCAGGGCTGTGCCAGCGGCTGCCATGCTTTCCATGGAGGACGACAGAGATGAAATCACACAGATGAAATTAAAGGAAGAAAACAGCAACAACTCAACACAATTGGAAGCCACAACAATGATAGAACCACCCATTGGCCCAACTCACACCCGGAACAAAGGACCCTCTGAGATCCCAGAGCTGCTGCCCACCCAAAGATGTTGGTCTGGTGCAGAGTGGGAAAAGGCATACTCGAGGCACACGCAGCTCTGCTCCGGCTCAATTTCAGGCTCCCTCACCCCTCACCCAGGCCCCTTCATGTAGGAAACCCCATGAGAGGTGTGCATGGGGCCCTGAGCATCCAGGTAATATTGGCAGCCTTTCTTTTTCTCAGGTTTCCTTTTTAAAAAAGGACTCAGTAGCTAATTTTTTTTTCTAGGGCTATGAAGCTTCAGCCTCTGCCATGTGGAGATGTGGAGATGAAAGATGTCTCAGGGATAAGAGCTAGAGAAAGCTTTAATGAGAGGAGCTTAGACCATTTTCAAAGCCCCTCCACCGTGCACGGAGGGGTCCCAGAGCTGGTGGAGCCCTGGGTGACACTCCATGGGTGACATGTGGTGGCAGTGGGGTCTTACTTGTGCTGAGGCCTTGCTCTGATGAGCTAGGCAATTGGGGGACCGTTTGAACAGACCAAAGAAGAATATCAAAAGACAAATTGGAGTCAGGGAGAAAATGAATAGCCCATGATCTCCAAGGGAGATTACAGAGGTAATGACAAAGCAGTCAGGTTTTAGAAGGGGCTGTTATTCCAAGAAAGGTAGTTCTGTTCAACTTTTTTTTTTTTTTTAATGGAAAAGAGGATGAAGAGATCAGAACCAGTTAAATCATCACTGTCAGATAGAAGATAAATCTTTCATTAGGAAACATTTCTTTGCATGCCCTTTTGACATTGAAGAATATATTTGATGTAAGGATTTGGGGCTTTACCAAAACTGTAATATGCTAAAATAAACAAAACCACGATGTGATGTTTTATTGGAGAGCAGCAGCCATAAAAAAGTGGAAGAGAACTTTCAAGATTAATAGCGTGTTTTCCCCATAGGAGCTTTGCTCTTTTTAATCATTCTTAAGATCCCTACTCATGAATGTTTGCACATTCAGCAAACACAGGTGTGGATAACAAGAGGGGCTGCCCCGATGCCCTAGAGATTCAGGTTCAAACTTTCATTGACTGCAAAGCTCCATTCCCTAAATAGGTTTCTTGTGCCAGGCCACGGTTGAGACCTGGCTTCTGCCTCGGGGGTCCACTGACCTCCCCACCACCCTGCTGTCCACCTTTCCCATACCTCCCCCCGCTTCACCTAGCTACCTGCAGGCCCAGGCTGCACTTCATTCTGGGCGCAATGGGAAGGGACAAAAGAAACCCTCGCCAGGAAGAGAGGCTGCTGCTGGATCTGCTGGCACCTGGTGCTCGAGGCGGGCTCCTGTCCTCCTTTTGCCATCACACTCCCCTCTGGGATCCCCTTCCACCAGACCAGGACTGCATGGCAGCCAAGCCTCCTGTGACTGGTGTGGTGTCCCACCTCACGACCCTCACCGCTGACTTCCGAAGGCTGTCCCCAGTCACCTGGGCATTCTGGTCCCATCTCCCTGTCAAGAGCTCTGTCACTTGGCAGGATCTCACTCATGACCTTGGGCTGTCGTTCTGTGTTCCCTGCCCTTTGCCAGCCTCCTTCTCTGCACGCTGTTCACTGACTGCTGGGTTTCCTCCTTCTGTCTATAGCTGGCTTCACGCTTCAATCTCTCTCCTTTTCTCATGGATAAGTAACTTTCTTGGGTTCTCAACCCCCTGGTCTTGCCTATAAAGCTCTGCCTCAGTAGGAAGAACCTGTGGTTCATTTTAGAGCTCTGCCATTAGCACAACCCTTTCTGTGTGCTGCTCCATTCTCGGGGGGCTGAGGCTCCTCATCCTCCCCTCCGTGGTTTTGTTCTACTAAGTGTCTGTATCACTCATAGCGTGTGCTCCTTTGTTATTTCCCTTTCTACATGGCCCATTTTAACCTGCCTGTCCTCTCTCACTCTGTCTCTTTTTGTCTCTCAGTCTCTGTTTCCCCACCCAATTTCTCTGTCTCTGTCTTTCTCTCTATATTTATAGAGAGATACAGACATTTATGTATATATTTATCTAGAGAAATTACATGCAGACAGTGTCATTTGGACACTTCTCTGGGGCTGGGGTGAGTACTGCCGCTGGGCCCAGCCCAGGTCCCCATTGCTGGGCCAGTGAGAGCCCACCCCCTAGCTGCTGGGAGCATTGCCTGCTAACATAAGCAGCTCATAGCTGCTCCTTTCTCTAGAGCATTAGCCACCACTGATAGGACATCAGATGCCCCCATTCTGGGGAAAGCCCATAGCTGGAGCCCGAGGTCACATCTTTGCTTAGCCCTTTCCTCTTTCTGGTACTGCTTCACTTGCTCCCTCATAGACTTTTCTTGAAGAGCACTCTTTTTTTTTTTTTTTTTTTTTAAGATTTTATTTATTTATTTGACAGAGAGAGAGATCACAAGTAGGCAGAGAGGCAGGCAGAGGGAGAGGGGGAAGCAGGCTCCCCGCTGAGCAGAGAGCCCGATGCAGGGCTCGATCCCAGGACCCTGAGATCATGACCTGAGCTGAAGGCAGAGGCTTTAACCCACTGAGCCACCCAGGCGCCTCTCTTTTTTTTTTTTTTTTTAAAGATCTATTTATTTGTTTAAGAGAGAGAGAATGAGAGAGAGAGCAAGCAGAGGGAGGGGCCGAGGGAGAGGGAGGCCAAGCAGATTCCCTCTTGACCAGGGAGCCCGATTCAGGGCTGAATCCCAGGACCCTGAGATCACAACTTGAGCCAATATCAAGAGTCGCAGATTTAACCAACTGAGCCACCCAGGTGCCCTGAAGAGCATTCCTTGTAATAAAGCATGTGTGCCTGAATCCTTGTCTCAGGCTCTGCTTTTAAAGAATGTGACTTAGAGACTCAGTTTACATCTCTATAAAATGATGTAGGAAACTGGGTTAATGAGCTCTGAGGTCCCTTTCTATTGTGATGATCCATGGTTCTTTTGAGTGCATATTCTCATTTCTGTTTTGCAAACAGGCAAGACTTAGAAGGAAACCAGTGATAAAATTGGAATAGCTGTGTTTCTGTGTAGTTTATTAGATAATTGACATAAACTAAGGGATGTCTTTGCCATTTAGACTACAACACTTACTTTATTGCTTCTGGCGGTAGGATTTGGAGAAGTTCTAGGGGTGACCACTGTGGAGTAATTTTATCAGCATGTATCCTAAGTGCACACAGTTCTTGTCTTGCTGAGCCCTGCCGACATTTCAAGATGCCGAGTTCTTGGAATGTGGACATAGCCAGTCTCTTCTATCAGCCTGACTTGTTACCTATTGACACCTGGGCAGGCATTTGGAAGTCTCATGTGGTGTTCTTCACATAGAGCAATTTGTAAATCATTCAGAGCAATAAGCAGGCTGTGTTTCAAATGACTTATATCTTGAAAATGTTCACTGCACATGTGACTATTTTCAGCCTTGGCTTGGATCATGGAAAATCTGAAGGTGAATTAGATCATCAAAGTTAATGGCACAAACAACCCTACAAAAGAAAGGATCTTTCTCCAAATTGAAATTTTTTAATGCAACTCCAGCGTAATTGTTCTAAGCATCCAATATTTCCTTTTTTGAAAAGATTTATTTGTTTATTTTAGAGAAAGAGAGTGAGAGCAAGCGAGTAGGGGGCGGGGAAAAGAGAGAGGGAAAGAGAGAATCCTTAAGCAGACTCCCCATTGAGCACGGGGCTCCATCCCAGGACCCTGAGATCATGACCTGAGCCGAAATCAAGAGTTGGCCGCTCAACCAACTGAGCCACCCAGGCGCCCCCAACATTTCCCTTTCATAGTCTTGAAACTTAATATCTGCCAAAACTTTATCACATGACCCTTGTCAAGTAGCCGTGAATTACTTTCACTTAGGGAGCCTTGTTAAGCTAAGATACTGCACATGTGGTTTTTAGTTTGGAACTCAAGACCTGACTCCTCTGTCTTCTGCTGCCTTTACCTTGTTTGCATGACAGGGCCATCAACACATGGGGGCTGAATAGTCTTAGTTATCGATGGGAGGTCATAATTATTCTATGAGAGTTGCTTAGGGAACCCTTGATTGTCATACCTCTGGGAGGGCTCCAGGCCAGCTCACAGTGTCCCCTGAAATGCATACAACTCACCAGGATTATAGCAACATTGAATTAAGAATTAAGTGGTTCTCTGGTGCTTGTTGCTCCAGATCTATGCACTGTCTCAGGCAGAGATGTTCTGCGGGGCTTGCTTGGCCTTGGGCTGCTTTTAGCCCTGAGGGGCAGGGGTGTGCTGTGGTGAAAGATGGAAGGACTGTGAAGGCTGATGTCTACCACAAGGGCCGTATGCTAACAGCATTACCCTTTGCCAAAGGGAGCCAAGGAGTGGACAGCAGGCTCCTTTTACCCTTTGCTGCATTTCTCCTCAGTTTTTGTTTCTAATATCTAGAGCCTTCTGTGTCTCAAGGTCCAGGGTTGATGACACCTGGTTTGGAATTGTTCAAGGGATCAAGGACCAGGAGGCAGAAGTCCAGGCTGTAACGTTGAGTGTGAGCTTGGCCGAGTCAATGTAGCTCCCGGGACAGAGATTTCTTCATCTGAAAGAGAAGATATTCAGGAGAAGTGTCCCTGTCAGTGAGAAAATTGTGTCCTTTTAGACATGGGAAAGCCCCAGAAACCAAGACCAACTTCCTCACTGATGGATGAAGAAATGGCGCCCAGTCACTTCTCCTGAGTCCCGAATCTGTGCTCAGAGTCACTCAGCAGTGCAGCTGTCATCACCCTGACTACTTACCAAGCACGTACCAGGTTTGACACACGAGGCCTGGTCACCCGCCCTGTTTTGATGATGTGGGCAACTGAGAGTCAGTTCCAGGGTATAGTTTGAAAGTGGACTTTGGATCCCTCTGGACAGTTCCTGGCACCTAATTCTCATGCATTCCTTGTATCTGGTGTGGGTAGAGTCAATATGTGAAGGGGAATTAGAAGTTTCTAGTGTTCCAAGTTCTTTACACACCTGAGGAGATGGTAAGGGGTTCGATATTACAGTACTCAGTTGGATCGGGCTGGCACTGGGCACAGACATGCTGGGACACTTGGCAGTGTGCCTGCGTCCTGCTCAGAGCCCAGCACGGTGGTGGCAGAGGGGCTGAAGGAGTATGATACCAGGTTGGTGAGAGAAGGGTGTGCGGTGTTCCTCAGCACATTTCCTAGTGATACTGGTTATGGACCACTTCCTTAAAAGAGCTTGGAGACCACGAGGCAGGGGCACTATTGTGAGGTATCTTCCAGAGATGAGCTGAAAGAATGCTTCTGGTCCTACCAGGATGGAGTTAGAGTACAGGGACTGAGGGGAGAACCTTTCCAAAGCACTTGTTGGGAATCACTTCAGGTGTGAGGCTGTGGACACAGAAGGAGAGAAAACCAGAGAAACAAATCCAGAGGCAGAGTTGGAGGAGAATTTTGTAAGTGAAGCTTTCTACCATCCCTTGGAGAGCCTGACCCTTTATAGGGAAAGGAGGCTAGCCCCCCTTCAGGGCTGCACACCGCCTGGGGGAGGATAGCAGGATTGTCTATCAATAAACTTAGGAATTTGGAGATCCATAAATTCTAAGTAGGGAATTGAGTTGGTATTCAGACTCTTGGATCAAAACTTGATTTCAGAGTCTCAGTGTGGGTTGGGGTGGGGTAAGAATGGCAAGGCTGTCTCACCTGAACAAATGAGTCATGGGAAAACCTTCAATCATCTGGCCCCACCTTCCTCCACCTCAGAAATCCCTCACATGACAGCTCAGACAGATGAGCATACAGCTTCTTGTTTCAGTTCTTCCACTGAAAGGAAACTTAGTCATAATATCTCTCAACAGTGATAGACTTGAACATTCCATTGTGGGACAGCCTTGGTTTTTTTAGAAACTGCTTCGTTGCATGAAATTAAACACACCTCTCCTTGGTGGTGGTTGTGTTCTCTAGATCTCAATGTTCAAATTTATTGACTTTCCACGTCATTCAAAGTCCCAAAAAGAGCTCTGGGCTCTCAGCTGCCACCTTACCCTTCCCTCACCAAGGGTTTTCTTTTTTAGTTCATTCTCTTGTTGATCATATACACCACAGCTCTAGATCCCTTCCTGTTTATCTAGATGTTCTCTGCTGTGTCAGTGTGAGTTACAGCCTGTCTCCTTTTTCCTCTCTGCGATCCTGGGCTTTCCTGTGTGTAGAGGTTGGGAGCCCTCTGAGCCTCTGTCTGGCCTGCTCTGTGTCTAGCAATTTATGGCTGCCCAAAGACAGGGACTTTGTCCAGGGGGGAATAGTGAGGCCTAGGAAGTTAGGTGTTCCCAGTAAGTATAGAAAACTAGATTTGATAAAGCCTTACCTGTCCTCTTTGAGGACCTGCCTTCTTCCCAGAAATAGCCCACTCTTTTCACTTTATCCCAGTCTGTGATCCCATAAAGTTCAAGGATACAGCACAAAATTAACTTTGGCCCTGCAAGAGAGTAGATATTGATCTGGCATCCCTTACTTCTACCCATCCATCCGTCCATTCACATATGCAGTCATTTATCAATGTGTATTGAGCATAGACTTCATCATAGGCCATGTACTAGGCATGGAGACAGCACCTGTGGGATGTGGGTTCCTGCTGACTAACCTCTCTTATCTTCCTGAGCCCCACTTCTCTGTGAGCAGCCAGACGCCCAAAGAAGACTTAAGAAGATCCAAGGAGATTAAGACAGAGAGTTGAGAAGATCACAGTTGAAAATAAGTTTATAATAAGCATTTCCATTCAGGAGAACAAAAGCGAACATCCCCACTTAAGGGCTTATTAGAATCTGAGGCCAGGGGTGGGAATGGGGGTAGGAAACCAGGAGAGAGGGAGAAGTAATAAGCTTTGTTCAAAAAGCACATGCTTAGATCACCATTACGCCTTGTACTTAATGAAAGTTGATATATTTACTTTACTTGAAATTTATAAAAGAGAGTGAGAGTTGTTTTTTTTTTGAGAGTTTTTTATATTTATTACAATGGAGCATGAATTTTTAAAAATACCACAAAACCAGCAGACAGTCTCTCCTTTGCATATTGCCTGCTGCTGCCTTGCAGTGCATTCAGTAAGCTTCTATGTCCTTTGTTTGCCTTGGGTGAATTCTTTCACTGCCCACACCACCGGCCTCCACCCTACATTTGGTGGCCCATATGGGGAACCTCTGCTGGGCTGGGACTTTCCCTGGATTCTCCAGGAATTTCTTGAGATTCTTTTTCAGTGGACCAACTCTAGTACTCCTTGGGGAACTGACGACCTCCAGCTGAGTTTACTCCTCAGTGGAGATCCAAAGCCCCAGGGAGACTCGCTAGACCGCCCTTGCCCAGAAGGGTGAGGGCCTTCCCCTCTTGCCCTTCAGAGGGACCCTGCCTTCTCTCTCCTTTCTTTTTCTCCCTATGGCCATCTAACCCTAGTACTCGTCAGACAACTGAAGATCTCTGACCAGGTCAGCTCCCTGGTGTGGTCTGAAGGTCTGAGGGCGAGCAGGTTGGTCTGCCTGTTCCTGTGAGGGCGAGGGACCTTTTTCCTCTCCTCTCCCACTCTGTCCACCATGAGGTCTCCGTTCCCAAAGTGTGGTGCCTGTGGCAGCAGCAGCTCGCCCAGGGTGAACGTGCTCATGGTATGGACTCGGTTGGGACCCTTCTCTGGTGCTGGCTGACTCTCAGCCACTTTGCTTCTTTTGGGGCCCCTCCTTTTTTTCCTTTGTTCCCGTGGATCCAGCCACCATCTTGATCTGTAGCAAAATATGGTCCTACGCACCTGAGTGGCTTCCTCCCTCTGGCACCGTGCAACACAAGGATGGTTTTCCTGGAAACAAACCTGGTCATGGCTATCATGGCTTCTTCCCTTCTTAGGACCCCTGGCTTCTGTACTCATGCTACTAATTACTGGTCCCCTCTCTCTAATCTCTGTTAAATTTGTCTCTTCTCGAATCCAATAATTCCACATACGAACGATCCCATGATCCAGTAATGATAAAACAAGGATCCCAGCCCATACCATTGGAGGGTCCCCTCGCCCTAAATCCCGTGGACCTGGCCACCAAGGAGTCTCACTCAAATTGCTTATCATCATGTTGATATAATAGCATATGCTGTGGTCTGTAACTGCACAGAACCCCTGATGGGCCAACAAGCTTAAGGACGGACAGCGTACCCCCGTCTAGCATGAAGTAGCTACTGAACGTGAGACCTCTGCCTGAATGCCAGAGATTTGTTATTGCCATTTGTCAATGTCAGAGTCTGTCAGGGGGAGCGTAGAGGCTGCCTTTAGGCAACAGGCTTGAGCAATGGAGACCTGAGTAAGGTAGAAGGTCCCCCAGTGACCACCGGGCTGAATGCAAACAGGCTCATTAAGCCATAGGCCCTAACTGACCAATGGGCTGCTTACACCCAGGCAGAGTTACCAAAGGAGGAGAATTCCATACTTTCTCATACTTCCTCACTCCCACCTTAACCATAGCGCTCACCACTGCCTCCTGGCAGACACTGTCTCCTCTGCTGTCCTCCCTGCTGCTCCCTTGCAGTGTAGTCAACAAACTTCCATCACATTTTAAAAAAGATTTTGGTTATTTATTTGAGAGAGAGAGAGGGGAAGGAGCAGAGGGAGAGGGACAACCAGACTGCACTGAGCACAGAGCCCCACGTGGGGCTTGATCTCAAGACTCTGAGATCATGACCTGAGCTGAAACCAAGAGTTGCGCTCAACTGACTGAGCCACCCAGGTGCCGCCTTCCATCATAATTTTTTTTTTTTTTTAGAAAAAGCCAAAAACCCAGCTTAGAGCTGATTTGGAGGAGTCACTATTTCTGGTCTTCCTCCTGAGAAGGATGCAGTTATTTTTACTCTCATCGCTTGTGGCTTACAGCTCACTGATTCTGATGAATGGGGAGTCTTTTCTTGGCATCCCCTATAGACCCACTCCTGGGACCTTCTGTGCTTTGGGTCTCTGGCTGCTCATGGAAGAGGGCCTCTCGCAGAGGAAGAGAAGAGAGATTAGTCAGCAGGAACCTGCCTCTTAGCCCTGAGCCCGCTACCCACTCTTCTGCCACTCTGCAGACCACTTCCTTCAAGTTCTCTGATTCTTCCTGTTCCTTCGGACACCGAGGGCTCTTTGGCCACCCCAAACCTTTCTCTAAGGGAAAGTGAGTCCAGCCCACCCCAGCCACGAGACTGATGTCCCGGAGGATTGTGACCAGTGATGCAGGACATCCAACAGTCATGCAGCTCAGAGGAGACGGGACACTTCTTCACAGCAGATGGGGAAGTAGGATGGGGTGGGCAGCGTACCATCCAGCTGCCTTGCACCAGCCGGTGGAGTCAGGACACAGCCTTACGTCGACGCTCTCATCCTTGCTCCCAGAATGTGCTCTTTCTCCCAGGCAAAAGTTTCTCAGGTCAAATTGCACAAAGTTTTACTTAACTCTAGGTCCTGGGGAACATTGTTCCTTTAGCTCGGTACCTGTCAGTTCTGGGTGGGATTTGCCTGCTGCCAGGAGGACAGGACTCATCCAGCCCAGCTGAGCACTTAGTACATCATAGGTACTTAGTAAGTGCTGGTTGAATGGAAGGCAGATGGGGCTGGACACAGGGATGGTCTTTGCCAGGTAGACTTCTTGAATTCTTTTTTTTTTAAAGATTTCATTCATTTATTTGACAGAGAGAGAGAGATCACAAGTAGGCAGAGAGGCAGGCAGAGAGAGAGGAGGAAGCAGGCTCCCTGCTGAGCAGAGAGCCCAATGTGGGGCTCGATCCCAGGACCCTGAGATCATGACCTGAGCCGAAGGCAGAGGCTTAACCCACTGAGCCACCCAGGCGCCCCGACTTCTTGAATTCTGGAAATGGTTTTTGTGGAGGGAACATTGCCTTTATATTGAAAGCAATGATCTGGGGCAGATGTAGTACCTACTCAGTTACCCACAGAGAAGCTGGGGTGGGTCATATGGATTAGGAGGTCCAGAGTGGAGAAGGAGAACCTTCTAGTGTGTCTAGCATGCCCACAGACTGGGGTATCAGAGGAGCATCGGGTATGAGCAGCTCAGGAAGCCTCTGAGAAGGGGTGAGCTGCCTCAGATGAGACAGTTAATTAAAACCCCATCAGTCTCAGTAAATAGGAGCAGGACTGGCTGCATAGTTTGCAGGGACTAGTGTTCAAAAATTATTAAGGGTTTCAGGACAATGACAGCAGAACCTAGACTGAGTGCGGGCTGCTGCGACTGCTCAGGCCACACATCCGTGAAGCCGGGTCTGGCTACGGGTCATTGCCTGGCCGGTTTTTGAAAGTAGCCGAGTCACGTCCTCTGTGACAAGGTCCCCTTTTATACTCGTAGTGGCCCAGTGTCTTAAGCCCACTTTGCTGTGGTTTCAGACCTACTCTGTTCGTTGTTTTATTCCCTCGCTCCATTGTTGTTTTTTTTTTTTAAGACTTATTTGACACAGAGTGAGCAAGGGACAGAGAGCAAGTCAAGTAGGGGGAACAGCAGGCAGGGGAGAAGCAGGCTCCCCACTGAGCAAGGAGTCCAATGCGGGGTTCAATCCCAGGACCTTGACCTGAGTCAAAGGCAGACGCTTAACTGACTGAACCACCCAGGCGCCCCATCCCTCGCTCGCTTGTTAAATGTTTACAAGCCGGAGACTCTCCATAGCTAACAGGGCTGTCACCGTTGATCTGATCTGTTGCTCGGCATCTGCCTATCCGACTGCCCCCCCAAGAGTGCTTGCTATATGTTCTCTCTCTAATCCTTTCAGAAACACCGGGTGGCATTTCTGCGTTCATGTTATAGAGACAAAAAGTGATTTGGCTCAGGCTACATAATTCATAAAGGACAGAACCAAGATCAGGATGGCTTCGAAAAGCCTTGTTCTTTCCCTTACCACCTAGACTTCAAGGGCATCATTGTGTCTTGGTAACTTTTGTGTCATTACAAAATTGGCCATATATGTGTGCGTGTGCGTGTATATGTGTTGAATGCCAGGGTTTATGTCGGGAAACGCAGGCAGAGGTGACACTGGAGATAATTAGGGTCTCGCCTCCTACGTCGCGCTCTGCTGACAGCAGCGTGGTGCCATCCTGTGGTTTCTGAGCCCCTGAAAGGAATGACGGCTGCTGTATGGGAGGGGCTTCCTGGATCCCAGGGCTCCACTGAGGTTAGGGGTTCCCTGACTCAGACCTGATTTGCATGTCTTCCTGCCTCTCATAGGCACCAAGCTCATGCCAGCCAAATGCACTCTCATGGGTGGTCATCTGCCTCGCACTCATCTCTTCTTCCACTGGGGATCTAGGCTGATGGTATAGAAACTCAACAACTTGTTGTCCTCTCTTTTCCCGAAGACTCAGCCATCTCTGGTCCCTTCCCCAGGGCTGCACTCTGACCCCTGGAAGCCCTCTGGAGGGCCCCTCCCAAACAGAAGGCAGTCCTAATCCCTTCCACCCCTCCAGGAGAGCGAGCAGAGAGCAAGTGAACACCCAGGCAAGGAGATAGTTTTTTAATGATGCCAAAGTTTCCACCCCCAAATCTGGCGAGGCGGGAAGGGCATAGGAGGTGAGCCATATTCTAAGTGAGGCTATTGTGTGTGGCTGAGGCCTTATTTCATGCTTAATTGGATCCTCTTCCTTTGGGGAGCCTGCAGGAAATTGGGAGGGCGGGTTTAGTCAACACTGTAGAATTCACGTAAAATCAAGCCTCATTGCCCTCCTGCTTTTATTTTTATTTTATTTTATTTTATTTTTTGCCCTCCTGCTTTTTAAAGCAAGACTCACACACACACCTCTTTGTGTTTAACATGCATACCCCACTGTGAACAGGCGTGTGGTCCAAAGACTTTGCCTTGGAGCACTGCTGTTCCCTTCGGGGCCCCACCCAGCCTGGACACTTCATGAGGCCCGGCTCTTTGCGACTTTGCTGTCCTTGTCGCCCTGCCTAATAAGAGCCCCTGAGTCTGGGAGCCGGCCCACTAATTTAGGAGTCCCGGGCTCATACTCTGCTCTCATTTGCCTTTGCATGGGATTAGGTTAGTGCCTGTGTGGGATCTCACTCAGCAGAGTTCCTCTCCCCTTGGCTTATGATGAAGAATAAATTGAGAGGACTCATAGGGATATTCTGCTGATTCTTACTGTTTGGGGAAAAGGGGCTGTGTTGGCAAATCTCATTTTGAAAGCATCACTTCTATGTCCAAAATATTCAGCAGGACAGGTTTTTCCATAAATAATGTGGACAACTGATGGTATGTGGTTGCTGGGCCATAGGGATTTCCTCTTTGGAATCACAATCTAAGCGATGAGATTCAGAGGACATTGCAGCTAACTGGAGTTTCCATTTGGAAGATCCTGTTCTCGGGGGTCCTTCTGCGTGAGCGGGTTCAGGTTTCATGCTGTTTTGCTCATCTCTTTCCTGTGCTTAGGAGCATCAGAGGAAGGAGGAAAACCGCTCTTACTGTCCATTTGCCGAAAAGAACAACACCAAAGACCGAGGGTCTCTAAAATACTGCTTTGTGTGTAGGTGTGCGCTTGCGCGTGTGAACAGAGGAGTATCTTTTGTGTACGTGAGCGTACACTTGCTTCCTTGTGTGATCGAAAATAAGATGTGAACGCCAAGCTAAAAATAAAGACAAGAACATTTTATAAAGAATATTTTCCCTTTTGCTTTCCTTTTCCCCCCAAAGCTGCCACCTTCTAGCTGTAATTACGCCTTCAACTTAGGGCTTGCTGAGAATGAGTTCCATGCGCACTGTTGCATTGTCGTATTTATCTTTTCGTATAGAACTGTGCTGGAAAGACAAAAGGGAGGATCAGATTTCCGGAGTCTGAGGGAAGGCAGAAGCCAAGGGAAACGTGAGACCACAGCTCTCTCTGCCTGTCTGCCAGGGGAGAGAAGTTCTAGCCGCTGGACTTGGGGCTCAGACAATGCCTCCAGACACAGGCAGGCGTCCACAGGCCATTAGAAAAACCATTTCCCTGGGATATGGGTCTGTAGAGGGAGGACGAGGAAAAGGTGGTAAAAGAGTAGCCGAGACTGTAGCCACCAGAGGCTGCTGATGAAAATTGTGCATAGCTCAAAGAGCAAATAGTTCTCACTTTTCAGTGATTGCACAGGATTTTGAAATTAAACCCAGCGGGGAGAACATACCTGCCTGAGCTTCTAGACAGGGGCCAGGCTTGCAGACTTGAGAACCAAGAGCATCTAATTGTCAAGCTCTGGATCCGTGTGCCTGGGCTGCTGTGGCTTCCATGTGACAAACCTCAGCATCGGTGATCTCTTTTTAGCCCTGCTTTAGGCAGAGAGGAAACCGATTTTACCTCCAAAGGGGGTGGGGGAGGGAAAAGGCGGGAGGCCCAGGTAGTGAATCACAGCCCCTCTTAGGGTCTGTCTGCATCTGGGAGGCTTTAATCCTACTCCTCAGGCTATGCTTGGGGGTGACTTAAACTGTGGAAAGTAAATACCAGCTCTCAGAAAGCCTTAAAGATTTCCCACTCGATTCGAACATACTCAGTGCTAAACCAACAGAGGTGCTGGGCGGCTGCTTCTTAGGAAGGGTTGGGTTCTGAAGTCAGTGCAGAGGGTGCAAATTGCATGCGGTCCAAATTAGGCTGGAGAGTCCCGTAAGTAACTTGGAAGGTATGCTTCAGGGTACTTAGACTGGGCCAGGCTGGGAGATGGTCCTTCTCGAAGGGGAGGGCATGTATTCCTGTTCCTGTGGAGCTCATTTTGGGGCCTGTGCTCTTTGAGAGAAGCAGGGAACTAACTGGTAGCATTGAAATTGTTCTCCGTAGTCTCATCCAGCCAGGTGGACATTCTTGAGTTTGCTTAAACAAATCTGTGTAGGATGCAGTCTCGTTGCACCGATGGGGGGGCGTCCAAAAATATACATTAGCTATGTGTGGAGGAGAAGAGAGAGAGAGAGGGAGGGAGGAGGGGGGAGGAAAAGAGGAGAGAGAGAGAGAGAGAGAGAGATGGGGGAGGGGAGAGAGAGGAAACCTCTATCTTAATATCCCTAGCCTGAGCTCAGGGAACCTGTGGCTTCACTATGACACGTTTTTAGGGCCTCTAGCTAATAACAATAGCATTAACAATACTATTGCACCGAAAATGTGCTAGGCCCCTGTCTAAGCATTTTACATGTATTAACCCATTCAATATGCACAGTAACTCTGTAAGATGAACTTTATTATCCCATCTTATAGATCAGGAAGGAAGGTCTCAGAGCCCATTCAGTTTGGTCCCTGCGGGGGTTGAGATGAAGATGGCCGCCGGGAGCCCGCGGGCAGAGCTGCAGAGAGGAGCCGGCTCTCCCGGCTTCCTTCACAGGGGCTGCTGCAATGGGAAGACCTGCTCTGCTTGGCCTCTGGGGCTCCATGGTGCAGCCAGGTTTAGCTGCCTTGCTCCCTGTCTCTGGACTTCTGCACCGGCTAGTCCCTCTGTCTGGCCACCTCTCTCATCTGAACTTTTTTTTTTTTTTTTTTTTTTTTACCATGCGAACTTTTACTCATCCCTCTCTGGCTCTTGGAGCTGGATTAGATGTGTACCATCCTACCCGTTCCCGCAGCTTCCATCCGCTCTGAGCACATCCCAAGGCTCGGCACAACAGGGCTGCTGGCTTCTTCCGCACTCTCTCCCCAGCCCGCAGCACAATGCCTGGCTCACTGTTCTAGGCGGTGTCCGCTTAATGGATGTCGAGTAAGTGAAGAGCTACCGGGCGTCACTTCCCATCCAGTTCCTAAAATACAGGCACCTTTCACTTGCCATCAGTCACCCACATCGAAAATCAGATGTTTTGCCTGAAAATGCTAACCAGAACCTATTTCCTATTATTTGAAAGGGGAAAATTATCCTGCGTTATGCATCAATTCCCAATTCCTAACCAATGTCCTAAAATGTAACGGAAACATAGTAAAACACCTACATGTGACTAAAAAACTCTCATTTAGGATCTAGAATGGCTGAAGTACTCCTTCCTACTCCCGGACGGTTAACTGCTCTGCGTACAGGAAAATCCTCCCTTCCAGGGCCATGGCTCTCCTCTCTGGCTTTCTTTGCTTCTCCAAGTGTTTCTTCAATACTTTCTCAAATTTCTCAGGTCTTGCTGTACACCACTAAGCACAAATCAGGGCCATTCATCCAAGGCTTGTGGCAATACATTCAGGTCAGAGACACGACGGGCAGAAGATGACTCGCACCGAGTACGAAATCTTATCAGTTGAATTTGGAATGTAACTGAAGTCTTTCCTCACATACTGTTTTGTTAAAAATGATACATTGATTTTGGAACTGTGAATATAATTTTTTTTTCCCTGAAATTCATCCATTGCCTGAAAAACATTTTATTATAGCCAGGACCTGCCTTCCTTCCATCTTTCCTTTTAGTTTTCTTTCCTTCTTTCTTTCAAAGTCATTGATTCTGTACAGTTTGAGTGTCACATACGAAGTGGTCCAGACTATGCCACTGTGGCATAAGACTTATTTTGAACCAAAGGCATTTGAAAATCGATGGATTCTGAAAGAGGCTTTTTCTGTGCACGCCTCACCTGCCTACAAGCACAGCCTTCCAAAAGAATTCAACCATTGCAAATCCCCCTTTAAGTGGGGCTGCCTACATTAGAGGGAAGGAGATGAGAAGTCAGGGCTAGATGCAGAAACAGACCTTAGAAAGACAAGCCTTCCCTGGTACTAGTTTCCCCATATATTTCTCAGTCATTCCTCTCTATTTATTGTCCCATGAAATCCTCTGCCACTGGTCTTATTAAGATGTATATAAGCTCTAACTTCTAACCACTTCTTCGAGCCACTTTCTTTGTGAGCTCCCACTTGGGTAAGTGAATAAACTCTTGTCTTTTCTCTTGCTCATCTGTCTTGTGTCAGTTTAATTTTCTTGCCCCTGCATACTGAATCTAAAAGGGTAGAGGAGATGTTTTTCCTCCTTGATGCCAAAAAAAAGTTCTATTAGGAAAATGTAAATCAGAGATAATTCTGCAGTGTGTGCCTCTGTTTTCAAACTTTAAAAAGGTCCACATACGCCTGAATGGGACAGAGCACTCTCTGTCTTTTCTGAAGTTTGAATGGTGATGCCTATGTGGTTCACCTGTCAGTCCTCAAGGGCCCCCCAAACCTGTGCCTGACTCTGAGGCCATGACCTTGAAGTAGGATCAAATCCTGGTTGAGGAATCTGCCTACAGGCTCTTGGCTCCTGGCCATCCCTCTATCTCTCTGTAGTTTGGAAATACTCAAAATTCTTGCCTCATCGGAATTTTTCTTTATGATCAGGACACCACAGCTTGTGTTATAAAAGCAAATATCTTAGGATAGCAAAGATTGGTTTTCCTCTTCTTTCAACCGGTAAGAGAATCCTTGAATTTTCACTGGGTGTGGAATGAAGATACATTGCCCAGCTTCCTTGCAGATAGGTGTGGCCATATGATGTGTTCTGCCCAGCAGAATGTGAATGGAAGTGTATGTCGCTTCTGGGGCAGTGACATCTTTTGGAAGACAGGAGGTCAACATAGATCCTCAACTTTGTCATATAAGCAGTTTTGCCCAAGATGGCCTGTGTGAACTACTGAGAGCCCCAGTTGCACAGCTCACGCTGGGAACATGTTCAGCCCAGTACCTGGCATGAAGTAGATCTGTGACAGGTACATCTGTGTTGAGTGAACGAGTGGATAAATACATGAGTGGACTACGTAGAAATCTAGGTATTCGTGCAGAAAGGCAGTCATCTTTAATTTTTCAGGATAGATAACTTAGACTGTCTTAGTTCAGCTTTCAGCGGCCCCCAGACAGGCTACTACTGTCACCTGGACCTCTCTGCTCCTGCCTGCAATCCCCCTAGCTTCGTCATGGTAGCGTCCTCCTTATTTTGTGTGCCCACACGTCATGCCCATCCTACCTCCTCATAAAGTTTTGGGGTCCTACAAAGAAACAGAGTTGAAACTAAGACATGGTATTTTGTGGCATTTGCCAGCCTGTTCTGTATCATTGCCAGTTTCTTTCTTTTAAAAAGTTGTTCTCTAAACCCAAGTGCAAATTATCAAATAAAGGAACAGAAAGTCATTCGTTGGGTAGGAAAAAGGAAATACAATGTCTTGAGGGTAACAACCTTTCCCCACACAGGATAAGAGTGCAAGGGCCCTGTTTGAAGCCTACCAGGGCCAGTTACCAAGAGGCAAGGGAGTTTTCAGATGCTGCTTTCCTCCAACCCGGTGTGGACTGGCTTGAACTTTGCTTGCAAGAGAATGAGGCCTCAGAGGGAGCAAACCCTCCTGCACAGCGGCTCCAGCCCTCAGGAAGGGAGTTAAGCCCAAAAGAGTTAAGGGAGGCCTTCGGAGCAGCTTGCCTACCTCCTCAGGGCTCTGTCCTTGGATTTTATCTTTTTTATTTGGAAAAAACTATCACAAGGACATGAGGCCTAATAGCATTGATTGTCTCACTAGTTTGTTGATTAAGTCCAGGAGGTGCTGGGGAGTAAATTGTCCTTGCCCTCCAGCACGATACAATAATTAACTCTAATACTAACAACTAAAAGTTAATCACAACACGTGCAAAGCCGAGCTCTCTTTGTCTGCCTACAAAACCTCTTTCCCACCGTGGCTTCAAGGTGTTCGCTCTGAGGCTTGGAACAGGTTATCTGGAAAAGAGCCGTTCCTTCCAGTAAAACTGTTCCACATATTATTATTTTAATTTAATTAGGTTTTAAAAAGGTTAGCCATGACATTTTAATAGCTTAAGATCACATTAATATTCTGAGAATACTGTTCAGCCCAGCCACTTATGATTCGAAAGGATGTTTTTCTGGAAAAGGAATTGGCTTTTAGGACAATTACTGAAAAATAGCTTTCATTTGATTAAGATGGCTATCTCGCTATTAAAAGACAGTCATTGAAATAAAATCTGTATACAATATTGAAAAATGCTAAACCGCGGCTTGATACTATTTATCTAGGAGAAAGGGAGCCTGGCAGTGTGTTTATGGAGATTATCCCAAAGGCCGCTAATGTCCTTCAGCAATGAGCAAATTAGTGAACTGTGCTTGTGATGTGCTGTGTGTTGTCAACCTAATGTTTTATTTATTTGCCTGAGAGCTGCTCTCTTCATTAGGGAGTTTAGAGAGCAAAGCAAGATGATATTTACTAGCCTGGCAAACTAATAAACTCTGCTCATGTTTCTTTCGCTACCATGGCTAATCGCGGTTTTTCAAAAAATAGCCATTCAATATGCTAATGAGTCCTCTAGGAGCAGCGTTAAACCATAACTTCCTGTCCAAGGAGGCAGCAAGGACTAGGGTCAGCGTTTTAGGGGCGGCTGGCTGGCAGGTGCCAAGCCTTGTGCTGGTGGTATGGAGATGCCGAGGCGGTGGGCCGGCCCTCCAGACACTCACAATTAGCAGGGAGCTGGCAGCGATGATCCAGCTACCTCTCATTACGCAGTGTAATAGGCGCTCTTCTCTCCCCAAAGCAGCACGGGGGATGAGTAATTAGCTCAGCTTGGTGGGATTGGAGATGGCTGCAGAACTAGGAGGAGTTGGGACTTGAGGGCTGGAAAGATTTTTGCCTGGAGAAGCAGAGGGCAAGTCACTCGAGGCGAGATGACTGCTTAACCCCCTGGTTCTCTTAAGTGTGGTCTCTGGCCGGCAGCGTCCGCATCACCTGAAAGTTGTTAGAAACGCACATTCTCAGGCCTCCCGCAGGACCTGCCGAATGAGAAAGTTTGTGGGAGAGGGCGTGTGTCCACAGTCCACATTTTAACTGCTTTTCAGGTGATTCTGAGGCTCCTGAAAGTTAACAGTGGGCCCTCTGGTCAACTGTGAAAAGTTTGACTTGATCCGAGCTTTGAGTTTGATGAGGGGGCGGGGGCAGGGGATGGAAAGATGGAACATCGGAAAGATCAATCGGGATCAACTACGGAGGAAGGACGGGGAGGCTAGTAATATTAGCTAGCTAATAATAATGATGTTTCTGGAGCCACGTAGTAGGAACCAACCGGATGTAGCTCAAAGAGAAAATTGATTGAAAAAATACTGTGATATGTCATTGCTCCCCAAGGGAGAATTCAACAACCAGGTCTCAGGAAGATATTTTTTCTTTCTTTCTCTATTTCATATTATTTCCTCAGGATAGATCCTGAAATGTAAGATCACTGCTTCAGAGAGTGTGAGCAATTTTGTGGCTTCTGATGTGTAGGGCCCAGAAGCTTCCAAATGGTTGTAGCAGTATATGGTGGCACAGTGTTAAATGTAAACACCATCTTGACTGTGTTCTTGGCAATCTCAGTTCTGTTGTTGCTAACTTGCTAGGGGGAAACGGCACATCACGATTGTTGTTTGCAATTAATAGATTATTATGGAGTCAGTTGTTTAAAATTGTGTTTATTTGCCACTTGTGTATTTTACTTGAAAAGGATTTTTGGTCCTTATTTTAGCAGGGAGCATCTCTGCTCTCTAAGGATTCAGGATAAAAGTAAGGGTAGTGCAATAAAGAGGAAATCAAACTAGTTTTGGTTGCTGCCGAGGCTGTCAGCTTACCACTAGCCACAGCCTCATAACTCTCCTCCCTAGTAGCTGAAAGGTCCCCATAGTCGAGAAACTGTCTCCAAATTCCAGCCTAACACTTAAACTGACCTTGGGATTTGCTGTCTCTTTCTACACTTCTGTGAGCCCCAGTTTCCTCATCCAGAAAATAGGAAAAATCTGAATTACCTAGCCACGTGATATTTTGAAGATCAGAACGAGGTCAGGTACCCGAAAATGCTCGATAAACTCTAAAGCATTGTAAAAATGTTGGCTGCCACTGTCGTAACATTGGCTTACCTGAGTGAGCAGTGCCCGTGAGGTCATGCCAGGTCAGGACTTCTGCTGTTGAGCTATAAGCAGAAACCTCCCTGGTCTACCCCAGCTTTTTCACTTTTTGCACAATTGGGACTCAATTCATAGCTGCAAATTCAGGAAAGACATGGTGATAGTTCTGCTATTCTTCTTCCTACCAGCACACTTCATAGATACACGGAAGGACCTGATATTTCCTCCCTCCCTCCCTCTCTTCCTCCCTTCCTTCCATCCATCCATGTGCCAAGCACTGGGAATAAGTAGTAAGCAAGAGCCAACCCTGCCTTCACTCTGGCGGAGCTTGCATGTTTATCCAGAAAGGAACACTGGCTGTGTGTTCTCATGCCTGACACAGTCCTCAGCAGACTGAACAGTGCTTTACAGTTTGTAAGATTTGCTTACAGCAATGCACACACTTGATCCTGCCGCCTCTGTCATCAGGAGGACTGAGAAGCGTGATCTTTTGAAGTCAGAGAGGTTAGGTGACTTGCCGAAGGTCAGGGTCGTGTAGCAGATTAAGTTGTGGGGCCTGGCCCTGTGCCGTCCCCTTGGTCCCTAGTTCAGTGCCTTTTCCATGGCACAACATCGACCGACCCTTTCCATTCTCATGTTTACAGTGAGTTAAAGTTAGCCCTGTTTTGATGAGGGAATGGAAATGATGGGATTCTGCCACAGAACACTAACTCATCTGATAACTGAGTTGGCTTCTGTTTTGTGAAAGGTAGCTCTGCATGTAATTAAAAAAAGAAAACCCAGCAGCCAGAAATTAAAAAGCTAAAGAAAAAAGAGGTAGGTCTGGGAAGTCTCCATGGACCTAAAAAGCCAGGCGGTGGGGGCAGAGGGGCTGTGGAGTCTGTGTGTGGGGGTTCCTGGCGGTTCCGCTCTGCTCTCCAAGGGAAAATGTCCCCCTAGTCAATGGAATTAGGGGAGAGGGTTCTGAGGGATCAAGAGAGGTAAATGAGCCAGATATAAAAGCTTGCAGAAAATTGAAAAAAACCAGGAAAAGATGAGATGGGCTAAAAAAAAAAAAAAAAAAACAGCTCAGGGAACCAGGGTAAGAGAAGCAGTGATTCCTAGTCTCTTTTCATCAGGGTGGGAGGAAAAAAAAAAAAAAAGTGCAGAGTTTGCTGGCAGTCTACACTGCCGGTCAGAGGAGGAGGGGCAGTCTGAGACTTGGCAAGTTCCTTGGGCATCATGGGTCTACAGTGGGTGAGTGACTTCCCTGATGGACCCCGGACTCCACTGGACTTCGGATCCTCAGAGGGCAGGGCTCCCATGTTCTGCTTTTACCTTCAGCATGCAGTAGGCTGCCCTTGGAGGAGCCGGGTTAGTTATCATAGGACTGTGCTAAGCAGTGCCGGCTAAATCTCTTTTTCGTATGTTATCATTTTCAAAGCCACTGAGATTTTTTTTTTTAAAGATTTGCTTATTTGTGAGAGATAGCCAGCGAGCATGAGTGGGGGCAGGGGAGAGGCAGAGGGAGAAGGAGAAGCAGGCTCCCCGCTGAGGAGGGACCTCACCCCCACCCCCCACCCCCGCCGATGGGGAACTCCATCCCAGAACCCTGAGATCACGATCTAAGGTGAAGGCAGACAGTTAACTGACTGAGCCACTTAGGTGCCCCACAAGGTGATTTTTAAAAAATCCAAATTTCTGAGAAATCGCGTCGTTCTCTGCCTTAATCTGAAGGAAGAATGGTTTGACCGTTGCCTCCTAAGTCCGACGTGGGCTGTAACATTCTGCTTCCCAGTGGGTACAAATAGCCAGTTCTCTGGCTTCACTTTCTGACGCCTGAAATGGAAGACAAGAAAGAACCTCTTATCTTTATCTGCCTCCCTACTCTCCTCTTCCACCTTTCGCCTTCTCCAGCCTTATCCACACTTTCAGGCTAGAATAATAAGACTTAGAGATTTAGAACGCAGATGTCAGCTGCCTGAGTATCCCCAGTTTCTCCAGGTTTTTGGAGCCACTTTCCCAGCTGGCAGTCCAATATAATGACTTGAGCCTTCATCTCATTGTTGGAAAGCCCATTGCGCCCCCTATTTTTCCCAGAGTTGTGGATAGCCTTATGTTTCCTCTCCACCTCCACGGTCCTACTTCTGTTGAATTCTTTCTTGATTTCTTCTCATCTTTCCTCCTGTACACACTGTCTTTTCTGCACGTCATATCCCCCATATGGGCATAGCTCTTTCTCCTTCAGTTCTCCAAGGCAGCCATGCATGTAGGCCATGATGTGCTATGGCCTTGTTTGGAGGATCATGTGTACTGAAGCTGGTTACATTGCCATATCACATAAGAGATGATTTGCACAAAATCAGAAAAAATTGGATATTGGACACTCCTGTTGTTAGAACTTTTTATTTTCACTGGCTCTGCTCACCACCATGTTTGCTTAAGTCTTCCAGTTTCTTTCTCCTTCCTCATACCTATCTTTTCCCTCTCCCCATTCACTCTATCCCTCCCTTGCAGATCACCTTTGGAAAGTGACCCCCAGGGGGAAGAAAGGGAGACACTGAGCCATCCCCAATTACTCCTTTTTTAAACCAATCATGGGGAACATTGTAGAGGAATAACTCCCAGGAGGAGGGATGAGAACCAACATGGAAAAAGGCCAGGAGAATTTCTCATCTTGGAAACTATCCTAAGCCTGTTGAAATTTGTTTGTTTGCCATTCTTTATTCTCAGCCTAGCCTAGCTTTCATATCTAAATGTAAAACAGTGGCCAGAAAGAGTTTGTGATTTTCAGTGCTTCATTGAGCAGATAGTTTCATAGAGTACACTCTTTTTGCTTTTAACTGCCACCATTCTTTAGATGTCAGGTATAACATGTCAACAGCAAGCAGGTATCCTGAACCTTTATTTTTGGCTTTTGTTTTCTTCTTTTTTCATGACAGCTGTTATTTAAAATCAACATTTATTGAGAACTTAATGATAGCTCTGAGCTAGGAATGGTGGAGTATACAAATGTGGTTCAGACTTCCTGCCCTCAACGAGCTCATGATCCCGTAGGAAATAAATATAAGGTTGTGCTATAAACTTCAACATGTTTCTGAAAACATTATCGACACAACGACAAAACAGAAACTCACCTATTAAGGCCAGATTTGCACAGCCAGTTAGTGATAGACCGGAACTGGAACCCAGGCTGTCGCTCTTGGTCTCATCTCCTTCCTGTTTCCTACACCACACTCAGTGTATCACTCTTGCTCTTAGCACATTCCTGGAAAGAGAAAGGAGTATTCTGAAAATTGTTGGATTGGTTCTAGACATGGAGGAAACTCATCAGCTTTTGGGAAAAACAATATGTTGTGGTAGGTAGTAGCTTTCCGCTCTTCCTTTTTTTCTTAAAAGTCAGTGTCCAAAACCATGTCAGGCTCAGTAAATCATATCAGGATGATTTGCCAGAGAATCATATTCCAGAGGCCATTTGTTATTGCTGTTTTTCTGGTTAGTTAGATGTGAGTTCTTGTTTCATGAAGGTCCTTTTCCTATTCTTGGGTAGATTTTTTTTTTTTTTTTTTTTTAATTCTTGGGTAGTTTTTAAAGCAAATCTTACTTGTGAGAGTTGAATAATTGTGGATACCTCAGAGATCAATCAATTAGTGTTTACTGAATACATTATTAGGCAAATTATATGAAAAAGTCTAGATTGACACAATTCTCTATTGTTAGAAACTTACATTGACCTCTCGTAGGAGAAAACCCTACATAGAAGATATGAAACATGCATGTACGAAGAGTGTGAGGTAGTACGGTCCTAGAAAATGGAGAGGCAGAACAGATACTGAGTAACCTTCAACATCTCCTGAGCCAGGTTTTCATACCATGGCTTTCTTTTCTTTATTCAAGGCTTTGTACATTCCAGCCATCAGCCAAATTGAACTCTATCTGTACTTCTGCATTCCAGAGCCGCAAGACAGAAGTGGAGATAATCTTTTACCATTATTGTGTTGCTGACTAGTCAGCTCCTGAAGACTGTCTTACTTCTCGACCTGCTTCTGTATTGTTGGGTCAGATTGATTTGAGGCTTTTGATTATTTGCACAAAACCCAAAACAAATGAGAGTATACTCATCTACCATTTTGGATTGTCTGTTTTCCTGGACTCTTCCATTAGCACCAACAATTGAGAGTTGAACAGTTCTGGGATTTCTGTCTCTGATAGTGCCAGAGTTTTTCTGTAGTGCTGTATACAGATTATCAAAATATGTGGGGGTCATTTCTCTGCTCTGGTCACAAAGAAATGTGTGAAAGTTTTGTGTACATTCGATTGTGGCAGAAAAATTAGTGGTGGTTGATATAAATTAACCAACTCCTGGTATGGTGCCTGGCATGAATGCTTAGTAAATATTTGTTGACTATCTGACTATAGGTCTCTGATAAATGTATTTTACATTATTATCTCTCTCTTTAAACCATTGCTATGATATTAAATATTTGCCCTTGTAAGGCTTACTGGATTTAAATATGTCTTGTCATATTACTTGGTGTTGTTTGATGCATGGTAGCATTGTTATTTGAGAATAATAATATAGTTATCGTTTATTATATTCAAGGGCTAGTATCTGTGCTCAGTGTTTATTATGTGTTATTTAATTTCATCTTGTTAGATTTCTATAAGGTATTATTATTCTCATTTTATAAATGAGGAAATTGAAGCTGTCTCTTGATGAAAACAATCTTAGCTTTAATATATTCAAATTTATGAATCTTTTTATTTAAGAATCAACACTGTATATGTCTTCTTTAAGAAATCTTTCCTTACTCTAAGGTCTAAAATATCCGAAATTTTCTTCTACAAGTTTTAATTTTTTTTTTTTTTTGACATGTAAGATGTTAATTCATCTGGGGTTAATTTTTTACATGTGAGATCATTTAGAGATTCCTTTTTATCTTATTCCATACGGAAAATTCTTTTATTGTCTAGCTCTCTTTAGTTGAATTTCTCCTTTCCCCACTGATAAGGTCTTAAACTCTGACATATATAATTGGTTTATACATGGATTCATATAATAAAATATCATACAGCAGTTTAAAATATATCACCTACATGGAACAATATGAATGAATCTTTGCAATATGATGGGCTAATAATGATGGGAATAGGTCATGAACCAAGGGTTATGATGAACCAAATTCAGTCCATCTGAGGTCCTAGGGGGAAAGAAAGAAACAAATCCAGGGCTAAAAGCAGTGAAATGATTTGCCCAACCTCCCTTGGGTGGGAATCCGGTAGAACTGGGTCTCAGAACCAGTTCATCCAAGTCTAGATGCCAAGTTTTCCATTAGACAGTGGGCACAGTCAATTCACAACCTTTCTAGAAACATATCATTCTTTGTTAAGATATCAGCCCTTGAGATACAGCTATATTTCCTACTAGTAAACTGAATACCATACAAAGTTAGTAGGCTCTAGAACTTGCTCCCTTCCTGAATCCCTGAGTTCCTTGATGCATTAGTTATCCCCTCTCTCCCCTCCATATTCTTCCTCTCTGTCTTCCAGCTTCTTTTCCAATAGCGTCTATCTTTGAATTCTTGAATTTGCTTGGATATACTTGCATCTTTGCTCTTGATTGAAGAAACACAAAAACCCCTTGATCACTTCCACATCCCCTCTCACCACTTGAAGTATCCTAACATATTCCTCCCTTGTTTGTCCCCCTCGGTACAGAAAGTTGTGTGACAGCAGGGTCATTCACCTTATTCACTGTACCCCTAGTACCTAGCACAGCGGCCAGTGCAGAGGAGGCCCTCGATAAACGTTGACCTAATGAATGGAGAAAGGCGACATACTTACCTACCTCTGATTCATTGTTTCCAGTTCCTGCCCCACCCCAGGCTCTTAAAAGTACTTCCCCACCTTTTTAAACAAGAGAAATGTATTTCTTATAATTCTGGAGGCTGGAAGTCCAAGATGTTAGCAGGTTTGGGTTTTTGTAAGGCCCTCTGCTTGACTTGCAGTTGGCTGTCTTCTCTCTGCCCTCACGTGGCCTTTCCTCCCTACGTGTGCACGTTCCTGGTGTCTCTTCCTTTCCTGACCTACTGATTAGAACACCACCCTTCCGTTTAACCTTGATGATCTCTTTAAAGGCCCCATCTCAAAATACAGGCACACTGGGGGTTGGGGCTTCACCATAAGACTTTTGAGGGGACATGATTCAGTCCATAATAAAGGGTTACTAAGAGTTAGTTACAGATAAGCTCTGAATGGAGTTGTTAAAGGCGATGGTGTTACTTGAGGCAGAGTCCCATTTGCATCCTGCCATGAAGGCCGGCAGCCATGTACACTGGTGCACCTGTGGCATCTGTGTTTGTTCTCAGAATAGCCTCACTGCCCCTTTTCCACGGTAGCGTTGTCAATGAAAGTGCCCCATTTTGAGGTGAGGGAATTCGAAGTTACTCTAGGTGAGTAGCTGCGGTTTTAATAAGCCAGCATTGTTACTAAATACCCTGTGACTGTGTGTTTCAGTTCTAATAACCGGGCTCTTGCTTCATCCCTGGTTAGTAAGCTCCTGCCTCTGATTCCATTTCCAGTAAACAGGTCCCTGCTCAGTTCCTGTGGCAACTGTCCAGGGGACATGAGCCCTGCCACCAGCCTTGGTCCTCATGACTGAGTCCCTATCGCTGTCCACACATGCCCCTGACACAGTTCTGCCTTCAGCCTTCAGCGGAGAGACTTCTCTGTGCGGCCGCCAGCCCAGACTCCCTGACGTACTGGCCTGATTCTTACTCTTGTCTCCTGCTGAGGCCTTCCAGGGAGTTGCCCTATCCCACAGGGCTCCAGCCTCTGAGTCCCCTCCTCTTCTCCACGCAAGGGCCCATTTTGTTTTTTGGGTTTTTTTTTTTTTTTTTTAAGATTTTATTTATTTATTTGATAGAGAGAGATCACAAGTAAGCAGAGAGGCAGGCAGAGGGAGAGGGGGAAGCAGGCTCCCTGCTGAGCAGAGAGCCCGATGCGGGGCTCGATCCCAGGACCCTGAGATCATGACCTGAGCTGAGGGCAGAGGCTTTAACCCACTGAGCCACCCAGGTGCCCCACAAGGGCCCATTCTAATGCTGCGGAGCCCCAGAGGGTCCTGCACGCCATCAGGGATGTCCTTAGAATCACCTCAGGCAGAACCACTGATCCTCAGATTCTTCTGTTCCATGAAGAATGGAGGGCCGGGTCAGGAAGGGGGGCGAGGAGCAGAGAGGAAATCCCCAGAAAACTGGCAGGAGCCACAGTGGTGCTCTAAGTCCACACCATGACCAGAGAGGAGATTCCATCCCTGGGCAATGGGTGACCCAAAGGGAGGAGGATACGTTTATGTACTGTGCAGGGAGCGTATCTTGTCTTTTTATCCCCAGCCCCTGCTACAGAGCCTGACACAACAGGTGATCAGTCAGGAGATGTTATGGAATGGCGTGAACACATTCCAGCCTAAGCTGTGTCCCTGACACCTTGTGTGACATGGAACTAGTCAGTTCACCTTTGAGCTTTATTTATTAAGTGTAGATCACAGGGACTTTCCTACTGCTGTTTCAAGGATGAAATAATTTAATGCATTTGGGAATGTGACATCAGTAGCCTCCCAATATTTTTCAGCACGTCCTCCTGTTAGTAGAAAGTTTAAATATACATCCCACCGTATCTATATCTATTTTTTCTCTCTCTATATATATGTACATATAATACATATGTTCTATTATATACTTACATAATGTATATTTTCATGGACAAGGCAAAAAAAGCAGACATTCTAATATATTCATCCTTTAACTCCCTGAATAATGTCGTGTAGCCTTGGGGTGTGTTTGTCTTACTTTGGATATCATGACTATAAAGTCCGATGTACACTTAGGGGGAAAGGATGAGACGTTGAACTGCGTTGACTCCCGACACTTCCGACATGGAACGCATGGTGTCCGCTGCAACCACGTCAGCTCTGTGACGTCTGCTGTGTCCCACGTTCCCTTCCATTCTGACACTGCTTGGAATTCATGCCACCTCTCACAGGCTGAGTGCTCAGTCCTGCAAGACTGCCCCCACTTCAGATGCCTGTCACAAGCCCTGGACTGTCACTAGTACTTCAGACCAAGCAGCTGTAAATTCTGGGGGTACCCACAGCTCCCTCCTTTGGTTTGATAATTTGCTAGAATGACTCACGGAACTCAGGAAAGTTCTTTACTTGCCTGTTTATTATAAAGGATACAACTCAGGAACCGAAAAATAGAAGAGGTGCCTAGGGGAAAGGATGGGGGAAGGGGTATAGAGCTCCCCTGCCCTCTCCAGGTGCATCCCTCAGTACCTCGATGTGTTCACCATCTTGGGAATTCTCTAAACCCCATTGTTTAGCTGTTTGTTTGTTTGTTTGTTTGTTTTTAATGGAGGTTTTATTACATAGGCATGATTCATGAAATCATTGGCCACTGGTAATTGAACTCAATCTCTAGCCACTTTGTCCTCCCCAGAGGTGGGGTTGGCACCCCTCCTCCCAGCCACCTTCCTCCCCAAAGCTCTAACCCTCTGATCACAGGCTTGGTTCCTCAGGCAAACAGCCCCCATCCCTAAGCCATCTAGGCGCCCATCAAGAGTCATCTCATTAGCATAAACTCAGGTAGGGTTGAAAGGGACTTGTTATGAATAACATGAGGTGCTCCTATTATCTTTACCACTCAGGAAATTCTGAAGGCTTAAGCAGCTCTGTGTCAGGACCAACAAAGACCAAATATGTATTTCTTATGATATCACAGATGTCTATGATGCTCACATTAGCATTTCAGTGGCTGAGAAGTAATGCCTGTTGCCCATTGAAATTTGCCTGATCAATAAAATACATCATCTCAATGGTAAAAAGTACGCACCATTCCCTGTGCCCCATAGGATTGAATAAAGTTTCTCATATCACATTTAGAAAGACTGACCATTGGCTCTCAAACAGAAAAGGTTGCTCACCAATAGGTTAATGTCACTAGTAACCACTTGTGTTTTTTGGAGATGTAAATTCTGGGGCTTGTTAAAGCAAAATGCTCCATAGGGTACTATAAACAGATGTTGTGGAAGCATTACCCACATCAGCAGAGCAAACTTTACTCTTCCTTTTGTTCCATTGAAGAAGTTACATGGGCAATAAGCCGGGGTCCACTGATTATTTCATTTAACACATCCTTACTAATTGCCAGGCACTGGGCTAATTCCTGCAAATGAGAGCGTAAACACAACCCATGTGGGTTTTCCCTTTGTGGAGTTGACACACCAGCTAAGGTGAAAGACAACAATAAACAAAGGATACAATTCTGCAGGAAATCCTCTCAGTGCCGACACAGAGAACTGTGGGGGCAAGGGTAGGCACAGAACCTCCTGAGAGTCAAGGAAGTTTCTGTGAGGAAGTGCCCGTGTCAGCTCTGTTTGTAGGCTGGGAAGCCTTAGGAAGAATGTGTAAGCGAGCCATGGGGCAGAGTGGTGGAAAGCACGGGTGGGAAGGGGCTTGGCAAGCCTGACGACTGAAAGGAGGGGTGGGAGGCAGGGGTAGAGCACACAATGGGAGAGGAAGACTCTTCGGGAGTCCAGGGTTGGGGGAAGAAGAGTGGTAGGGAACAGAAGCAACAAGAAAAACATAGGCTGATAGCTTCACATCTCGTCTCTCTACATTTTTCTCCTAGTAAAGTTCTGAACAACTTCTTATGCCCCACTTTTAGTCACCCCCACCACGACCTGCCACCTCATTGTCCCCAGTGGGCTGCTGGGGCAGGAAACCAGTAAAGGCACTCTTCCTGCAAATGTTCCTCGGAGGTTCCATTGCATGGGAAAGATTAGAGAGAAGAGAGAGAAGAGAGAAAAGAGAGAGAAGCTGTCCAGGTTCTGCTTTGTAATATCAGAATAGGATCTGAATATCAAGAAAGTGACAGCATCTTGAGAGAAAAAAGGTGTTTTGAACATTTATGAGCTAAGATCTTGGACTGGACTGCACAATGACCGAAGAAGATGGGTCAAAACAAGCTTTTTCCAGTCCCAGAAACAAGGTGTTTGCCAGGCCACAAGAGCAGAGATGAAGAGCAGACCAGAGTCTGGGCCTCCCATAGAGTGTGGTGGCATGGGCTTCTAGAAGAGCGGAGCGAGAGAATGAAGAATGAGGCTTAGTTTTCCATCAGGATAAATAGTGCCCTCCTCATGCACCTCTTTCACCCTGAAATAGTGGGGTGTGGGGGAAAAAGACAAAATCAGATTGAAAGGAAATGAGCGTTGTCAGGTCAGAGTGAGTTTTCAGTTAACACAAAGAGGCAGAGTGAGTAGTGAAGAGGGTGAGGATTGGGAGAGTTGTTCTTCATGGATTGTGTCTTCTAGGGCAACTTGGGAGTCAGTTTTGTGAAAGAAGATTGGGTCAGGAGAAATGAACATAGAGTCGGTACAGAAGATAGACAATGAGAAGGACTTACGTCTTGCACGGGGACCAGGCCATGTGAGTGTGAGACAGTGGGTTTGTGTGGCAATGAGGCTTCCACCTTCAGTAGCCTGGGAAGGACTCAGGCCTCCAGAAGGAGCCTTGACCAGAGACTCAGGGATTCCCATCAGCAGCCCCTTGTGACTGGAGGAGCATTTATGAGCTTGTGGTCCCTGACATGGACATAGTGGTCACAGGCAGTGTCAAGCCTTGTATCCTTCAGAGAACCGTACGCTTTCTGTGGCCCCTACCGGGCACTTAGGAAATGTGTAATGAATGAAGAAAATTGTGCCTTCCCGTTGTATTGGTTTGCTAGGTGTGCTGTACCCAGTGGCTTAAACAACAGAATTTTTTTTTCACCGTTCTGGAGGCTCTCGAAGCCCAAGATTAAGGTGTCCATAGGGTTGCTGCCTTATAAGGGCTGTGAGGAATAATCTATAAGGCCCAAGGCAGGCTTCCCCAAGATGGACCATTCTTGCATGAAAATTGTTTTGAGATCCTGTGGGCTAAAGAGAAATTTTTGCCCCTCCCTTAACTATGTAGAAGAATCTAAACTGAGGGTCTTTCCCAGAATAAGAGATAAATTGTATCTGAGTGGCTCCTCTGTCTGGCAGGACAAGCATCTCATCACCAAGCATCTTCTTATTGCCCTGTGAGTTGCATTCCTTCCCTCCGAAGTCCCAGACCCCCACCTCTTTGTCCTTAGTTCTGGATAAACTCATTTTGCCTGGCTGTCTTTGGAATTTCCATGTCTGTGTGGATTTCCGATACATAGGCTATTAAACCTGATTTTCCCCTGTTAATCTGTCTCATGTCAATTTGACTCTTAGTCCAGCTAGAAGGACCTTGAAGGGGACAGCAGTTCTACTTCCTGTCAGTTCTGTGCCTCTCTCTAGCTTCTGTGGTTGTTTGGACATCTTTGGCATTTGTTGACTTGTAGGTACATCACCTTGATCTCTTCGGTCATGTTCAATGGCGTTCTTCCCATATCTCTGGTATCACCAGGTTGTCTTCTTCTTTTTCTTCTTTTTTTCCCCCAAGGTTATCTTATGAAGACACTAGTTGTATTGAATTAGGGCCCACCCTACTCAGCGTGACCTTGTCCTAACTAATTACATCACCCATGACCCTGTGTCCAAGTAAGGTCACATTCTGAGGTACTGGGGACTTTGGCAAATGAACTATTTAGGAACATAGTTCAACCTATAACACCCATTTTTTGGAAGTCTAACCCATCGCAATGTCCCCTCAATACTGCCTCTGAAATATGACTTAAAACCACTCCTTCTTCCCAGCTCCTCTCCCGCTTCTAAGTCCGGGCTGCCATCCACACTTAGCCAACTACTGCTCTTAGCCCTTGGAGTTGGGTTCACACTTCTTATGTGCAGAAATGTAGTTTTGAGTCTTCCTGTAGCTGTACTGAGTTTCTTCCTCCAGGCACCGTGCTGACTGATGCAGGAAGCTCAGTCTAATCATGGCCAGGTTGACTCAGTGAAACGCAGGGATTTCTCAGTTGACTTGGGCTTAAGCTCAGTTATATGCAAGTATTCCCCCCCCCCCCCCAGCAAGGCAAGGCTATTCCTGTTGGGGAGGTCACAGTGTAGTCACACTGTAGGAGGCACCTGGATTTGTGCTCACTCTGGGCTGGTGTCCTATATGCTGTCTCATCTTGCTTGTTGGCTTGTGGTGAGGATCCCGCACTGGAATCCGCTGAAGCAGCCTGGGCCCACATGTCAGGTCCACACTGCTACCCGTAGCTGCACCTTGACCTCAAGTCTGCAATCCTCATCAAGCTCTTTCCCTGGAACCCAGGAGAGTTTGTCTGCTCTCCCTGCAGCTGCTGAAATCTGTGGGAACCTGGAAGGCTACCCACTAGCCCCAGTGACCCAGGAACTTTGCAGAGTAATTGGTCCTCTCTGGGTTTATCTGCTCGGTTTGCTAGTGTCCCAGAGCTCTAGATGGAAAGTCAGCACCTGCTTCTTTTATTCCTGGATTTCCTAAAACCTATTTGAGGGTTCAGTTATCTGTTTTCACAGGACACACCATAGATTGACTGTCATTTCTTGTCTGTCTTTAGTAGGCCATAATCTTCCTGTATTCCACACAGTAGCTAACATATTGTAGGTGCTGGATAAATATCTGTTGAATGAATGAATCTGCAGCTATCTTCTGAAGAGAATGCGTGACATCTAGGGTGGTTGACATGTCTTAGGAGTTATGTTGTAGTGGCTAAATCATGGGCTTTGGAGGTATAGCAGACCCTCATTCAGATCCCATCCTTGCCTTTTGCTGATTGTGCCACCTTGGGCAAGTGACTTTTGCTCTATAACCCTTAGCTTTCTCAGAAATATATGAGAAAGTCCTTCATAGGCTGAGATTGGATATAAATCAAACGATGTATAGAAAGCATTTAGCATGCTTCCTGCTGCTTAAGTAAGTGTATATAAATGGCTGCTTTTTGTTATTACTGGGCTTTCGTTAGCTTCTTTGAACCCCTCTGAGCTTTCGGATAAGATGATTACTGTGAGCTCCGGAGGAGGGACCAATGCTGCTTGGCCTCAAATTTGCACTTAGCTGATCATGGAGAGTCGGCTTCTTCACCTGAGTTTTTGTAGGCTCTGGAAAGGGGGAGGTGAGAGCAGTCGGCACCTCTACCCTCAGTTCCCTGAGAGCAATGATCATCCTGGGCTTGACGCTCGCATGTCAGCTGGAAGGATGCGTGATTCTGGCAGCTGTTCACGTATTCAGATAGAAGGATGAACAAGTTACTGTGTCTGAAACATGAAAACCACTTTTTTTTCTCCTGGAAGGTACCTGATGGTGGACCTGAACTGTAAGTTCCAGAAGCAGCAGAGCTAGATCAAGAGATTCTAGATTGTCGGGGCGAAAAGATGTATTTTCCTGGCAGGAGTTCCTTTTTTTTTTTTTTAACTTTGTGTTTTATTTATTTATTTCTTTTCTTTTTTCTTTTCTTTTTTATTATGTTCAGTTAGCCACTGGATAGTACGTTCATTAGTTGCATATAACACCCAGCTGGCGGGAATTCCTTTTCAAAGTTAGGTGTAAGCCGCTGTGTGACCATTGGTCATGTGCTCTAATTACTGTAATAAAACAGGGGGCTGTTGCTGCCTTCTCCTCTTTCTGTTCTGCTCTTGGCTGGTTAAGTTCGGAAGGGTCAGTATGGGGCGGGGAAGTGGTGCCGTCACTGTTTTCTGTCTCTGGGTCTATCTCGAAGACCTGCTCCTATTTCCCATAATTAGGTCTCACTTTGTTGGGGAGATTTTCCAAGGTGCCATCCCATTCTGAGTACTGCACTTTTTTTTTTATGGAGAAAATTGAAGGGAATCTAGCAAGTCTGAAATGGTGGGTGAGTCGGCCAGGAATGCCGACTTCCTTGTTTCTAAAATGCAGCAGGGGAAAATAAAATCACCCACACACCAAAAATCAATCTTACATTCAGAGTGGAATTTAATGGAATAAGCAGTAAAACAGGAGACTGAGCTCCAGAGGGCTCCACCAACAACTGGCTGCTTTGTTGGTTTGCTTGCTTTTAAGATGGGACAACAGTAACGATCCCACTTAAATCATCATCTATTAATTAAGCCTCTAATAACAATAATCGATAGTATTTTTTTCAGTATGTACCAGGGATGTTCTTTTTTTTTCTTATGTTATGTTAGTCCCCATACAGTACATCATTAGTTTTTGATGTAGCGTTCCATGATTCATTGATTGCGTATAACACCCAGTGCTCCGTGCAATGCAGGCACCAGGGCTGTTCTTCACAGTAACCCTTGGAAGTAGGTTTTATTACCTCCATTTTACAGGTAGAGGAAACTGAGGCCAAGGGAAATTCAATAACCTGCCCCAGCTTGTGCAGTCAGGAAGTGCAGGACCAGGACTTGAACTCAACTGGTCTGGCCCTGGTCTGTCTGGCCCTCATCATACCCTCATCTGGCCTTTGTCACAAAGACCTTCCCCGGTCACTGGCGAGGAGTGTGAGGTTGCCCTCTGCCAAGTGAAATACAATGGTGCTGGAAAACTTTCTTGAAAAGGGAAGCTTGACTCTGTAAGGATCTAACTCTCATGTCAGCCATTTGATAAAGTCTGTCCATAAACACCTTTCTTGCCTTCTACTCTTAAACAGAGTGGACAAAAAGTGTCATTGTTTCCACGTTACCGTATGTAGGCTCGCTTGCTTGGTCTGTGCCAGAGCTGTTCCAGGGGCTCTGCCGGCATTGTTGCGCTTGAGACTCCTACTCACAAGAGAGACAGGACCTGATCACGACTCTTTCTTGTGATAATAAAAATGAAGCACAGAGAGGTTAAGTGACTGGCCTTGGGTCACAGAGCTGTGACCGAGCCTGCATCTGAGCCCAGGCAGTTAGGCCTGAGAGCCTGGGCTCTTACTGACCAAGAGTTCTGGATCGTGACCCAGTGGAACATGCGGGGCAGCATGATGGGAACGGACGACTTTGCCGCTTACAGTCCCCGAGTCGGAGCCAAGTACTGTGCTTGGAGCTTTATGAGCCTTAGCTCACCATTCTCCTCCACGGACCTTGCAGGTGGGGTCAGCATTGACCTCATTTTGTAGCTCAGGGAACGAAGTCTTAGAGACTTTATGTAACTTGCCCAACATCACGTTGCCAGAGGGTGGCAGAGCTGAGGTTCTAATTCATATCTGTAGCGCCCAGAGTCATGCTTTTTCAACATTACAACCCTACCTTTGGTGCTGGCCTCAGTGAAAAAGACCTTCAAAGGTGGCTGGTGATGATATGAGGTTGCCCTCTGGGCCGGATGGCTCCAAGCTCCTTTGCTGCCGCTGTTCTGCTCGGCTCCATCTGCCTTCCCAGTCCCGGGGCTCCGTCTCTCTCCGCGGTCCCCGGGCTGCCCAGGATGAGCAGAGGCTGAGAGTGCCGGTTGGTGTGATACTCACTTCATCATCGGACAGCCTGCCCTCTGGGATGTGGTACCACTGCAGGCCGCAGAGAGATTGAATTTGGGGTTTGAGACAGCACAGAGGTCCAGTCCAACGGAGTCAGCCGGCTACAGGGCCGGTGGGGATCCAGAGGTGACAAGAGCCATTGGAGGTGAGAGTGGGGCCAGACATTGCTAGTGACTGACTCCACCCCACAAATACTCCATCTTGCTTCTTGCATGCTGGCGAAGCCCTCCTCCCCCAGCAAAGACCGAAAGTGCCAGAGGATCACTTTTCCAGACTCCTTTGCAGCTAAAGCTAATCCCAGGACACAGTCCGGGCCTTGAAGATGTTAGTGGAAGTCTGCTAGAAAGGTTTTTCTCTTCGGTAAAAGAGGGAGGTATGTGAGGACAACTCCCCCTCTCTCTCCCTTTCTTCCTGTTCTGGATTTTCTGGTGCGAGATCCTGGGGCTGAGGGCTGGTGACCATGAGGCGCAGGACTTGGAGTAGAAGCTGAGCAGGGCACCATGGAGGAACCAGAAAGGGGTGGTCTAACTGAGCTGCTGCGGCGGCGCTGGAACCATCTACCTCTGCATTTCGTGTTCTGTGAACGAATCAGATTAAGCCACTTTCAGTGCCGTATTAAAGCACCGTCCACGGCGCACTCCCTCAGACTGGTCCCCTCAGTCACCTGTATCTTTCGCTCCTGGGAATGGTGTGGCTGGACCACTGCTACCGCCATCAGGGCCACAGGCTGGCAGCACACAGACGGACCTAGAGCCTCACCACAGACACCGAGCTAGGGCTCGGGGCGAGCAAACGGGAAACCGCACCATCTGGGGAGAGAGGGAAGGGAAAGGCTGGCCGTGCCATTGCTCTCTCCTCGTCTGAAGGCACTCATCATGCTCTTTCGCAAACGAGCTATGTGTCACAATTTTTGGTTCAATCATAATTTTCCCCTTTTTGCATCCTTTAAGGTAGGTCAGCTTCAAAACGATTTGTTCCTTGACCACTGCCTTTATTTTGTGGTAGTTCTGATGGAAGCAATCTTAACCTTGACTGATGGACATGAGGTAACTGTTGCCCAACTAGCTAGTCATCAATGGCTGTGAGAACTCCGCCACTCGTGCATTCCCTTCCTCCTCCTGGGATCCAGACCCAAAGGCCAGGGCTCCCATGAATAGTATGGCTGTCACCTGATGGCTTAAGAGGCAGAACTGGCATTCACTAATTTTGCAAGATGACTGTTGGTGACATTGGTGACATCGGAGCTGGGACTTGAATGGAAGGCCATTTGCCAGGTGGAGACCCAGAGGCCTAACAGCTTACATCTGACTGGTCTTTGCCCTCACCTCAGTTTTAGCACAAGTCAGGGCCTGCAGCAGGGTTCTTTACCTCTCTGAGGGACAGAGATGGTGGGCCTTGGAGGACACTGACTGGGAGAGATGGAAGAGGCCCTGGAAACATGGCGGGGTCACCCTCCTGCCACGTTCCCACCTCTCACAGCAAAGCATGGTGCGAGGGAACTCAGAAGGCAGAGATGAAAGGATAAGAGGGTGGGATGGGAAGAAAATCTAGGGAGAGTTTAGAAGTCAACAAAATTTAGGAGCTTAAATCAAGTGGCACTTGAAGTTGAGTGCTTATTTGGAAGAGAAGCCAGGGAGGGCAAGTCAGTTAGGTGATGTGCAGTTCAGACTTTTTCTGCTACAGGAGGGCCAACTTTCTGAGAGGATTTTTATTGTGAAGTGATGATGGGCACAGACATTAAAGGACTCCAGAAAAGCCCACTGCACAGGCAGAAAACCAATTCTAGTGAAAACAGAAGACTGGAAAATTATTATTGAAAAGTGGTTTTTCTGTGATTAATCATTTCACATTTGAGAGTTGAATTTTTTCATTGATGTAATTAGCGATTACATTTTCTACAGGACATTTTTCATGTCAAGCACACAATGGCTCCAAGGAAGAGGGAGGGCGAAGCTTTGTGGAAAGACAAAGAAGAGTTCACGCTAATACAGTGAGGGGTGAAATTGGATTCAGCGGAGGTACACTTCTTGCACCATAAGTTACTCCCAAAATATCCGCAAGCATGAGCTAATTTTTGAACTGTAGTTGAAACCCTGTGATAACACATCCCTTGGGATCGCCAAGTGATTTGGCTATGGTAGAATTTTACTAGTTCAGTTGAATTCACTTAATCTCTTTTTCTCCTGCCCTTCCTCCCTCCCTCCCTCTGTCTTTCTCTCTGCCTCCTCCAATGGGTGTTAGAAAAACTCAATTGAATAAGACAAAGTCTCTATCCTTACACAAAGATAGGAGAGTACACCACCACAAGGTGATTCAGTGTGGAAAGTGTCGTGAAAGGGGTAAGAACAGGATGCTGGAGGAACACACATGAGGGGCGCCCAACCAAGCCCTGGAGGATGGTTCACCAAAGGCTTTCAGAGAGGCCATCGTGTCTGAGGTGAGCTTTATGAGAGGAGTTACCACAATTACTTACTTGGTTGTGGCTGCTAAAATCTTCCTTGGAGCTAATGCTTCAAATTTGTTCTCTTTAATTCACTCTGTCCTTGGGAATGTCCTTGTTTGTAACTTTGGACCACCTATCTTAACTCCTCCATTGGAACTATCATTAGTATCAGCAGCATCGTGACTCCTACCCACTTCCCCACCCCTGACAGTCCCAGCTGTGACAACTGACCCCGATCTCATGGCTTCACAGCCTTGCTCTTTTGGGCCCCTGTGTATTAATTAGGCTTCCTCAGGTTTGAGTGTCACAGCCATGCTCTAGAGTGGAGGTGAACTGTGAAGGTCGTCGGAAGTAGAGGAATAGCAAATGTCTCAGCAGGTGCATGGTCAAGACTCCCGGAGGTCTGGACCGTGGTTCTGTCATGGGAAGCTGGGTGTGCTCCTCTAATGGGGATCCTGGGTATCTAGCCTTCATCTCCAGGTTGTCTACCGCCTCGGCTGCTGCTGTTCCTCCCTGCTCCTTCTTCTCCCTGCCTCTTGCATTTGAGCATCCTCCAGAAATTTCTTTCCCAAGTCCAGGTCTGGCTGGCGTTTCTTGGGTAGCACCTTTTCTTGACACAGAAACAACAGTGTATGCGCTGGCAGTCACCCAGCATCTGCTTTGCCCAGATTGGGGCTGGGGCATGATATAAACGCAGGTATCCACTCATTGACTGACTGGTATTGGGGATAGGTCTCCATTCCTGACCATACCCTCAGTCCCAGAACTTCCGAGAATTCCCATCTTGGTTCTGAGGCTAGCTTGATGCTAGGATTCCTACGAGAATCTCCCATTGATTCCCCCACAGTGTGACATTACGGCTGACTGCCATTAGCATCTTACCTTCTCACACTATTATTGCTTTGCCACAACGTTGTCATGAGGTTGGATAAAGCAGGCTGGTTATCTTTTTCAGGCTTGGTGAGTGCCCGGCCCGGCCCCGGAGGCTCGCCGTCGGCCAGTACAGCAGCTCAGTTTCGCCTCCTCAGAGTCTCAGGGCAGAGTGGCTGCTTGGGGCTTTCTGTGCTTTAGCTGACTTCATTTTACTGCTATCATTCCACTTGCAGTTCTAGATTGCATTCCTTTGAGAAAATATTTCTTTGCCATCACATCACCAGTTCTCTTAAAAAGTGAGAAGCAAGAAGCCCCAGATTAGGGGTCTAGCCCAGGTTCAAACAAAGCAAGCCAGTTCCACACAAGCCCTGACACCCTATAGCATCTGTGCCTGGTTCCTAGAAAGGCTCGGAGGTTGCAAAGCCAGCCCCCTGGGAAGGTCTGCAATTCCTCCATTCCCGGTGTTACCCCTCCAGGTCACTCGGCAGAGCTGAAGAAGTAAGTTTAGCCTCAAAAGTGCCCAGTAGAGCTACTGAACATTGGTGATTTTTAAAAGGCCCTTTAGGGTATATGCTAGTGTATTAGTTGACCGTAATAGGTCTCTGACATACTGCTTTTGGCCAGGTCTTCCAAAGCAGCATATACCTGTTATGGACTGAGAGAGATGTAGGCAGTGTTCCTTTCACTTCAGTCTTTTATGTGCTCATCTCCGTCATTTTAACTTTGTGTCACCTAGACTATTATTTACTGAACTCAACTCAATTACAACATAAATACTTACCTTAATCTGGTCCTAATCAGTGATATCTCTGATATCACATTTTTGGTATATTACTTACATTTTAAGTAACTAACATGAAATCATTTCAGTATAGTTACAATAAAACATTTGCTTGTATACTAATTAAATCCTCATACATACCTATGGGGGCAACATATACCATCCACACTTTGTAAAACACAGACACAGAGGAGCTTTTAGTGACTAGAATTCCTTATATGTCACCAGAATCCATTCTATCAAAATAATTCAGCTTTCCTCAAGATAGCACTTCCGGAGGATTCTCTTTGATGCAACCACTCCTGATGTTTTCTCATTGTGGAAGCCAAGGTCACTTTCATCAAGGTCACTTTAATTTTTCGCCAATGACTAGACTTCAAACTCTCTCAATTCAGCAAATATTTGAGTGCTTGCTCTGTGCATGGTGCCACGTGAGGCACTATAGTTGGAGCACTCATGGCCCTATATTTAAGCAACCCACTTTCCCTGTGAAGTTACAGAACGCAATGGCAAAAGAATGCAAGGTCTCATTTACTGTGATAGGGTGTCGTGCCAGAAACCTCAGTAAAGAAGTCTTGGCTTAGCCTGGAGGTCTAAGGGGAACTTCTCCCTCCTCTGAAACCTGAACCACTTGACTACCCATCAGCCACATCAGAGGATAGAAAATGAAGTAGATGAGAGAGTGTAGAGAAGAAAAGAAAGAGAACCGGATAGCCAGACTTCCCTGTGCCCATTTATATCCGCCACGTGCAGAGAAAAGCGCTGATGGGTAGACTTGGAACATACTGTGATCTCATTCTTTAGTAAACAAGGTCTAGTCACATCCTGAATGCTCTAGTCTGAAACATTCTGCAATCCCTCTGTGGGAAATAAGAAGAGGGGATAACGGAGAGGCCTATCTAGAGAAAACTGCATCGAGACAGGTCCACGAAGGGTGAGAAGGTTTCCAAATCCGTGAGTAGATTTAAAGTTCTTTCTGCCATCACCTCTGTTGCCAGCCTCCAGTCTGTATCCAAATATAAATTAAGTCCATTAAATATCCATAACAGGCAATTATTATGGTAGAGGCTCCTGGAATAATCTCCCCTAGGGCCTGGGTCCCTCCAAGCAAATGCCACTGTGCGACGAGACATTCTTTTATCACCAGTGTGTCCTGTAGAGCAGGGAAAGCATGTAGCCTCAGCTCTGAGCCTGGTTGATGCACACTGATAGGAATACTACAGTTTGAATGGAAGTGTCAGTGCTGTGATGGACATTTTACTGTGCCATTGTCCTCTAGCTGTACACATGCCTCGTAAACCTGTATTTGAAAGTGTCACTAATCAAAAGTTAGGACCAAACTGAGCTGGTGCCATTTCGAAAGAAGCCCCCATTTCCCATCCCCCAGGACCAGCCTAAGGAATGAGAAGAGCCCTGGGTCCCTGCTACTGCTCTCGCACCTGCTGGAATGCCGTAAAATGCTGGGAGAGCCCCACTGGCCCTTTTAAGAATCCGTATGAGCATAATTCTGCCTAGCGTGGTGGGAAATTGTAACTCTGAACTCTCCACTTTATCTAAGGACCCTTCCCCTTCCTCCCCACTGGGTTTGTGGAGAAGGAGAGGCAGGAAGAAAGCTGTCTTGGATTTTATGCATGCTGTGAATCTGGCTCTTTGTGCAAACTCCCATTAGTGTAGAAGAAAAAGAACCTGCTCTGTTTTTACCACAGGAATGAGTAAACGAGTCCTTAAACAGATGAATGCAACATCCACTCTGCCATCAGCTCCCTGAGTGTCTAAAGAGAATGGATGACTCTTTAAACAACAGAGGCAACAAATGGCATGTCATACACTCGTGAGAGACTCAATTGATAGTTGTCTGCAACCTAGTGATTGCTAAAGGCCACTTGACACATCTGTCACTTGAAAGACACAGTCTAAGGGACATGCTCCACATCACTTTCACTCCATCCTCCAAGCACCATCTGTATATTAATTCAGGCTTCCAGGAAACAGCACGCCCATGCTTTTGAGTTTCCTAAAGAAAGATCTCGTAGGACTGAAGGCTGCGTGTTCTGCTTTTGGAAGTCCTGAGAGTTGATACAGCAAAGGGTCGTCATGCCAGTGTTTTTTCTAACTTCTGGACACCTGTTTTTGAAGGCGTCGCTCATCATCTGATTCCTGAAATTCATTGCCAGGAAACATTGACCTGATTAATTTTTTTTATTCTCCCCACAAACCTTTATTGGATGTCTCGTGAGTGCCAGGCACTGGGCTAGGTATTGGAACATAGGTGAACTAGCATGTTTTCTCTTTTTTGATGTAAGCACCATATCACCCACGGTGTATTCCGTTTTGCTGTATCTGGCAGGCACACCAAACTAAATCTTTTTTTTTTTTTTTTTTAAGATTTTTATTTATTTATTTGACAGAGAGAGATCACAAGTAGGCAGAGAGGCAGGCAGAGACAGAGGGGGAAGCAGGCTCCCCGCTGAGCAGAGAGCCCGATGCAGGGCTCGATCCCAGGACCCTGAGACCATGACCCGAGCTGAAGGCAGAGGCTTTAACCCACTGAGCCACCCAGGCGCCCCGACACCAAACTAAATTGAACGTGCCAGCACAGTCCCTCCTTCCCAGGTACAACTCTTTTTGACTCTTCTCCTTTTTCTTATTGATTCAAACTATATTCTAAAAAGATATTTTTTTCATTTTTAAATGTTCCTATGGTACAGAGAAGTTTATAAGTTGTCTGCTCTTCATACATCTTCCAGTTCTACTCCTGGGCGTGACCGCTATTCGCTGTGTATTGTGTATCATTCTAGCTACTAACACACACAGACGCACACGTCTTTTGTTGCACACACCTTACACACACACTGGCACACCAAGATAAGGGGATTGGAGTGGTCTACCCCAGGTGCAGGCAGTAAGGAGGTGCATTGTTAGAAGAGGATTATAAAAAATAATGAAACCTAAAAGCCAGTCTGTTTTTTATTAACACCATGCACCAGCACTTCTAAACAATGTCCAGAATAAAATACTCCTCCCTCTGGGGTAGCCTGCTTGCCGGCCCCCCTCCTCCATTGCTCTAACGCTGAATATACACACATAGGCAAAAGCTTATGTATGGTGTATACGTGTGGGCAAATGTATATATGTGTATTTGTACAACATATATCTTTTGCCAGATACAGATGGAATAGCATTATGCATTATTCTTACAATATTTTTTTTTCAAGTGGGCTCCACACTGGGCCCTGAGATCAAGACCTGAGCTGAGATCAAAAGACGGACGCTTAACCAACTGAGCCACCCAAGCACCCCTCTTACACACTTTTCTATTAATTTATATTGGACTTCTTTCCACATTATTTCTTACACATCCAGTTCTTTCTTAATGCCTGCCAGATAGTCTATTATATGAATATATCACAACTTTTTTATCTAAGCTCCTTATTTTTCACTTTCAGCATCATAAATAGATGTGTTTTGCTAGTCCAGACTGATAGTCTTTTCTTTTATTATATAGATTTATCTCATATACATTTTTTTTTTAAAGATTTTATTTATTTACTTGACAGAGAGAGAGAGATCACAAGCAGGCAGAGAGGCAGGCAGAGAGAGAGGGGGAAGCAGGCTCCCTGCTGAGCAGAGAGCCCGATGCGGGGCTCGATCCCAGAACCCTGAGATCACGACCCGAGCTGAAGGCAGAGGCTTCAACCCACTGAGCCACCCAGGCGTCCCAAATCCTTTTTTTTTTTTTTTTTTTAAGATTTTATTTATTTTTTTGACAGAGAGGAGAAAGGTCACAAGTAGGCAGAGGGAGAGAGGGAAGTAGGCTCCCTGCTGAGCAGAAAGTCCGATGCGGGGCTCGATCCCAGGTCCCTGAGATCGTGACCTGAGCCAAAGGCAGAGGCTTAACCCACTGAGCCACCCAGGTGCCTCATATACATTTATTTTTGAGAACATGTATTTGTTGCATTTAATTGCTATGTTACTATTTATTTGGTTATAGTATATCTATATTCTCTGTATATTGTTGCTTTAAATTTGGAGGGGTTTTTTTTTGTATTCTGTACATTCGTTGTTTTGCTTTGTTTTTTCTCCTATTTAGTAGAAGTAATAGCACTTCTAATAATAATATTTGAACCTTTGATATAGTTAAATCTCTGTTTCTTGTTTTATCAACGTTGGACAGTTTTTACCTCATTGTGAAAGAAGAGGAAAATAAATATTTCAAACTTCATTCTAACTTCTTCCCCTCACCTTACTTTTTATAATTTTTTTGTATTGCCCATATTTATAACTCATACAAAGCACTGAGCTCTGGAAACATAATTAAACAGTCAGTGGTAACCAGCAGTCTTTCTGTCCATGGCTTCCCTGTTCATGACATAACTGCAAACATTTTTTACATGTCTTTGGGTTGGCTGTATTTCGTTATTATGTTTTTTCTTTTCTTTTTAAAGAAGGGATCAGAAGTGCTATGTTATTAGATTTTTTGCATTATTTAAACTATCTGTTACCTTTAAACACAATGGATATATTTCTTGGGCCATATATTTTTCTTATTAGAATTCTGTAGATATAGTTCCACCAATTCCTGGCATTGATTACTGGTATGGAGAAGGCTGAGGTCAGCCATTTTCTCCTTTGGGGCAACACACTTTTAATTCCTGAGTGCCCATAGGATTCTTTTTTTAGTTCTTGAACTTCAGGGTCTCCATTGAGATAAGGCTGAAATTTGAGACTATATTTTCCTTTAACAAAAATTCTGTTTTCTGCAGATCTTAATCATTGGCTTCATGTCTTCCTTTATGTCCTTCCTTTCTTTTTGTTATCTTTGTATATTTGTTCTGTCCCCCACTTTAGGAAAATCAGTTATGCACATGATGAACCCAAACTACTTCACTTTTCTCTCAAGCCTATCATCTAATCTCCTATTTTTTTAAATTCTTTTTCATTTTTTAAAGATTTATATTTACTTATTTGGGAGAGAGGGAGCAAGCGAGCATGAGCAGGGGCAGAGGGAGAGGGAGAGGACAAGCAGGACGCTGGGATCATGACCTGAACCGAACCCGATGCTTAACCCACTATCCATCCAGGCACCCCTTTTTTCATTTTTTTTAAATTTAATTTTTATTTTATTTTTTCTGTGTTCCAAGATTCATTGTTTATGCAGCACACCCAGTGCTCCATGCAATACATGCCCTCCTCAATACCCACCACCAGGCTCACCTGTCTCCTCACTCCCCTCCCCTCTGAAACTCTCAGTTTATTTCTCAGAGTTTCATTTTTTAAATACACATTTCTTAAGCTCTATCTCCACCTCCATATCCCTGTGTTTTCAGTATTATCTATTCTTGCCACTGCTCATGTGATTTTCATTCCATGCTTGTATTGTTATCTTAAATTTCTTCCAGTGCTACTTTTTACTGTTTCATACTCTAATCTTTCATTCTTTGGTTTCTTCCCTTTTCTGTCTCTCCCCAATGCACCTAAGTTCTCTTTATTTGAAAATAGAGGAAAAAAAAAAAAAAGAAAATAGAGTGAAGTATTTGAAATATTATTCTCTTTTCTGAAGTGATTCCCTTTCTGAATGATTTTTAAAAATCTGCTTATCATTTGATAGGTTTGGTATGATCTTTACATGGATTCCATCTTGCATTCTTTGTGCTAACAGGAGGAAAGTAATAGGGGGGAGTCATGAATGTCAATCTGGGGAACATCTTTTCAGAGCTCTTTCTAGGATTCTCTTCTTTTGCCCCAAGCACAGATCTTTCCTTAGGTTTCTGCTCTTCCCTGTGTGGGAAGAATAGATCACCCAGATGGGACGTCACTGTGGCTCAAGGTAGAGCCTCCAGTTCCCAACTGATTGCTTAAACATTCTTTATAATGAAAATTCAGTTGAAAAACAAACAACCTCTCCCCTGAGGAATCTACCCTTACTAGTTGCTTTGTGTCCTTCTTGATCACGAATCTATGCATACACAACTCTGTTATTCAGTTAGTAGAGTAGTATCTAAAGGCTTGAGTTTTCTTACTCAACAGTATATGCTGGTTAGGGATAGGGTGGCTGGGTTATGGACATTGGGGAGGGTATGTGCTATGGTAAGTGCTGTGAAATGTGTAAGCCTGATGATTTACAGACATGTACGCTGGGGCAAATAATACATTATATGTTAATAAAAAAACAGTATACGCTGGCAAGTGTTTCATATTAGCAGATATTAATCTTCTTCAGTCTTGTTAATAGCTGCAGAGGGTTCTTTAAGACTCACACTCGGAATATACTGAATAATTCAGGCTTTCTCAGCCACCACATGATTCCTAATCATGAGAAGGGAGTATTTTCTCTCTCTTCCTCTTTCTTTCTTTCTTTCTTTCTTTCTTTCTTTCTTTCTTTCTTTCTTTCTTTCTTTCTTCCTTCCTTCCTTCCTTCCTTCCTTCCTTCCTTCCTTCCTTCCTTCCTTCCTTCCTTCCTTCCTTCCTGATTGTATTTATTTGAGAGAGGGAGTGAGCGAGAGAGAGCACAAACTGGGGGAGGGCAGAGGAGAGGGTGAAGCAGACTCCCTGCTGAGCAGGGAGCCTGATGTGGGGCTCGATCCCAGCACCCCAAGACCATGACCTGAGCCGAAGGCAGACGCTTTACTGACTGAGCCACACGGGTGCCCTGTCCTTTTTGTTTCTTCCATGTGTTCTCCCACCTCATGGGTTGCTTGCGTTGTCAGGATCCTGTGAAGGCCTAGTAAGGGGCAGGAGACAGAGAGAGGAGTGATCCTGTTTGCTAAAGGTGACAGGACAGTCAGTAATTCCTTCTCATACATAGGTCTGTGCAAACTTAATGTGCACAACTATGTGAAATGTGATTGGGATAATTTGATAAAACAGCTATTAAAATGGGAAATAAAGTTGTGTGAGTGAAAACGGTACTCCGGATATCTTCATGTTCTCTCTAGTTCCTTTTGTACCCCAGGAAATGGAAACCCAGGAGATACCAAAGTGTGTTTTGTTTTGGCCTACCAGAAGGTTGGCTTATACAGCTGGCTTCACTTTGTACTTAAAATGTTTTCCTTAAAAACAGTATAGTTACATCTGAGATTGGGACAGAAAATAAGTTAACAATATCAGATAGATTAAATAAATAAATTCAAGAAGGGTTGAGATAAACCAGTGGAACTTCTGGCCTCAGTAGGAGCGATTGTTAAAACACAAATCTTGAATCTGATCTCCCAACTTATATTTATTATCTTCCATTCGTGAAGAGAAATAGAAATTTCTCCAGGGGGGTTATTTGGAATGCTTTCCCTGGTAAGGTAAGGCTCTTTCCTGTGGTGCTTTCACATGGAGTAGAATTCAGCATACACAGTCCCTACATAAACCCTCTACAAATTGCAAGTCTGTTGGTTGTAGTGGGAGTGGGGGGAAGGGTGGGGCACTCTTCTTTAAAAAGATCTTTTAAAAAAATTTATTAGATGTACTTATTAGACACCTGGCACTGTGCTGAGTATTTTATATGCCTTATCTCATTTAATTTTCACACACAACATGATGAGATAGATGTCAGATGCCTAGGATCAAATTCCAGCTCCGTTAGCTCTTAATTCTTGGCAACGTTGTTCACCTTCTCCCGGCCGCCATTTTCTCATGCATATGTTGGGGAATAGCGATAGCACCCACCTCATAAGTCAGCGTAAGGATTAAATGAGGTGATGTGTGGAGAGCTCCCAGCAGGGTGCCAGGATCCTAGTCAGCACTCATAAAATGTCTGATTATTCATATTATTACTCTAAAAAATGAAGAAACTGGGACCCCCTAGGGGATTGTCTTTTACCCTATCACTCAGCCACTGGATGGGTGGAGCATGGACCCAGATCCTGGTCTGGCTGATTTTAGAGGCTGAGCTTTTAAACACAGCACTATCTGACCTCTTCACCCTGCCCAACACTGAAGCTCAACTTTGGGGCTCAAAGTTCTTTGGGGATCTGTGTACTCTAACAGCACAAAATGCCTTTGAACTTCAGTAAGAGATGCATTCCTGAAGATTGTATTCCTACTGAATCCTGGTTTTCCTAGCTGTCATTATATGAATAATTTTATGATTATACTTTTCTTCCTTTTTTTTTTTTTTAAAGATTTTTATTTATTTATTTGACAGAGAGAGATCACAAGTAGGCATAGAGGCAGGCAAGAGAGAGAGGGGGAAGCAGGCTCCCTGCTGAGCAGAGAGCCTGATGTGGGGCTCGATCCCAGGACCCTGAGATCCTGACCTGAGCCGAAGGCAGAGGCTTTAACCCACTGAGCCACCCAGGCGCCCCACCCAGTATTTTCATTCAAAGACTGATAAACACATTTGAATCCTATTTCACTCTCTGGAGTCTATTATTCTTTCACAGTTCTCATCCATTTACTGAAGAATTAAGCCTCAGCTAGAGTAACTCACAGGAGGAGCTCAGTAGTCATGTGTTGGATGTCACTGGGAATCTCACTAATATGTGTCCCTTCACCAATTAGTTAGTGCATTCTTATTCTTATAAATGTTTTGCTTAGAACACAAGGTTGTTTTCTGTAAGGCTAAGTTGGTATTTTTGTGAGAATGTTGCTTATGTTTTGTGGTTTAGAAGTGTGCAGTTATATAGAGACATAAGAATAGAGATTTTGTTATTTAAAAGTCTCTTTTAAAATTATAATGCTTAAAATGAATGGAAACACAGAGGTAATCATGTTTTATAAAATCATTGCAAGCACTGAATTAGTGAAAACAGAACCATTGCTCCTGGAGAAATATGGGGTTAAGTTCTTGTGAGCCTCTGGTCACAACATTTTCATCAGTCGATCAATACATAACCTTGTTTTAGATGTCTGTCTGTTTAAAGACCCCTTATTTAATATATATTATTGACTCGCTAACACTGAGTTCATGGCCAACTCGTGCCTGGATGAAGCTTCTCTAACATACGCATTTTCACCTTTGGGCATATCTCAGGCTCCTTGTGCTCAGGAACACCGGATGGCCCTTCGGCCCTATACCTGGGGGCCGTTTTAAATAGGGAAATCAAGAAAATGCAAAAAATGTGGCATTAAACCTACAGTTGACCCTTGAACAATGCGGGGGGGCGGGGGGTTCCAGCACTGACCTCCCTCCCCATTGCACCTGAAAACTCCATGTAACTTTTGACTACCCTGAAACTGGACTACTTAAAGCCTACCGTTGATTGGAAGCCTTACGGATAACATAAGCAGTCATTCAACGTATGTATGTTCTATGTATTATATCCTGTATTCTTACATTAAAGTTAGCTAGAGAAAAGAAAATGTTAAAGTCATAAGGAAGAGAAAATACATTTACAGGGCTGCACTGTATTCACTAAAAAAAATTTGCATTTAAGCGGACCGCACAGTTCAAACCTGTGTTCTTTAAGGGTCAAGTAGTATGAAGAGGGCACTTGCTTACAGTGTGAGAGCTGAAATAAGAAGGCAGAGCATCACCTTGAACCACCTCAGCAGAGGGAATGTGTGTGCTGGGCAACTCACAATTTTTACTGCTCTGCTTGTGTAGGAATGACTGCATTAGTGCCCCACATGTTGATTTTGAAGTTACAAATTAGTCTTTGCAAGTAGGCAAATTTGCAAATATGGAATCTGTAAATAATGAAGTTTGGTTTTATTTCACTTTCAGAATGTCACTTTCTGGGGCACCTGGGTGGGTGGCTTTGATGTAAGTTAAGTATCCAACACTCGATCTCAGCTCAGGTCTTGGTCTCAGGGTTGTGAGCTCAAGCCCTGCATTGGGCTCCACACTGGGCATGGAGCCTACTTTAAAAAAAAAAAAAAAAGGAGAATGTCCCTTTTTGTTCAGTTTCAATTTTTAATTTGGAAACTGTGGTAGATTGGTTGGTGTCTATGTTGTTCTCCTACTATCAGGCTCTCTGCTTTGTAGCCCTTGGTCCCTTCCTACTTTTAATTCCAGGCTTAGCCACGTGACTTTGCTTGGCCAATGGGAGGCTCCCAAACCTGGTGCCCGCAGAAGCTTGCAAAATACACACATATTCCCTCTTTCCTTCTTGGACTCCTGCCACCACCATGAGGACATGCTGGACTGGCCTGCAAGAGGGGCGTGAGGTTGTTTTAATTCTTCTATTGGTAAGGGTGGTTATTTTATTTACTTTGCACTGAAAGAAAAAAAAGGCAGCGAGGGAAGAGGAGGGGTAGAGGTGGAAAGAAGGGAGTGAATTATGTACAGAAAATAATTTCTCTCGTTTCAGCCTCAGAACATGAAGGGAAATTCACAAGGGGTACCATACATCAATAACTCCAGTATATTCCTTTAGAAAAGCTGCTGGCCCTAAGGCATAATAAAAGTTACACTTAAGAATACCATAAACCTTTTAAAAGTCACATTTAGAATCAAAATAATTTTCTTATGAAATATTAATTCTCAAAATGATTTGTAAAATATGAACACAAAATAGTTGAGGCTATTTTTATTTCTGGCAATAAAGCTAAAATTTCTTAGAACGACAGCTACTAGAAAGTAGCCCTGAGAGGGAATGAGAGGAAACGAGTGTACAGCTCCCTCCGCTTCTATTTGCTTTTTAGTCTGCTGTCACTGCGCAGGGACCGGGCTCCGTGCTAGGCACTGCAGGGGACCGCAATCCAGGCTGTCCAGAGGGAAATCTCAAAATACAATCGGAGCTCAGAATGCAACGTCAGGGTAACTCATCAGTCTTGGGTTGTTCTGAACTTACTTCCTGGATCCTGGCTTTTAAAAATGAAAAGATAGATCTGAGCTAATGCTACAAATCATAGGCAATTATTTTAAAATGTAGAAAAAATTAACTTACTTATTGAAGGACAGCTCTGAGTAGAACTGAAAATTCTGTAATTAACTGAAAATTACCTTATGGAAATTTATGCTAATATGGTTCTTCACAGTTAATGGTAAAAGGATCAGTTCCCTGATTTATAAATTTTACTGTTGGGATTTTTGGTACAACCAATATTGTACCTGTGATGACCTGGAGTCAGACTCCTTGGGTTCAAATCTTAACTTTCCATTTGTAAAAAGTGTAATTCTAGGTAAATTGCTTAGGGAAATCTTCTCTGTGTCTCAGTTTCCTCATCTGTAAAATGGTGATAATATTAGCTGCTTCATTTTATTGCTGTGTGGATTGAATGAGATGATAGGTGTAAGTGGTCATTCTTTATCAGTTACTAATAAATATATTTTAGCATCAACTAGGAAACCATAGAAAACCATCTGGCATTTCCCAAATCCATCCCCTGACCTGTCTCCTGTGTTAGTTCCAGTTTCACCAATATTCATGCCCTCATCTTCTTTTCCCCCATAGCAGGCAAATTTCACATGTGACCATCAGAGTCCTTTCCCACCAGGAACACTGAAATGCAAAATCAACACAAATCCTTCCAGATTTGGCTGGCTACACCTACTGCAGCTTCTGGTGTGGGAGACAAGAGGGCCCCATTGCCAAGCTCCTGCTGGACCCCATAACACCACTCTCCTGTCCTGCTAAACCCCGCCCATCACCTCCTGTCTCAGTGTCCCTGCTTATCTTCTGCAACCTGGAAATTCCCTCTGGTTACAGGTTTGAGAAATTCTTGCCCCCTCAGGGCTGGGCCCTGGTGATGACATTTTCTGGAGCTATTTAAAATAGCTGTTTACATTTCTGTGCTGTACTTAAAAGTAACGGAACCATAATTCTTCATAAGTGTGCATATTTGTATTTTCCCTACTTTAAAACAATCTGCTCATTTAGACCTCCATATCTTTGGGGCTTTCCTCTTCGACCCTAGGAAACCTTGGCACCTGGTAGACTCCGACCCCCAAAGACACCCAAGTAAACCAAATGTACACCCTTGTTTTCCTCCTACCTCTTTTCAAATCTAAGTGCAATTCCAGCCCAGAGCCTCGGGCAACTCCCTCTCAGAATCTCAGAGCCAATCTCCTGATTGACTGTCAATAGATCAATTCTCATCTTGCCTGACTTCTCTCATGCTCTCTTGAGCTGTTATTACACAAACAACAGAGTGTGGGGGGTCACGAGGGGTAAGGGATAATTTAGAGTCGCAGGATGAGGTGCGGTTCGGTGAGGCCTGACTTCGGCTGACCCAGCCTCCAGCCATAATTCTCCGTCGCCATCCACACTGACCTTCATCAATCTTTTCTCTTCTAATTAGCCCCCTTCCCTAAAGAACAGCAGCTCGCTCACAGCTACGCTGCGTCCAGGAACAAAGGTGATTAGGAGTTAGGTCTCTAAGTAATTCTTCCCTTTCCTGGGAAAAAATTCCTCTTGTTTCTAGAAAATGGGGTTTAAAACAAAGCAAACAGAAAATCTGTGAGGAAGCGTGATGGCATTGCTGCGAGATGGAGCCACACCTGTTGCGTGTTTGTCTGGGGGAGAGAAAAAGTACAGAGGAAGACCGAGGCAGACTGAGTGATATTACTTAGATAATAATAACAACAGTAATGGCTAACATCGACTAAGCATACACAATACGCCACACACTGTGGCAAGAGATTTCCGCGTTTTACCTCCTTTTGATTCCCGTGGCAATCTGTTAGTCATTAAAAGGACTATATGCTTACTGTGTGCTCAAGAAATAAAAAAGAATGTAGGTGTGACAGTGATGATGTTTTCAAAATATTAAGCCAGTGCATTTCACTTTTTCTTCCCACAGTGCCTAGCAGCCATTCCCTCCCCCATTCGGGCTGAGAAATGGGGTTTTTAGGATATGACACTGGAATGTCAAGGATAGAAAGGAAGAGAAAGTGAAAATCCTATTCCTTCCATCCTTGGGGTTGTGGGAGGAAGAGGGGATGAAATACGGGACAGAGGTACTAGAAATATGTGGGTCCTGACCTTGCTTCCTCTGACTGGAGTCTGGGGGGATATGTGAGTGTTTTTATGGGTGGGGGCCACTGTTCTGTTGAGGTACAAGTTGGTAGCCAAAGACATCTTGCTGAGATATTCTGTTGGGACCCATGAAGAAGACTCGCTTACAGAATGAACCCGACCTGGGGTTGCCAAGCTACAGATCAGAGAGGGGCAGAGAGAAAGCCTGAGTGAGAACTCTGGAGCCCTGAATAGGATAAAATGGATGTGGATTTTTCTGTAGTTTAGTGGAGATGACTGGCTATCTCCCTACTATTAATTTCTTTGTTTTTTTTTTCTTTCTTTTTTTTTAAGAGAGAGAGAGAGAGAGAGCAAGGGACATGGGGGAGAGATGGAGGGAGAGGGAGAGAGAGAGAATCTTAAGCAGGCTCCGTGCTCAGCGTGGAGCCTGATCTGGGGCTTGATCTCATGACCCTGAGATCATGACCTGAGCCAAAATTGAGAGTTGTGTGCTTAACTGACTAAGCCATCCAGGCACCCCTCTTTGTTTTCAGAATTCCAATTTGGGGGCAGAAATACACCTCATTGAAAGACTATATTGCAGTTAGGTATGACCATAAAACTAAATTATGGACAACGAAATGTGAGCAAATGTTTGAGTGAAACTTCTGGGATGGCTTTTTAAAGGAAACAACCCAGCGGGGAGATATTCCCTATTCCCTGTCCTTCTTTCTGTTGCTTGGAAGCTGGACACAATGACTGGAGCTCCAGCTGCCATCCTGTAGCTTGAGGTTATCTGGAGATAGAAGTATGCTCAGCAAACATACGGGAAGCCTAGATCCCTGGTGATCTCATGGAGCTACAACCTTGGACTGTGTGCCTTTAGGTTTTTTTTAAGTGAGAGAAATGTAATCCTAAGAGGTATTTAGAGTCTGCTAGAGTCAGACTCCCTTCCTTCCTTCTTTCCTTCCTACCTTCCTTTCTTCTGCTCCTCATTTGGCAGTGGTAAGAAGAATCGGAGCAGATATAGAGGGAAAAAAGATACTAACTACATTTGTTTTGTATATACGAGTGTAATGCCTACATTGGCTTTACCACAGTATGGAGACTTTTATCCCCATTTCACCGAAACTTGGAATAGCTCAATGACTTTAAAGTCACATGGTTATTAATTATGTTCATATTTAATAATTCTATTTCTTTTTTAAATATAAGATTTTATTTATTTACTTGAGAGAGAGCATGAGAATGAGAGAGAAAGCATAGCGGCAGAGGGCGAAGCAGACTCCCTGCTGAGCATGGAGCCTGATGCAGGGCTCGATTCCAAGACCCTAAGATCATGACTTGAGCCAAAGGCAGATGCTTAGCCAACTGAGCCACCCAGGTGCCCCTAATAATTCTATTTCTAACACATTTTAGGTTTAGAGCGCCATGTGCTTCAGTCTAAGGGAAGAATGACTGGCACTCGCCACAGCCATGGTCTCCTTTTTCTGTGTTGGATGGCAGGCCAAGCCAGAACTCATCTCTAGAGCCTCGCCAATTTCCAAATGCATTTCTGCTAAGTCATGCAGTATTTAGGAAGGAGTGCTCTGCATCTGACTCCAAAATATACCAGCATACAGACATGAACCTATCATTCTTGGCTACTGAGACTGTCAACATATAATTGATTTTTGAAATAAAAGCCAAGTCTATGGCTATACCACCCTGAACGCACCCGATCTCGTCTGAAATGAAAGCCAAAAGCCTATAGATCCACACATAAAGTGTCAAAACTGAGTCTAAGAGATTTAAAGGGTACAGCTAAGAGGAGGTGTGAATGGCCAAACCTAAAACACTGATCTTGGATCCTTGAGCTAGTCTTCATCGTTATATTATTCATTCATTTGTACACTCATTTATTCATTCATCAGACAGTTTTCTGAGGGTCTGTATCGAGCCAGGCACAGACTGAGTGGGGGAAGAAAAGAACAGAGAATAGCTAAGTAGAAGCTGATCTCTCAATACTCTGTTATCTTTTTATTAGCCTGCCACTTTTCCTACCTCAAATATTCCAGTTCTTCCAGAAAATTGAATTCAACCGCCTAAAATAGAGGCCACTTAGAACACCAACATCTTGTAAACTGAAATGTCTAGGGTAAGTAAAAAGATGTGAGGAATGTATATATAGCTCCTCCCAAAGGACTGATACTTTCCATGTATTCATTTCTGGAGTTTAGTTCTCTAAGCCATCAGTAAGATTTATAATTATGATTTATACTCTGTCTTGCTATATTTATCTACAAAATTGTTAAATGAACATACACTTTGACCCAGCAATTCTACTTCTAGGAATTTATCCTATGGATAGACTTGACCAGGTGCTGAAATGTACACACACATATACACACTCACTGCGGCACTGTACAAAATAACAAAAGAACAGCCTAAAGGCCCATGCATATGGAACTGATGGAACAAATGATAGCATACAGTAGAATACTCTGCAGCCATTGACACAACTGAAGTAGAACTATAGATCTACCACTAGAAATCTAAGATGGAGCAGTTCCAGTGTGTAGTGTGAAGTGAGAAAATGCAAGAGTCAGGAGTATGAACACACTGTTATTTAAATAATAGCTCACTGGGTGGAAAAACTTATAGAATAAACCCAAAACCCAAGAAAATGTATCTTTCTTATAATTGTTGGAAACCATGTGCTGGGTGAGAACCCCCCAATTTGTGTGATACACTCTGAAATGGCATCTGGAAGGCACACTGGCTCCCTATAATAGTGTTGATAATTACAGTTAGCTGGAAGTTGTAATGTCGTGACATGGTTGAGCTGAGCAGGATTTAAATCAGAAGTTCTGAGACGGTGAGGAGGCTGCCATACACTGTGCTTGCTCTGCCTTGAGGTGGGAAGAGATCTGGGGAAGGGCAGAATGGAGTTTAACATTTGGAAAGCGAGGTATTCGGGAAGGAGACGGGGAGGGACAGTGGAAAATGGTGAGTTGAGGGCCTTGGACTTTGTGGAGAGGGGTGGAGGGCAGCCTTCCTCGATTCTTTCTTTTTTCCTGATGTGCTGTCAGTAAGGAAGCCTCCCAGGAGAGAGGTGCTGCCCCATCCCTTGCTTTTGGAGACTTGGAGACGAGGAGCTGAAGGAGGGAGAGGGAGGGAAAGTGATGGCTCCTCACCAGTTACCCCCTGAGAGGGCAGGTCTCCCAGGTGTCCCCGTGGTCCCAGCCGTCTTTGTGTGCCTGACGTTTAGGATTCATTAATCATTCCATTGGACAGATTCATGGTGGGCAAACAGCTCTGAGTCACCATTTCCCTTGTGAATAGAATGTGAACGGAATTAAATATTTGCAGAAGGTGGGCAACAGATGGCTGTTTAGAAGAGTCTCATTTACGGTCATTAAACGGGGCCTTTTGAAACAGAGCACCTGGAATATTGGCGGTCCCTTTCCAGGAAGGAATTATGGGGTTGGCCACACTCTCCAGAGCCTGGTTCCATATGTTCCCCCAGAATCCCAAGCGACTCTTCTCCAGTTTTTCGCACCAGGTCCCTGTGTGTCCCTTCCTTGGCGTGGATGAATCCAGCCTGAAAGCTGCTCTCTTCCTCTCCCTGTCTCAGGACCATCAGGGGCCCATCCTCTACTGCTAAGGTCCTTCACTAGAGAGGAGCAATCGTTGTTTCCTGGGAACAGATACTGAGGGGATATGGGCCCGAACCTCCGATGGTGCCGTGCGGAGTCACCTCTGCCTGAGCCTGGCCCTGGCCTGAATGTTGTCTTCCTAATTTTGTTTTCTAAGTGAAGCACTGAAGTGAAAATACGTGTCTCCTTGACAGAAACAATAAGCAGCAGCCCTCCAGGAGACTGACGTGCATTAGGCCCTACGGGCGCAGGGGCGCGTGTCACAGCTGCCATGCTCAGGGGAGGCCCAACCCCTCCCTGGCACGTTGGAGCCTCGAATCCGGAGTTGTCCAGTGTCTTCTGCGGTTATGCAGCCGGTCTCCCACACAGCTGAACCTGAAGCCCTTTGTCTTGATTCCACAGGGGTAGCTGCTCCCGCATTGCTGAGATACAGGGAGGCGGTGGGTAAGGAGGGTGATTGTCATAGGAAGGAAGAGGGGCTTTGCTTTGCATTCCTCTCATTCTGTGGTGGCATTGGAGCTCTGCAGGGGAAAATCCCTTCAGACTCAAGATGCGTGTTCCTCACACTCTCACCCTAGGGCACCCCCCCCCCGCCCCCCGGAGCCTTCAGCCACAGTGTCACAGTCACCCACCTCCCTCGCCCCCTCACGTACCTCTCACGCAGCAGTCCCTGCGACAACCCTCCCGCCCCTCTCCTTCTCAGGCGCTTTCCATGCTCTGACTCCAAGTGTGTCCTCTCTCCCCACTCTGCTTCAAGGGACATACAATCATACTTGAAAATGGCAGGGAGGTCTGCTGAAGAATGAACGCTGTGAGCTGCATGGGGGGCTCCTGGCCAGGAAGTTACCACAGAAGCGTGCCTACTTTGACCTCCTGCTCCATGACACATGCTTTCCCTTTGACCCTGGTATCCAAGTGTCCCCCTGAGGCATGTGGGTCAGGCCCTGTAGTAGAGGGTACAAGGGAAAAGTTGTGTTGAAACACGATTCCTGTGAGCTCTTGGGGCAGAAGGGAACAGGGCTGATGCACTAAATGTGAGCCCCAGAGAGTGAAGGCAGGCAGGCTAGCCATGGGGCATCTCCAAGGGACACCTGTTTGTGGTAAAAAGCTTTAGCTGCTCTGGGTGAGCAGAACCCTGGGGCATGGAGCCAGGAACCAGGCCAAGGTGCAGAGATTCTGCCAAAGTCCTGTTTTCTTAGGATCATAGAATCTTAGCATAGGGAAAGATTACAGACACCAGAATTTAATCTCATACTTACTGTTCCACATCTTTGACTATTCACCATGTGCTTGCATACTTCCAGTGATGGGTATCTCACCACCTAGGAAGGAAGTCCATTCCATTTTGGATCCCTCTCCTGCTATCATTAAAAAAATTTTTTTTTAAAGATTTTATTTATTCAACAGAGAGAGAGTGAGCGAGTGAGAGAGAGAGCACAAGCAGGGGGAGTAGCAGAGAGGGAGAGGGAGAACCAGGCCCCCAGCCGAGCAGGGAGCCCCATGGGGCTCGATCCCAGGATGCTAGGACCACGACCTGAGCTGAAGGCAGATGCTCAACCGACTGAGCCACCCAGGCGCCCCTTAAAATGTATCTCCTTGTGACTTCTAGTCGATCCAATTTCTGTTCATGGAATAATACAAAACAGTTTATTTTCTAGAGTTTCCTCCATCAGTACCCCCCTGCCTCCCCCCAAAGTCTCCTCTAGGCTGTGCAACTTTAGTTTCCTAGACACTCTCATTTGGACTCACTACATCTATCACGAAAGTATCATACAGTGGACAAAGCATAGGCCTTGGAGTCAAACAAGGGCTCCAGTCTAGGCTCTGTCACCACATTAACCTCAGAACCTCACCATTTAAAAAGGTCTCTCACATCCATCTTGTCTCTCAGCTCTGCCTCCTCTGTAAATCTGGGACGTCACCCTTGTCTGACAACTTCCAGCCCTAGGACCAAGGACAGAACCTTACCGGGGTGCTGGTTCATTTTATGTGTCAACTTGATCGGACGTGGATGCTGAGATATTTGGCCAAATATTATTCTGGGTGTTTCTGTGAAGGTATTTTTGGAAGGGATTAACATTTAAATCTGTAGACTCAGCAAAGCAGATTGGCCTCCCCAATGTGGGTGGGCCTTACCCAATCAGTTGAAGGCATAAACAGACCAAAAGGCTGACCCTCCCCCAAGTAAGAGAGAATTATTCTTGACTAACTGCCTTTGGGCTGGGATGTGGGTTTTTTCCCTGCCTTCAGACTCCAACGGAACCACTGGCTCTTCTGGATCTCAAGTCTGCCAACCTGCAGACCAGAACTACACCATTGGTTCTTCTGGTTCTCAGGCCTTCAGACTCTGATGAAACTCAGTCATTAATTGTATGGGTCTCTGACTTATGCTGCAGATCATGGGACTTGCCATTTCCATAGTTACTCGGCTCAATTTCTTAAAATAAATCTCTCTCTCTCTTTCTTTCTGTTAAGTAAAAGCCTATTGGTTTTGTTACCCTGGAGGACCCTGACAGCTGATACACCAAGGGAGGTTGTACTCTACACTGACTGAGAATCATCAATCAATACACTAAAACGGGGGTCAGCAAACAATACCACTGCCTGTTTTTAAGTAAAGTTTTACTGGAACACAGCCATGCCATTATATGTCTGTATGGTTTACAGCTGCTGTCACATTGCAGTGGTAGAGGTGAATAGTTTTGGCAGAAACCATCCATTCTGCAAAGCCTAAAATATTTACTAGCTGGCTTTTTGTAGAAAAAAAAAAGTTTGCCAACCTCTGCTCTACAATATGGTTGTTTGGTCTACCTCGCCTATTCATGTTCTTTTCTCTTTTTTGGCTTGCTTCTTTCCTTTATTGTCCATCTCTAAAATGTGGGCATGTCTGTCTCTGAACTTGGAGCCTTTAGCTCCAAGCTGGTTTCTGGCATGCCACCTAGGAATCACTGCGTTAGAGAAGATGAACTATTTCTAGAACCATTTGTTCGGTGGTCTAGAATTTCCAATTCTACCACTATCAACTGTAGCTCAAAATATGAGGAAACAGACTTCCAGTCAGCTGAGTGATTTAGGTGAGCTGTAAGAAAGAACTTCTCAATGACACTGGTACCTACAGGCATCAATACCCTCTGATTTTTGGGAACTGTACCCAGAGAGCCTTGAGAATGGCTCAGGACTAACCTGCATCATTTAATTCACATGTGATTCTGTTCTGAGATGGGAGAATAGACTAGAACTGTGTTTTCCAAAACGTAGCATGGTTTGCATCTAACAGCGTATGAGATAATTTTAGATGATGTGTGGATCAACATTCCTTATTTTGTTATTAATATCCTAATTTTAATTATTAAAGAAATACCCCAATGTTAATGTGC
>CM052895.1:40169108-40195564 GCA_028534135.1 Potos flavus
TCAGCTCATCCACATGTCCCCTCTCAAGGGTCAGGATCCCAGTCATTCTTAAGTAATGCTCTGACATTAACATATGAGACATGGCTAGGTTTTATGTGCAGCTTACAGTGTGATTCTGCAACCCGTGCAATTCGGGTTGGAGCCAAATGTTCACCCGAGCGGCTACTAGAAATAAGAGATTCTTTTTTTTATTAAAGATTTTTATTTATTTATTTGACAGAGAGAGAGAGCTCACAAGTAGGCAGAGAGGAAGAGGGAAGCAGGCTCCCCGGTGAGCAGAGAGCCCGATGTGGGGCTCGATCCCAGGACCCTGAGATCACGACCTGAGCCGAAGGCAGAGCCTTTAACACACTGAGCCACCCAGGCGATCCAAAATAAGAGAGTCTTTTAAATACACCTAAGTAGCTCAATGGCTCTGTACCTGTGCCTGAGCTCATAGTTTGCTTTCGTAAGCTCTCTGCACCTTTGGAAGCAAGAGGCCAGCTGACAGCTTTTGCCAGTTGAGGGCGGGAGTGACTTGATTTCCCAAAGCCTGGTGTTAACTGGCGTATTATCCCAGGTGAACTTCGGTGATAATTTAAGGCAGGTGTTGCCGCTGTATACCACATAGTCCTTTCATTTGTGAGGAGATCAGCACTATATTCATGTTCTAACAGGTAAGCAACCCAAACCAGAATTCTGTTATGAGAATCTCTTTCTTAAAGCTGCTCCACAAGCTACATCAATTGGGAAAAGAGAAACACCTCTAGTTTTTTAAACTAGAATGAATCGACAGAAAGATGAATAGAGGGGACACCACTGACCTGTGCACTTAGAAATGGCTTGGATGATTTTATAAGTGAATCTAATACAGGGGATTGGCTTTGTGAAGTGGAAGAACAAAGGAACAAATAAAAGATGTGGAGCTTCTCCAATGACAGTGGGAAACTGCCACCATCTCTCTGCTAGAGAGAGACGAGGAGAGAAGACAGACCTTCGGAATCAGAGACACTCTGGGAGCTGACGGTGGTGGGCCCGTCATGGGGGTCACAAGTTATGGAGGAGAGGCCGTAGGGAGTGGAGGGGGCCTTCTTGCTGGTTCCTGCCCCCCGATCTCCCACCAGTGCCTTCCATTGGCAGAGCTGACAAGGTGCCCATTGATAGAGGAGCAGCCCAGGGGAAGGACATGCAGGCAGCTGACCTGTACATAAACCTCTTTTAGGTATGTGGAAATGCATAGAGAAAAGTCTGGAAGCAATATAACCCAATGACACACTAGACCGTCTCAGTGAGAGGGGTGCAGAGACTTACAGACATCCCCTCTCCTGGAGCAGCCCTACCTTTGCAGGGAGCCCCCCTTGGGGGTGCCGAGAGCAGAGGTTACTCTGGGCAGGGAGATGCGGTCCACCAACAGAAGTGGGGAGCCGGCAGGGGACTCTCCCATCAAAACGGGTCACTCAGGACACCCTGTCTTCTGTGCCAGAGTTCTTCCCCGGGAGGAGCAGAGAGCAATGCTGGCAAGGCCCAGAGTCGAAGAGGAAAGTGCCTCTGCCGAGTGGTGAGCGCTGCTTTTATGGCCGCGGAGGCTGGGAGCTGAGTGAGGGCTGGAAGGGGTGAGGGGAAAGCGGGAGAAGAGGGGACAGCTGGATGCAGACCCACCACTGTCTATATGTCAAATCCCAGCCCATCTGTACCCCTCAGGAAACAAGGGTGGGGGGGCAGGAGAGTGTGGGCCGGAGTGTGGATCCCTCGGAATATTTGGCGCTCCTTCTCTCCGGCTGCGTCAGTTCCAACATGTTCACCTCAGACTGGCGGTTGACCGTGTCTTTTATTTCCATGCAAATCAAATCTTCTATGGGGTTGATGCAGAGCCGGCATTAAGTGACCCGCCTCAGGGAATTGGACGTGTCGCTATCGTCAGGCAGGTGCTTTCCTGTCAGGCAGGCTCAAGTCCGGCCACAGGCACGGTGATTTCATGACCCAGACGCCACCACAGGGAGTGGAGGTGCCCTTGGAAACCCCAGCCTTTGCTCCGCGTAGATCAGCATTGGGCCTTAACTGAATTACGTAAATCCCCATTTTTAAAAAAAAGTCACGATGAGGCAATTGCTTAAGCAGAATACATATATTTTTTGTGTGGTTCTTTCTCTTCTGTAGTTAAGGGGTCCTGGCAGGTAGCCCTCAAGTCCTTTGCAATATTGGAAGTGCCCAGAACGGGAAAAGTGTCTCAAGAGCAGGCAGGACTCCCCTCACTCTGACAGGCTTGCGGGATCCCTCCAGGGCTGAATTACTCTGGGCCTGGGTTCCTCTGTTGCGGGCCAGGAGCTGAGGCAGGGACAGACACGTAGACTGAATGTGTGCCTTTCCGTTCTGGCCCCAGGGGAAGGGGAAGTGGCCGGTCCCTGGGCCCCAGGAACACCCGGGGAGGCCTGGCCCAGCCTCCCCCACACCCGGCGTGGTGGGCCACGGAGGCCTGCCCATCTGCCACGCTGCGTTGGTTTTCCCCGAAATCGGCCCGTGTGCTGCTGTTCATTCCTAATTATCTGCTCCGGCCTGGCTGGCCGACGTGTTTATTTTGTGGCTGCCAGACTGGGGGAGATGGGTCTTTCATAAAGAAATCACACTCCTTTCAAGTTGAGTTTTCTTTTTGCCCATCATTTGTTTTTGCAAACATTTCGGGATTAATTGAACACTCTTCCCCCTTCCAACCAAAACACATGCTCGCCTTCCCTGTGCAATATGGCAATCTTGGCATTTGGATACGTGCACTCTTTCATTTCTGAGTCCCCAGTGCTGACAAAAGACTGGTCTCAAGTCACCCCAGGCTGCTGTGGCGGGGGTCGAGGGGGGCGGTGGATGGTACTTCATTTCAGATCAGCCTCTTCCGCTTCTGTCTCTGAAAAGCTAATTTTCTATAAATCTAGATTTGGCTATCTTCAGCCTCACCTCAAGCATGCAACTGCATATCTTTTGCTCATCTTTTTAATTATAACTATGGGTTTGGAAGCTTCATAGAACATGTCATGTTTTGAGTAAGTGAAGAAGGGGAAAAGAGTCAGCTCTGGGCATCTTTAAAAGGTGTCAAATAAAAATCGTTCTTCTCTAACAATTTTGCTGTTGAGACTCCACTGGAAAAAAGGAGCTAGGGTTTGAAATGAATCGTCTTCTTTATTTCAACCATGGCACACCCTATTAAAAAAAATAAGACAAAAACAAAAACTATTAACTCCATTATCATCCTCTTTCTCCTAGTGTTGTTTGATCCTGGCTGCTAAGGAAAATCACCTGGGGTGTTAACAGTTTTACAGATGTGAGGCGATTTGAATCACAGTCTCCCAGAGATGGCCACGTTCTAATCCCCAGGGGCTGTTATCTTCCCTCAGATCAAAATGGATTACATGGAATCCTGAGGGTCTTTCAAAGTGGAAAAGGAGGCAGAGGAAGAGAGTAAGAGGGGGTTATAACTATGGAAGGAAAGAACAGAGACACAGTGTTGCTGGTTTTGAAGAGGAATAAGGGGGTTGCCTGTAAAAGCTGGAAAAGGCAAGAAAACAGGTTTTCTTTGAAGTCTGTAGAAAGGAACAGTGCTCTGGCGACACCTTGATTTTTAGCCCAATGAGACCCATGTGAGACTTCTGACCTACAGAATTGCGAGATAAATTTGTGTTGTTTTGAGCCGTTAAGTTTATGGTCATTTGTTACAGCAGCAAGAGAAAACTAATGCGTCATATAAATTCACTGTGGTCTAATCAGATCTCAATTTGGAGAGGTGAGCCCCGAGGCGTTGGTGAGTCTCCAAAGCTCTGCAGGTGATTTTCGTGTGCAGTAGGACCAAGGGCCCGTGAGCCGCACTGTCTCCACGTCCTTACCCTTCCTTGTCTCTTGGTCCCCGGCAGTCTGGCCACTGCTGCCACCACTCAGCTGAAACTTCTTCCACACCCGCCCCCTCCTTGTTGACAAATCCAGCGGACACTTCTCCCCCTTACTTTATTCACCATCTGACACCATCGGCCATTTCCTCGTGCTGAACCTGTCCCCTACGTCAGTTTCCCTGATGCCACTCCTCCATTTGCCCTTTTACGTCCCCGATCTTCCTTGTGATTCTCGTTGGCTACTGCTTTTCTTCAGCTCAGTCCTTCAGTGTTGATGCTGTGAGGGTTCTGTCCTAAGGTCTCATCACTTCTCACTCTGTACATTGTTCCAAGGGTATTTCCTTTATCAGTCTGACTTCTATAATAATGAATACCTAACCTAAATCTTTTGCCTAAGTCTCATTGTTTACTTTCAAAACCACATATTCAACAATCTATTTTAAACTCAATATGTCCAACACCAAACTCATTTCCCCCACCTTAATTCCCTTTCTCTGAGTATGGCACTATTATCTATGCAGAAAAAGCCAAAAACCTGGGAATCATCCTTTCTCCTCCTTCTCCCTAACCCCCACCTTCCCTAAGTCTAGTTAATCACATCTCTCGATCCACTCAGTATCATCCTGGCTCAGGCTCCTTGCATCTCTCCCGAATTATCACAATGGCCAAAGCCATCTCTCAAAAATGAAAATGTCATAACTCTACATGAAACGTTTTAACATCTCCCTCATCCTTAGGAATGAAGTCTGAGCTCTTCACTCGTCTTGAAGACGCAGTATCACCTTGCTCCTATTTTCCTGTCTAACATCATCCCCTCCCATTCTTGGCCTCTTTGTACCTGCCCACCCTCTCTCCAACTCTGTGTGCCAGCTATTTGGACCTGCTTCAGTTGCCTAAATTTATCATGCTTCCTCTCCTCCCAGACTTCGCACATGTCTGTCGTTCTGCCTTAAACATACTCTTTTCCCACTCTGGGACTAGCTAAGTCTTCCCCATGAATCAGCTTCAGCTTACCTGTTACCATGGACTTTTGTCAGTTTTAGCTGCATTCAGAGTTTCTTTAGCAACCTCATTGCTTTATGGATAATTAACCCTTTTTTCCTTTGTGTATCCTTGGTTAGATGGTAAGATGAAATGTCCGCTCCTATCACAGAACTTAAAAGGAGTTAGCTCTTCATCTCATGGCCCCAGTATAATCAGGTAGATGAACTGGGACCTAAGCTTGTCGATCAGCTGCTTTCTTCCAGGACTTTGAGTCTCGTATAAATAGTGCCAGATGAAAGGAAGCGGAATTCGTCCGAGCCCCTGGCAGGGCTCTGATGGGACTGCTCTGGTTCAGAGATACTGCCTGGGTTCCAATTTCCAAACTCTTCAAAACTACCTTGATTTGGTTCCATAAACCTGTTTCTCTAGCTGCTCCCTTGACTCTACTTGTATTCAATACACTTTCATGAAATGTCTTTATTTTTAAGTTAAAGTTGGTTTCTTTGTTGTTGCTTTTTAAAATCTATAGTCTTTTGTGGCTCCTTAGCCCTCCAATGGGCTTATGCTTTTTATAGTAGTTAATACAGTGCAATTAAAATATCACTTTAATTTTTTTTTTGTCCTACAAGACCATGAACTTCTTGAGAGCAGGAACAACACCTTGTTCATTAATTGTACACCCAGAACCAAGTACAGTGGCTTATAGATAATAAGCATTTATAAGCACTTGAGGAATATGTAAGTGCAATTCATTCTTTAATATGGATAGAATAAACGTGGAAAAGACTCATCACCTGTTGATTTCAGTGTTTCCTAAACAGGCTATTGCCATCTTATATATTATCACCAGAAAATTTAATTAAGGCTTCCTCTGCCAGGTGGCAAAAACATGCAGGTAATTGTACATGATCTGTACAATTAAAGCCCAAACCAAACCGAATCAAATCCAAACTAAAAAGACCAAAACAAGGACTTCCCCTTCTAGGTAGTTGGAGAAGACATACTTTTCTCTGTTCTACCCCTAAGAACAACAAATATTTCTGGGGAAACATCTCTAATTATTAGGGATAATGCAAATCAAAATCACAACAAGATATGGCCTCAGGGGCGCCTGATTGGCTCAGTGGGTTAAAGCCTCTGCCTTCGGCTCAGGTCATGATCTCGGGGTCCTGGGATTGAGCCCTGTATCGGGCTTTCTGCTCAGCGGGGAGCCTGCTTCCCCCCCCCCTCTCTCTGCCTGCCTCTCTGCCTACTTGTGATCTCTCTCTCTCTCTGTCAAATAAATAAATAAAATCTTTAAAAAAAAAAAAGATAGGAAATAACAAGTGTTGGCAAGAATGTGGTGAAACTGGAACTCTTACACACTGTTGGTGGGATTGTAAATGGGTGTAGTCACTATGGAAAACAGTGTAGAGGTTCCTCAAAAAGTTAAAGGTACCATACTCCCATAATCTGTACTCCCATAACCCTTGCAGCATTTTTCACAATAGCCAAGACATTGAAACAACCTAAGTGTCCATTAATGGATGAATGAATAAAGAAAATGTGAGATACACACACACACACACACTCACTCACTCACTCACGGAATACTAGTCAACCATAAAAAGAAAGAAATCCTGCCATTTGCAACAACTTGGATGGAGCGTGAGGGCATTACCTAAATGAAATAAGTCAGAGAGAGACCGATACTGTATGATCTTATTTATATGTTGCATTTAAAAAAACAAACTCCTAGAAACAGATCAGATGTGTGGTTGCCAGAGGTGGTGGGGGAAAAGAGGGAGCTGGGGGCTAAGGAAATGGGAAGGTGGTCAAAAGGTACAAAATTCTTTATAAGATAAGTAAGTTCTGGGGATGTACTTCACAAAGTGATGACTATTGTTAACCATACTAGGTGTTGTATAATTGAAAGCTGCTAAGAGAATAAATCTTAAAAATTCTGAACACAAGAAGAAAAATTATGAACATGTGAGGTGATGGATGTTAACTTACCATGGTGATCATTTCATAATGTCTACATATATCAAATCATGACATTGTATACCTTAAAATTACACAATGCTCTATGTCAATTATATACCAACAAAACTGGAAAAAATATAAAAATATAACAGTACACGTTAAAAGTAATGTGTAATGAGTCATTAGGGAAATGCAAAACCACAATGCAACACCACTACACACCCATCAGAATGGCCAAAATAAAAATGAGGATGTGGACGGAATTAGAATTCTCATACATTGCTGGCGGGAGTGCAAATTGCTATGATCATTATGGACAATGGGCAGTTTTTACTCAAACTAATCATATATGTATATTAGGACTCTAAATAAATGAAGGGCTGTACCCTATTTGGGGATTGGAAAAATCAACATAATAAAGATGTCCTACTCAAACTGATACACAGATTTCACACAATGTTTATCAAAAGTCCAGAAAAACATTTTTGGTAGATATAGACAAAATTATTCTAAAATTAATATGGAAAGGAAAAGAAATTAGAATAGGTAAAACAATTTTGGAAAAGAATAAAGTGGGAGGAATCAGTTTACATGATTTCAAGATTTATATAACTATGGTAACTGAGATCGTGTGGTGTTGGTGGAAGGATAGACCCACAGATCATAGACCCACAGAATAGAGAACTCATAAATAGACTCACATAAATATGCCCAACTGATTTTGACAAAATTTCAGTAGTCATTTCATGAAAGAAATACAGCCTTTCCAACAATGACATTGGATCTTGGATATTCACAGGGCAAAAAAAAAAAAAAAAAAAAAGTCTTATCCCGTTTTATACCTTAATATAAAACTTATCTGAAGACATAGATAAATTAAAATTAAAGAGATAGAAAAAGATATATCATGTAAACAATAACAAAAAGAACTGGAGGGGCTTTGCTAATTTCAGACAAGGCAGACTTGAGAACAAGGATTATTACCAGCAGTCAATGGTCATTATATAACGACAGAAATATCAATTGACCAAGAAGAAGTAATTCTGAATGTGTGTTCAGGCCTTGTTGTAGATTGACAAAATAACTGGTTGGTCATTATTATTTTTAATAGCTTTGGCATTGTAGGCAGAGTCTAAAAGATTGAGTCTATCAGAGATGAAAAGTCACACTTATTGTATCCAGTGATGGCTTCCTAAATGAACTCCTTGTTGTTTTTCAGCCAATGAAACATCCCTTGGAATCATGTTTTCTTCTGCTATCACCTAGGGTAGGAATCTTGAACAAATATGGCAAATAGCTTCTGACAGGCTGGCTTCTGATTTCTGACCCTAAAAGTTATGAGTGTTTGAAGCCGTAAGTCAGGACTGGAATGAGCAATCATAAATGACCTCACACTTATGGCTCTCAATCCCAGTATATTACATGATTTTTGCCATCCGACTTAATGAAAGAAAAAAAAAAACAACAATAAAAAACACCTCTAGAAACCAAAGCAATGACCTTAGAAATTCTCTGAACTCCCGGCCTCCACAGCCCCCTCCTTCCTGGCAGCAGGCAGCCTTGATGGGTCAGGTGGTCACCTGACATGGCGCTAGGAAGCATTTCCTATATTTCCTTCTTTTATGGGATGGAGAGGCATTACCTGATTCTGATTTCCTTCTGTATTTCCTAACTGGCTTTTGACCCATCTGCCAAATGTGTCTTTATTTTATTTTATTTTTTTTCCAAATGTGTCTTTAAGTCACAGAATAGAACATGAGGAGGAAAATCAGTAATCAAAAAGATGTTGGTAGGGTGCCTGGGTGGCTCAGTGGGCTAGAGCCTCTGCTTTCAGCTCAGGTCATGATCTCAGGGTCCTGGGATCGAGCCCTGCATGGAGCTTTCTATTCAGCAGGGAGCCTGCTTCCCCCTCTCTCTCTGCCTGCTTGTGATCTCTCTCTCTGTGTCAAATAAATAAATAAAATCTTTAAAAAAAATATTAAAAAAAGAATTAAAAAAAGATGTTGGTAGGTTGGTCAATAAAATGAAACCTTAAGATGAAATTATCAGGAATAAACATCAAGTCCAATATTTATGTGTAAGAGATTAGTTTCATTGTAATGGGCATATAGGAGGCCAGTGTAAGGAACCCCTGAGGAAACTGGCAGCAAGGTCACTATCTGAGGGTGAAGCTAGTAAAAATCAACTTAAAATGGATGAGGACAAAGAACATACATGTATCCACACATACACACAAACCTACAGACTGGCCTTACTCATGACAATCAATGCAACAAGCCCGGAGTGTGTGCAAGCAGATAGCATGCTAAAAGACTGATACGATGTGACCAAAGGAATTTATTACAGAAATACGAGGCTGTTTCAGTATTTGAATATTTACTAATGAATTTCACTTTGTGATATAAATAGAAAAATGATAGGATTATTTTTATGAGTGTTTAAAGTTTTTTGAGAAAATGGAACACCCATTCTACATTTTAAAAAAAGAGTTTTGACAAAATGAAGATCAACTGATATTCTATTATGCAAAACCCAGCATTATGCACAACAGAGTGGAGGCATTCCTATTGAAATCGGGAAAAGGAAAGGACACACTATCACGATTTTTCAGTCTGGTGATAATCTTCGGCACAATTAGAGAAGAGAAAGAAACGAGTGGTTTAAAAGTTGAAATAGAGGACATGAAATTACAGTTATTATAGTTATTAGCGGAGAGCATAACTATTTGCCTCAAAAATCCAAGGGAGAGTACATTGAAATGCTGGTACTATCAGGGAATTCTGAACAAAGATAACTGAACAACAATCACATATGGAAACCAAGAGCTTTCACATGTGCAAACAATAATTGATTGGAACAACAGACCCCAACAGCAAATACAAACTACACAAAATACTTATGAATAAACTTAAGAAATGTGCAAGATGTATAGAAAGAAAACTTTCAACATTAGTGAAGATCACAATAGGACAGTGGAGCAAATGAACCATATATTGAATGAACAGATAGGGAATTTTATCGCCATAAAGGTATTGATTCTCCCTAAGATGTGCTAAAATTGTAATATACTTTCAGGAAAATACAAACTGGAGTTTTTTGGAACTAGGCAGGCTAATTCTGAAATTTATATGGAAAAGCAAACAATCCAGGAAAGTTAGGAAAATTCTGAAAAGGAAAAATAATGAGAGGAGACTGTCTCTACCAAATATGGAAACATAATCTTCAAAACAGTGTGACACTGAACCTGAAATAGACTAATGGGAAAAAAAATAGAAAGTCTTAGAAATAGACCCTCACAGGTGGAGAAGTTTATTGTCTGATAAACGTGGCTTTTCAAATCAGTGGGTGGGCTGGTTGTTAGCCCTCCGCTCCGTTCTTGACCTTCCCTGCTCTCAAGTGTTACACAGGTGCTGGCTGGAAGCCACTGCCCACCATTTCCAGACTCCCTCATCATCTTCCTTTGGTTCAATTCTGCGAATGGGTGACACTGGTCGGGATTAAGAGGCAAGTGAAGGAAGGGACCGTGTTGCTGCTTCCAGTGTCTTTTCTGGCTGTGGTTAATCCCATCCACGGCAGGCAATTTGGGCTTCACCAGTATTAGAGAGAGAGTGGTAGTGATTTCAGCAGCATCATCAGAGTTGAAGTTTCTGGGTTCCTGCTCAGTGTTTACACTGATTACAAAAACGGAAACAACCGTGTGGCCAGCCGTTCAAGAGTGAACATCAGCTAGTGGTTTCCAGCCCAGAGCCCTGGACACTTTGCGGCCACAGAGTAATATCCCTTTTCCCCTTTGCTCCTTTAGCCCATCCAATGTCTTTGTCACTAATTCATTGCATTAAATTCCCCTCTGCTTGAAATCTCTAGAGTGCTTTCAGATTTCCTGGTAGGACACTAAGTGATATAAAGAGAAAATAATGCGTATTCAATAAACGATATTGGTAAAAATAGGTAGCCTCTGAAAAAAATAATAATAAATATTGGTTCCCTCCCTGACGCCTTATATCAAAATACGTTTTAGGTGGATCAGAAATATGAATGTAAAAGAAATAAGCCATAAACATACAGAAAGAAGCATGGTGGAATTAAAAACCACAATCTCAGAGGGAAGGTCTTTCTAAGACAGTCCAGATAAGAAACATTTGAACAATTTAATTCCGTAAAAGATGTGGGCGTGCCATAAAAAAAATTCCCAGCACAAAGGAAATCAACAAACAGAAAAAATAATTACAATGAATATCCGTAGACAAACACCAAAACCCCAGTGAAAATTCAACAAAGGTCAGGAGAGAAGGTTTGCAGAAAGAATATATGAATGATTCTTAAACAAGTCAGAATTTAGTAGTGAAACCGTCTGGTCCCGCGCTTCTCTTTGCTGGGAGGTTTTTAATTACTGATCAGTCTCCTTACTCATTATTAATTGTTGAGATTCTCTATTTCTTCATATTCAGTTTGAGTAGGTTTTGTATATCCAGGAATTTATCCATTTCCTCCAGGTTGTCCAGTGTGTTGGCATGTAACTTTTGTAGTGGTCCCCGATGATCCCTTTTATTTCTCTGGTATCAGTGGTAATGTCTTCACTTTCATTTCTGATTTTATCAATTTGAGACTTTTCCCTTTTTTCTTAGTTATTCTAGCTAAGATCTGTCAATTCTGTTTTGGAAGATGTTGGATGCATCTATTACATGCGATGGTGATGGGATGGTATCTGCATCTGTCCAAACTCCTCAAATTGTACACACTAAATATGTGAAGGTCTTTGTATATCAATCAGACTGCAGCGAAGCTGTTAAAAAATACTGTCTCACTCATAATAAGTAAATGCACATTAACACCATAGTAGATATCATTTCCACCTATCAGATGGGCAAGAAAAAAATTGATAAGTTATTCTGTTGGTTTTAAAATATAACCACAAATTCTTTGATACTCCTGTTCAAGAGAGGGAACTTAATTTTTCTCCCTCCAAGGAAAGCCCAGTGTTAGCTGGACATAGTCACTCACTTGTAATGAACAAAATACGCTAGACACGATAGTTTGTGACTTCTGAGACTAGGTCATGAAAGACATGGCAGTTTCCTGCTTGTGCTCTCTCTCGGATCCCTTGCTCTGGGGAAAGCCCACTGGTATGTCATAAAGACACTCAAGAATCTCTGCAGAGAAGTGGAGATGGCAGACACTGAGCATCCGGCCAGCCAACAGTCAGCAAGGAACCCAGGCTTTCTGTCCATAGTCACTGAGTAAGATACTTTGGAATTGAATCGTCCAGCCCCATTAAGCCTTGGGATGACTGTAGTATTGGCCAACAAGTTTGTGAGAAACAGTGAGGAGGAACCACTAGGTTGTACTCCTCTTAAATTTCTGTCTCACAGAAATTGTGAAACAATACACATTGTTTTAAGCTATTAGGTGTGATGGTAATTTGTTACACAGCAATAGATGACTAATGAACTCACTGGCTCCCTTCCATGGTGAGTGTATGGGAATAGGCATCCTCATAAATTGCTGGTAGGAATAGAAATTTTATCAGTGCTATGGGGACATAGAAGGCAATATTAATTATAGCAAAAATGTAATTTCAGATCTAGAAATATTTCCAGAGATGCACTTGCCCAGGTGTGAAATGTTAAACATTTATTATTTAATATAAATACATTTATATTTTAAAATTTTAATACATTTAATAAAAGTCCTATTCATTGCAGCGTTGTTTGTGATGACAAAGACTGGATTCTAAAATGTATGTTGTTACTGGGACTATTTGAACACCATACATCCATGTGACAGAATTCTCTGCAGCTGTTAAAAGGAATAATGTAATTCTATAAGAAGGAACAAAACAGTACATGTGGTGTCGTACCATTAGTGTAATATGAAAGAAGAGAATGTATGGATTTTCTTTGAATGGCTACACAAGAAACTGATAACAGTGGAGATGGGGATCGGGAAGGGGAGAGAACTTTTCACTATCTGCTCTTTTTTATATCTTTTGGAAGGAAATACCTTACCATGTGCATGCATTGTCTATTCAAATTGTAAAATAATAGGAAAACTAAAATAGATGAAAGATCTCCCGTTTAAGAGAGGATTTCCAAATGTATGGCCGATGTAGGACTGGACAGCCTTCTACTACTATCATGATAGCTGGGAGAATTTCTTCAAGCCTGGAATCTAACTTCAGAAAATTATAACCTAAGCCATTGTATTTTCTTCTGTTTAGAGAAAGAATAGATTTATAGGAGGTGAGTAGTCTGCTTTGAGTCTAGATAAAGAGAAATTGGAGAACAAGGATTTGTCATGTTTACCCAGACCATGGGAGAAAGGCAGTATTTAGTAGACATGCATACTTAAATACTAGGGAGGAATATTTTATATGTGTTCAGAACATTCAGTTCCCTTGGTTTAGATTCTGCGCTCAACCGAGCAAACTTTTAATTACTAGTTAGGCTTCCCTACGTCTTTATAAGAGATCCCTTTCGTATTAGACACAAGTATTGTCGTCACTATAGCACTGTAGACCTCACTAGAAATTTTAAAATGGCACTTTAGGTTATACATATCAGTCTTAGGAGTTAGACTTGTCGGAATCAGGACCGAGAACTTGAACGGCCGTGACTACTCTGAAATGGTGAAGTTTCCGGGCATGTGTAATTGAGAAGCAACGTCCACCTAGATGCCATCTTCCTATGAGGCCAGTAGCGTAGTCAGCCAATCTCTCTCTTTTAGACAGATGAGTCTCCTTTTTTTTTTTTTTAAGATTTTATTTTTAAAGTAACCTCTATATCCAACGTGGGGCTCGAACTCACAACCCTGAGATCAGGAGTCACATGCTCCCCCGACTGAGCCAGACTCCAGGAGCCCCAGATGAGTCTCCTTTTTTGAAATGTAGTAGGCATATACAAAGCAAAAGGGAGAGCATGCCAACAACAGTTCATATAAAAAAATCCCTAGGGTACCTGGGTGGCTCCGTCGGTTAAGCGCCCAACTCTTGATTTTGGCTTAGGTTGTGATCTCAAGGTCATGGGATCAAGCCCCATGTTGGGTTCTACACATGATATTGTCTCCCTCTCCCTCTGCCCTTCCTGCTCGTGCTCAATCTCCCTATCTCTCTCTCTCTCAAATAAAATGAAAATCCCTGTGTGATCTGATGGTATGACCCAGCTAAGAAAAGAAGGCTGAAGGAGAGCTCAGTTCCGCCATTGTCACAGGCATCAGATAATGAGAAATTGTCAGTTCATGGGATTCTTTGTTAATCCATTTGGAAAATCTTTCACCATTATAATTTGAGAGGAATATGACCTAAGATCCTCACAAGTTCCCAGAATTTCTGATACCATGATAGAATATCATTTGTCCTATACCACACACACATAATAAAAGTCAAATTGAGATTTGAATAATGGAGTATCAGCTAGGCTCACTCATGGGCTAAGTGATTTAAATGACTTAAATGTCATACCAACCTGGTAGCATCTATCCAGATTTTTTTTTTTTTTTAGCCATAACCAAAGGACACATTACTTTAAGGTGTGGGCCTTTAGAGTTATCATGAATAGTTAAAACCGCAAATGTTAGCGTAGTGACTGTCAACAGCCAACTGTACTTAGCAGCTGTACTTAGCCCAGGTCTGGGCACCTCACTTAGGGAGCCCTGTTGATTGACTTGAGAGGGTGGGAAGGCTAATATCTGTGCTCACCCTAGCGTTTACCCTTCCATTCACTCGTTCATTCATTTAACTTACATTCATTGAGTAGCTCCTATTTATCAAGAACTGTAGTACATTTTTGGGTGGTCTGTTATGGGAATGCTAGAGAAGATTTAAAGGGGATATGGCCGCTGTGTGACAAGGGAGGAGGCTTTTCTGTGTTTTGTTTCTGGAGAGCACAACTAGGGAGAGTGAGCAGCCGAGAAAGAGCATCACACTTGGGCACAAATTGCAGAAGAACCTTTTGACTTTGGAACAAGCTGAGCAACAGTGGAACCCACTACCTTGCAAAACAGTGATCTTCCCACCAGTCAGGGGAACGGTCCAGGCACAGATAGGAAAGCTGGGGCCCAGAAGGACTGGATGACCAGAGCAAGAGCCCACGGCCAGTTCGTGCAGGGGCTGGCATGGCGCCTGGAATCCGAGTTAGCCCAGCCCCGCCCCGCCAACTCTTAGCATGTCAGGCTTTAACTGTTGTTCTTTCAAACTCAAAGCTCCAGGATACGTTGTAACTTATCATTTTGATGAAACACAGGATTCGAGGCTAGCATGTGAGAGGGAGTCCCCCAGCTGGCAAGAAAACACCCACATTTCCAAGAGACTTTGAAGCTCTAGGTTTGTGGAATAACACAATAATTCTTGTGACATATCTCGATTTTTTTTCCATGACAAAAAGTAGTTAGTGTTTCCGGTAATGAGCAAAAAAAGTGGAGGTTCCTATCTGCAGTATGAAGTTTCAGATCAATGAGAGCGTCATGTTAAATTCTTTGGTGATGTGGGTCCATAATACAAGATTGTTTCCCGGAATGTTCTATAGTTCCGGCAACCTGCCACAGAGGCGGTTAGGGAAATAGAACGAGAAGATTTTGTCCTCGTTCAACTATATTCCACAGTCTGCCTTGATCTTTTTCTCTAAATAATTTGAGCAACACTGGTTATGAGGAAGGAGAAAGGGTCCCTAATAAAACCTTACCATTCGGATAAGATGGGTGGGGAAGGAATTGCACAGCGTCTCATGATAGAGGCTTCCCTGAAGGTCTGGGCAGGTAATGGGAAAATTTGGCCCCTGTGACTTGATGTCCCAAGGTTACGGTATGCCACAGTACAGGCACCAGGTCCAAGACCTTTGTGTCTTTCTTTTCAAGGAACAGGTCTCCTCCTGTCAGCTCGAGGCCTGAGGAACTGTTTCAGCATCAACAGCTGACTACCAAAGGCAGTTCAGGCTTAAATAGTGAAGATAGAACTAGATTTTCAGTGGAAGACTCCATCCCCCACGTTTCCCTCATATAAAAGTTCTTCAAGCCTCATCTCTGAACCGGCAGCATCTGCATCGCTTGGGAACTTGTTAGAAATGCAAATTTCCAATCCTCCCCACCCTCTCCCTTCCAGATGTACTCAATCATAAACTCAGGGGATAGGCAGGGTCTTAACAATTAGCGTTTTCACGAGTGTGGCCAGTGAAACTGACAAGCGCTCGAGGTGAGGGAGGGGATAAGACGGGCAGGACCCGGAAGACGGACTTGGGTTCAATGGCTGGTTTATGTCTCACCTGGCCTGTCCAGGCTCCTTGCCGGAGAGGAGGAGAGTGCCCATGGAAGCCAACAGTGATCCACACCATCCCCGTTTGCATCCAGAACAGTAAGTAGAAAAGGCTGCTAGAAACTTGCTGCTTGACTCCCCGCGGCCTGGCTAAGGTTTAAGTGGCACCCAGATTTTTTCACAAGTGGAGAATGGAGATGTCGCCCCTCCCATGACAAGTCAAGAGCAGTGATTGAGTTTGCAGAAATGGGCCGAGACCCCCAAACCCGCTGCTTTTTGCATATTTCTACCTGCAAAGCTGTCAGCACAGCACTTTGGCCAGCTCTGGTTTCCCTTGAGAAAGCCAAAGCCCAGTCATTTATGTGATTCCTATCTTTTATTACCAGAACCTTACCAAATGAAATGTTTCATAACTAAAATAATGCATTCTCTGTCTGTGTGTGTTGGGTGTGTGTGTGTGTTGTTCACCTGGTAAATATTTCAGTCGTAGTCATTTTCCTCCTCCCTTAGTCACTCGGTTCTTGTTTTTCTTCTTTACTGCCGGCTGTGTTTATGTGACAGCTGTTTTACGTTGAAATAAACATGCACCCCACTTCCGTGGAATTAATGTCAGGAGAATAGCGGGAGGCCTGTTTCTTCCTGTTACATCCTCTCCTGGCCCTAAATGTGTGTGACCACTAATGACAAGTCCCAGTTTGCAGAGTCCACACCTGGAGGCTAAACCATGGTGCCTATGCCTAGAAGAGCCCAGCAATGAGGGAGGTCTCAAGTGTAAACCTTGAGTGGCCCTTCATAGCAGCACTGGATTCCACCCACTCCCAGTTGATGTCATCGGTGTATTTGTGGGGTCCGTAAACAGTGAGAGGGGAGGGGACGGCTAGCAGCAACACCGCCACAATCCAGCAGTTTGTGACGTGGGGGAGAAGCCCCTCATGCTGCTGGATCTCCCCTACTTAAAAACATAGACTATTTGTCAGTTCTGAAGTGTCCTATTTCCAGCTGGTGCTCTGGTTAGCAGACGGTTAACTGCTTCATAGAGTCTTTTTCTCGTTATTGATGGCAGCTGATTTCAGACCTTAACCCTGAAGTCTCTGGTCTTTTTCCTGTAGTATGTGGAAGGAAGGGGGGAAAAAACCCAAAATTCAGTTATTATGTTCAGAAATTCTAATTTGGGGGTCCTGAATAACGTGTTCTGGTTGGCAAATGAACCTTAAAGATTTGAGATATGGTTCTCTCTGGCTAGAGATGGGGGGCTCTCCTGCGTGCTCCCCGTCTTCTCTCCTGGGTAGCTCTGGGGGCCAGGTGAGGACCTGGCCTCTAGGGCAGCTACTTAATGAATGCTTGTTGTGTCAAGTAATTTGGGGTTTATGGATAAAAGTGGGCCTCTTCCTGTAATCCTCTGTCTAGTAGTTAAAGGGCCATCTTGAATGAATAGACCGGTCTAGGTTGGCCTTTACCAAGTTGGCAGAATCCATTCTGGTGGTGTGCGTGTTTTTATACAAAACCTCTGTGTGCTAAATAAAGGTCAACGAAACAGTAGGCAGCCTGTTTCATCCCATTATGTCCTTGTCTCGTCACAAACCAGTTTAGCCTCCAAACCTTCCTGACAATACAAGGCTTTGAGGGTGACTGTGCCACAGAACTCTGGGTGGCCGGGCTGTCCCACTGTTCTATTTATAGTCATTTTCCTGTGCGGCGTTCAGGATCCTGGTGGGAACTAGGGTGGGTGAGATTGTAGCTGTATCATGGGGCAGGGACTGACTCAAGCTCTTGGAGGGCCCTGTGCCCCTACGGGCAGCCCTGACATGGACACTGCCCCTCCCAAACAAAAATTTGGGAGTTGGGCTGGGGAACCGGCAGGGAGTTGGTTGGAGGAAAGATTGATGACAGTATATGGGTTATGAAATGGAAAGTATTCCTAAAGACATGGGGGAGGGGCCAGAGCAAATGAGTGTGTTACAGCTCCAAATATTTTACCATGTTAAGTCACATTAGGATTAAGGACAAGGGAAGGGCCTGAAGGTACCATGGATTGAGCATTTGCTATGTGGTAGGTGTTTTTCCTAATACGTTGTATGCATTCTCTCTCATAGTCCTTAAAACAAAGGATTCTCTCATTTAATCCTCATAATAATCCTCTGATGTGGACAGTCTATATTTTTTCAAGGTTTTATTTATTAGAGAGAGAGACACAGAGCACAAGCAGGGGTAGCAGCAGGCAGAGGGAGAAGCAGGCTTTCCGCAGGGAGCCCGATGTGGGACTTGATCCCAGGACCCTGAGATCATGACCAGAGCTGTAGGCAGCCGTTTAACCGACTGAGCCACCCAGGCGCCCCTGATGTAGACAGTCTCATTGTCTGAAATTTCACAGGATGAATGGAGATTAAAGAACATACCCGAGATCACATGGGTGGTTTAAGTGGAGAACCGGATGTTACAAATCCAGTCTGTACACTTAACCACTGTGAAGAATGAGTTCAGGCTTAAGTGTGCACACAGATCACCTGGAGATCTTATAAAAAGCAGAAACTAATTCCATTGGGTTGAGGTGGGGACTGGGATTCTGTATTTCTTTTATTTTATTAGAGATTTTTTTTTTTAAATTTAATCTTTACACCCAATGTGGGGCTCAAATCCCAACCCTGAGATCAAGAGTTACACACTCTACCAGCTGAGGCAGCAGGAGCCCCTGGGATTCTCTCTTTCTAACAGGTTTCCAAGTGATGTTGGTGTTAGTGGGCTGCTCCAGGCTTTGGGCCGCCCTTAGGCAGGAGATAAATGATTGACCTAAGAGCCCAGGACCTACACCCTTAACCCATGAAGGACACAGGGGAAGGGACTTTGGGAATTTCCACTGTGTTACTTGCTCCCAGCTGCAGAGAAAACCTTTGCATCCACGACCAATGAGCTCCCACCTCCCTATTTTCATGACCCTAGAGGCCAGAGTGTGCAGCAGAAAGATCATAAAAGCCATGCTGCTTAGAGCGAGAGATTCACATCCTCCATCCTTTTCCTTGGCTCTGCCCTTAGAGTCTAAATCCCATCTTATAGCCGCAAGAGGACATTTTTGTGTGTCTCTTGTTTGTACTAGTGAAATGGAAACAGCCCTCGATTGGAAGGCAGGGGCTTGCGTTCCATCCTGAATTTACATCTTCATTTGGTCAGTGATGGGAAGCTAGAAGCTTAGCCTTTCTTAAGCTTCATTTTCTCTGTTGCTAAATGGAGCTAATAAAACTAATGCCCAATCTGTAGTTTAGGAATACTCCAAAGATGAAGGAACTTGCATTTATAAAGCAATTTGTGCTCCCTTGGAAATAAGTTCTTATTATGGAAATGTATAAATAATAATATAATTATGGCCAAAATCCGTGAATGCCTTCTGTGGCATTCAGCCATTCATTAGCCTTAATGACCAAGCCTTTCTCTTTGGTTTTAAAAACCTCTTCTCATTACAGCATTTCCCTGAAGTAGTCAAAGGAAATGGCCTGCCTGAAATTCACACTCAATTTCACCATCAGTCAAACCCCACTTAAGTATCAAGACCCTGCATTTTTCGAGAGAGAATGCCACATTCAGGCTGGAACAGTGTGTGGCTGGGCTTCTGTGCAGAAACAGTCAAACACGGGATACACTCCATGCAGATGGGCTACAATGGAACCCAGACTGTTTCTTTGTTTCCCTAGAATAGCCAGTCTTTTGGTCAGTTCCCGGAAGCTTCACATTTGCGTCGCCAGTTTCGGGACTGCATCGGTTGGAACAGCCAAGAGAGAGCTCTCTCAGTGGGCATCCAGAGCCTGGAAGGACGGCAGGCTGTGTGAACACGTCTGACAGGCACTTTGAATCCCTTATCCGAAGTGCCACTTCTCACTTCCTCTGCAGTACACAGAGAAATTGTTCTTGTCTGAGGGCAAGATTGCTTTATTCCGAAAGGGAGAAGTTCGCCCGGCATATTGTCTGCCAGGGAATCCAGCAATCATGTTGAGACCGTATTTTATCTTGTACACGGGCTGTCGTAACACTTCATTACTTCATTACCATGTTATGTTTTACTTCCCTCGGTGTCCTGACACACCGTGTGAAGTTCTCTTGCCTTTTCCCATTTGATTTTCATTTGTTCCCCTACCGCACACATTACGAAGCTAGGGGTTCACATGGCTCAGAAATCATTTATATGCAGGTGGGGCAGGTGGCCCAAATCCAAGTGCACTCAGAGACCTAGAGGGTTGATTGGTTTTTTTGTTTCCTGTCAAACAGGTTATCTTTGATTTTCATGTAAACGGATGAAACGGTGAGTGGCGTTCATAGCTCTCCCAGTGGCCCTTTTGTCTAACTGGTCCCCCTGATGCGGACTCTCTCTCTCGAGGCTCCTCACTCGGGTCAGCATCTCTCCTTTGTTGTTTTAGTCTTGCCTTTCCTCTCAGTCCCTTTTGCTTCCCCTTCTCCCTCCTTTCTTTTCTTTTTCTTCCTCCAAGTCTTTGCTTTGCACCTGGGAGAGCCACGCATTTTCCTTGCCACTGTACTTAGCATTCTGGTCTCCAAACTGTCCTCTGGTGAATCTCATCAAAGAAATCTAGACGAAGGGCATGGTGATATCCCAGCACGACCACCTCGATTTCCTGCTCCCCTTCAGTTTCCAGTCAAATCGTTACTGATCAGAATTGACTGTTCCCTTTCTTGGTAGGTTTGAATCCATCACCATGCCGGAAATAGGAGAATGTGCCTACAGCTGCTGTGGAAACAAAATCAAACCCTTTGGTAAAGGGCCAAGTCTCCTGGCACCCAACCCGAGTTCCGGTTCTGCCTAAGTTGGCCAGTGCTCTGTTGTCCCATTCCCGCCCTGCCCTCTCTAGGGAGCCAGGCAATGAAGGTCCATGGGGAATTGGTTTCTTGCAAAGCTCAGGAAGGGCCATCCTTGCCGACTGGCCAGAATCTGGCACTTTCTGGTGATGTTTGCTTGACGTCCTGGCTACCTACAGGTATATAGTATATAGGACACTGAAACATGGGTTTTACAACCAGCAGCTAGGTTCTTCTGGTTCGTGGCTGTTTGACTTGGAGCATAGTATTGCCATTTGTAAAATAGGAATGATACCCCGGACATGTGGGATTGTGGGGAGGCCAGAACCAAATAATCAACGTAAAATGTTTAGTACAGAGTCTGGCATATATTATGGAAATGGTAATTTATTAATTATTTCCGTCATCAAATACCTCTAAAGCGTGAAAATGAGTTCCGTTTAGAACATAAAAGTACCCTGCCCACCCCTCCCCCACCCCCAGCAGTCCTTCCTCACTTCACTGAGCTGCATGAACTACTCAGTTCATAAATATTTCTCCCCTCCCGACCCCAACTTTTGTTTATAGTCCTGAATTCCAATTTTTTTTTTTTCCCCCAGCAACCTGGATAGAGCTGGCTTTGACCCTATACAATCCAACCCCTGGAAGAATCTCTCTTTTTTTCCTCGACAGGTTTTGTTTTGTTTTTTTTTGTTTTTTTTTTTTTGCCAGTAAAGAACCATAAGAATCATCATTGTTATTATATGAACAAAACCCTCTCAAGACTTTTGGGGAGGGCTTTGCCTATGTGGCTTTGAAATGCCCCATTTATAAGCACTAAGAGTTGACATCAAGCAAACAAATATTTCACATTTTCTTCATAATAAGAGACTTTGTCTCGCTTATCTAATTCAGTGCATTTGGCACAATGTTTTCAAGAGAACTTTTCCAATGCCGAAGCCAGCTGCTAGATAAAGTTTATATTTCTTCCAAATAAAAATCCTTAGGACAGTGACCTGGCCCCTCATTTATATGTTCTTGCTGGTAATAGATACTTTGGAGGCACTGTTTCATTTTCATTTTAAATGCTTTGGATTTTAGGGAATTGAGTTTTGTTTCGATTTTTTTTTTTTTTTTTTTAAAGGGGGTGGTGTGTGTGCATGTGTGTGTGTGTGTGCGCGCGCACGCGTGCATGCGCGCGCACACGCGTGTGCATAAGGTTTTACTGCCTGCCAACAAGTTGATCCTCTTCCCTCTCTCCTTTCTTCCTTTTTTTTTCTTCCCAAATACTTTTATTTTTTCAGTGTTACAAGATTCATTGTTTATGTACCATACCCAGTGCTCCATGCAATACGTGCCCTCCTCAATACCCACCTCCTTTCTTCCTAAAATGAATGATAGCTATATATTTCTCAAGCACTCCCTAAGATTCGGCATCTGTTAAGCTCCACAAAGTCCTTCTTACTCACTTAAAATATGGGTGCCGAGAGCACAGTCTAGTGTCACGAGCCCTTCCTTGCTCTAAATCGGGTGATTCAAGGGTCAATATACTGACCACATGCAGGTCAATTGCTCCATAGTCACCAAGCCCTTGATTTGATTTGACTTACTCCGATCAACCATTTGGCTTCAAGAATTTAATTGCTTTGCAATTTACTATGTTGTTTGTTTTTCTATTATCCATGGTTGTGGAAGCAAGCCTTTAGAAAAGAGAATTATTGAATAGAGGTACCAGGAGAATGCTTTGAAACCTCTCTGTCAAAATTAGAGCTACTGTCAGGACAAGTCAAAACTGCTTTGAATGAAGTTCCTGGGTTGATCATTTTTTTATTGATTTGACTGCTTAATATGGTCAAAATACCTAACAGCTGACCAAGTGACCAATTTGGCCGATAATGTATATAGGACACTGAATTGACACAGTAGTTGATTCAAAATGGTCACTATAGCAACTGCTTTCATTCATTCACTAACTCATTCATTGAACACAAGTTATTGAGCATTTGTTCTGGATGTTCTACGAATTGGAGATGCAGTAGGAAGCAAAACTGTCCTTGCCCTCATGGAATTACATTCAAGTGGAGAAAAAGATGATAAGCAAGAAAGTAAACAATCCACGTAGCAATTTTAACAAAGAGAAGTGCTTAAAGAGAAATGAAGTAAGATCGGAGAACAATACAGAGGACCATTTAATATTGAGTGATAAGGGGTAGACAGCCTTGGGAGGGTGACATTTGAGCCAGCCACCTTTAAGTATGGTGAGCCCACTAGGCTCTTCTCTCAGCCTGCCCACCCTCTTCTGGAAGGAATCCTGGAAATTTTGGTTTTTTAATCAACTTCCCTATCATCCAAAAGAAACTGTTTCTTCTAAGCTGGCCCACCACTGCTATTTCTCGGAGATTTCTTTTCTGTGGGTTTTCACAAATTACAGAAAATGGTACAGATGAGCAGGTTTTTTGGAAAGCCACAGACAATATTTCTTGATCTCCTCTTTGTTCATTCAAACATGTCTTCTCTACTTTTTTTTCCCCCTTCCTTTTTGATTTAAGAGCCCCTTTTATTTTCCCACAAAATAATGGTCACTGTAAACAGAATTGAAGCAAGTACTCAGGCAAAAATCCATTTCAGGATGTGGAGATGAAGCAGTTGTACCACAAATAAAGTCTCTTCCTTCCAAATCCTCTTTCTCAAATAGCATTTTAGTCAAATCCTCCAAACCTTGCTCCAAAAAAGCAAATGCCTTTGAAATTCTTACAGTTCCAACCATGAAATGTGTCTGTTGTGAGTTTTTGGTTTCATTTCAGAGATTTTTTTTTTTCCTCCCTCACTGAAATCATCTAAATAAAGTATCTGATGCAGTCGGGATTTTTTCCAGTTTGTTTAGTTGAACTGAAGATGCTAATCGAATTTAGGAGTTTTTCCAAGAGAAGATCATGGCTGCGTGAATGCATCATTGCCTGCCCATGTGGATTCAACACGTCTAAGGAAGCAGGACTCAGTTCTGTAGGTATAGGGAGGCAGAGTTGCTCGAGGCTAAGTTATTCAGAAATAATATTAGCAACTAACATCTATTAGTCATTTTTATGTGCCAGGTATTGTTCTAAAAACTGTGTTTTACGGTTCTGTGATCATCCTCACGCTGTAGATAAGGGAACTGAGACACAGAAAAGTTTAGTAACCATCCCAAGATTACAAAGCTAGAAAGTGGCAGAACCAGGGATAAAACCCAGTAAGAATGGATCTGAAACCTCTTAACCTCTACCCAATACCGCTCCTCAGTTGTAATAGTGAGAGTCTTGAGAGCTACGTAATCAGCCAGTATGTAATGGTATGAATTTGCAGGTTGATGATGTCCTGGCACTCCTGCTGACTCGTTGGTTGATGGCCCATTCTGATGGGTTGGTGCCCATACTCCATTGATTGTTAAAAATTTCAATTCTATGGCAGCTTTAATCCATTTCTTTCATTCTCCAGGTAGAGAAGGAATAATGGTGGTTTTTTGTTTGTTTGTTTTTGTTTTTTTAATGATTTGTTTACATATTTTAGAGAACAGAGGGAGGGGGGAGAAAGAAACTCAAGCCGATTCCATGTTGAGCCTGGAGCCCTACACAGGGCTCAATCTCATGACCCTGAGATGGTGACAGCAGAAACCAAGAGTTGGTCACTTAACTGACTGTGCCACCCAGGCACCCCAAGAAATTTTTTTATGACATGATATCCCACCAAAGCATCTTGAGATATTGCCAAGATCATTGATTTTTTTATGCAACTGCTCTACCTGGTCTTACAGATCACCCCTCTCTGGTCTTCTGTGTTTCTGCATTCCCCTACACATTTTCTGTCTCTCTGTAGATAGGTAGATATAGATACTATATAATAATACATAGCTATCTGTCTATTGAATGCATAATATATCAATGCTCTCCATGGGTCAAACGTCATCCTACTTCTCAAAGAGTACATTCAAATACATCCTTCTGGCTAACTTTCAACCGACCTGTCTTCATTTACCACTCATACATGAGTGATCTATATCTATTTTCAGGCTCATCTTCTCTCCTGAGATATTGACCCTTATTTCAAGCTGTCTGTTGTATTGGCTCAATGGCTTAAGCTCAACATGTCCAAAAATAAAGTTCATTATCTTCCCCAAAAATCAATTCTTTCTACAATATCCTTCCTCCATAAATCTCATCTTGGTTAATGGCAACATTATCTTTTTCTTAAAAAGATTTATTTATTTATTTTAGAGCGAGGCGGAAGGGGTAACGGGAGAGAATCTTCAAGCAGACTCCCCGCTGAGTGTGGAGCCCGTATCGGAGCTTGCTCCCAGGACCCATGAGATCATGACCTGAGCCAAAACCAAAAGTCAGATGAGCTGACTGAGCCACCCAGGTGCCCCAAGGCCAATATTATCAACCTCACATCCCAAACACACCTGACTTTCTTGCTAGCCTTCTATCCAGTTATCAAGTTTTATTGATTTTACTTCTGAAGTCTCTGAAATCTGAGTACTTCTCCCCACTTCAACATTAATGCAGAGCTACTCATATCTCATATTTCTGCTGGATTTCTTTTTTAAATGAAGCGTAATAAGCATATAAGAAACTCCTTACATCATTAGTGTACAAATGAACCTACCCATTGACCAATAGCAAGATCAAGAAGGACAGTATTACATCACAGCCTTGCTTGGATCATGGCTGGGGTCTGGAATTCTACCATTAATGTTTAATGAGCTTAGAGTTCTGATACTTAACAAAATTCAAACATGCAAGGTGGTGTAGCATTTTAAGCCATCATTAGTTTTGTATAGAATGTTTGAATCATTTAAGAACATAGTTTAGTAAATAGGGAGAGGGAAAGCATGGGCCCCTGGGATTGAGAGATGAAAATTTACCCAAGGGGTGAAGGTTCTGAGAAACACGGTTGGAGATGCTGCTCTTGTGTGCCAAAGGCAAGCTGCCCATTCCACGGTTGCTAGGGGAACTAAATAGGGTAACAAGACTCTCTTCCCCTCACATGTTCTGTTCTCTATTTGGATTCAGTTATTTGTTGTAAAAGTTGAAAGAGTCAGAAATAATAATAGCAGAAACAAAAGGGTGAAACTCATGGGGTCTTCAAAGTCAGAGTAAAACCAAAGAACTGAAAACCCATTTAGGTGAATTTACTTAATTCAGTTTAGATCAAATTCACTCTCAGCCTCATAACACATCAAAGTACAATTCTCTGAATTGAACTGTGTTTGAGGCGAGATCCTGAAAGGTATACTCCTTATCCTTAATTAAATCCATGGGAGAAACCTCTCAGAGCAAGCCTGCTGTAAGTTCATTGTTGCTTTTCTGAAGGAGCTCTTTGTCCAGCTGTAGAATTGCAATTTGCACTCTCCACTAGACTTCTACTTTTGGCCCTTATGGCCACCGTTCCACCTAGTTAAGTAGCTGGTTGTTGAGGAAAAACTCTAGCTTTCTTTATAGCCATTAGAAGAACACTCAGATTTATTTTTGATGATTAGAAAATAGAATAATATCACTGGTCAAAAATTGTTTAAAAGGGCCTCCCCTAGGCTGGCTTGAATGCAGAGAACAATGGTTACAATTGTTGCATGCCATGGAGTTATGCCATGATTTTTAAGCCCA
>CM052895.1:40196064-40314577 GCA_028534135.1 Potos flavus
AAGAAGGGATGCTGTAGTTTGTCAAATGCTTTTTTAGCATCTATTGAGAGTATCATATGGTTCTTACTCTTTCTTTTATTAATGTATTGTATCACATTGATTGATTTGCGGATGTTGAACCAACCTTGCATCCCAGGAATAAATCCCACTTGGTCATGGTGAATAATCCTTTTAATGTACTGTTGGATCCTACTGGCTAGTATTTTGGTGAGAATTTTTACATCCATGTTCATCAAGGATATTGGTCTGTAATTCTCCTTTTCGATGGGGTCTTTGTCTGGTTTTGGGATCAAGGTAATGCTGGCCTCATAAAATGAGTTTGGAAGTTTTCCTACCATTTCTATTTTTTGCAACAGTTTCAGGAGAATAGGTATTAATTCTTCTTTAAATGTTTGGTAGAATTCCCCTGGGAAGCCGTCTGGCCCTGGGCTCTTGTTTGTTGGAAGATTTTTGATGACTGCTTCAATCTCCTTACTGCTTATGGGTCTTTTTAGGTTTTCTCTTTCTTCCTGGTTCAGTTTTGGTAGTTTATATGTTTCTAGGAATGCATCCATTTCTTCCAGATTTTCAGATTTGCTGGTGTATAGTTGCTCATAATATGTTCTTATTGTTTGTATTTCTTTGATGTTGGTTGTGATCTCTCCTCTTTCATTCATGATTTTATTGATTTAGGTCCTTTCTCTTTTCCTTTTGATAAGTCTGGCCAGGGATTTATCAATTTTACTAATTCTTTCAAAGAACCAGCTCCTAGTTTCGTTGATTTGTTCTACTGTGTTCTTTTGGTTTCTATTTCATTGATTTCTGCTCTGATCTTTATTATTTCTCTTTTCCTGCTTTAGGAAATTTAGGCTTTCTTTGCTGTTCTTTCTTCAGCTCCTTTAGGTGTAGGATTAGGTTGTGTACTTGAGGACTTTCTTGTTTCTTGAGAAAGGCTTGTATTGCTATATACTTTCCTCTCAGGACTGCCTTTGCTGTATCCCAAAGATTTTGAACAGTTTTGTTTTCATTTACATTTGTTTCCATGAATTTTTTTTAGTTCTTTAATTTCCTGGTTGACCTATTCATTCTTTAGTAGGATGCTCTTTATCCTCCATGTATTTGAGTTCTTTCCAACTTTCCTCTTGTGGTTGAGTTCTAGTTTCAAAGCATTGTGGTCTGAAAATATGCAGGGAATGATCCCGATCTTTTGGTACCAGTTGAGACCTGATTTGTGACCCAGGATGTGATCTATTCTGAAGAATGTTGCATGTGCACTAGGGAAGAATATGTATTTTCTTGCTTTGGGATGGAATTTTCTAAATATATCTGTGATGTCCATCTGGTCCAGTGTATCATTTAAAGCCTTTATTTCCTTGTTGATATTTTGCTTAGATTATCTATCCATTTCAGTGAGGGGGGTGTTAGAGTCCCCTACTATCATCGTATTTCTGTCGATGTGTTTCTTTGGTTTCGTTATTAATTGGTTTATATAATTGGCTGCTCCCATGTTAGGGGCATAGACATTTAAAATTGTTAGATCTTCTTGTTGGGCAGACCCTTTAAGGATGATACAGTGTCCTTCCTCATCTCTTATTATAGTCTTTGGCTTAAAATCTAATTTATCTGATATAAGGATTGCCACCCCAGCTTTCTTTGGATGTCCATTAGCATGGTAAATGGTTTTCCACCCCCTCACTTTAAATCTGGAGGTGTCTTTGTGTCTAAAATGAGTTTCTTGCAGAAAGCATTTTGATGGGTCTTGTTTTTTTATCCATTCTGATACCCTGTGTCTTTTAATTGGGGCATTTAGCCCATTTACATTCAGGGTAGCTATTGAAAGATATGAATTTAGTTCCATTGTATTGCCTGTAAGGTGACTGTTACCATATATTGTCTCTGTTCCTTTCTGGTCTATGTTCCTTTTAGGCTCTCTCTTTGCTTAGAGGACCCCTTTCAATATTTCCTGTAGGGCTGGTTTGGTGTTTGCCAGTTCTTTTAGTTTTTGCTTGTCCTGGAAGCTTTTTATCTCTCCTTCTATTTTCAATGACAGCCTAGCTGGATATAGTATTCTTGGCTGCCTATTTTTCATGTTTAGTGCTCTGAATATATCATGCCAGTCCTTTCTGGCCTGCCAGGTCTCTGTGGATAGGTCTGCTGCCAATCTAATATTTCTGCCTTTGTATGTTACAGACCTCTTGTCCTGAGCTGCCTTCAGGATTTTCTCTTTGTCACTGAGACTTGTAAGTTCTACTATTAGATGATGGGGTATGGACCTATTTTTATTGATTTTGAGGGGGGTTCTCTGTGCCTGCGCATTTTGATACTTGTTCCCTTTGCCCAAGTAGGGAAATTCTCTGCTATAATTTGCTCTAATATACTTTCTGCGCCCCTCTTTCTTTCTTCTTCTGAGAGCCCAATTATTCTAATATTGTTTTGTCTTATGGTATCACTTATCTCTCTTCTCCCCTCATGGTCCAGTAGTTGTTTGTCTCTCTTTTGTCCAGCTTCTTTATTCTCCATCATTTGGTCTTCTATATCACTAATTCTCTCTTCTTCCTCATTTATCCTAGCAATAAGAGCCACCATTTTGATTGCACCTCATTAATACCTTTTTTTATTTCAACTTGGTTAGATTTTAGTTCTTTTCTTTCTCCGGAAAGGGATTTTATTTCTCCAGAAAGGGATTCTCTAGTATCTTCCATGCTTTTTTCCAGCCCAGCTATCACCTTGATAATCATCATTCTGAACTCTAGTTCTGACATCTTACTAATGCCTGTATTGATTAGGTTCCTAGCTGTTGGTACTGCCTCTTGTTCTTTTTTTTGAGTTGAGTTTTTCCGCCTTGTCATTTTATCCAGATAAGAATAGATGAATGAAAGAACAAAATACTAAAAGGGTAGCAACAACGCCAGAAAAATATACACTAACCAAATCGGAAGAGACCCGAAACCAGGGTGAGAAGAAAGGAGGGGAAAAAAAAATATATGTGTGTGTGTGTGTGTGTGTGTGTGTGTGTGTGTATTAGACTGATGAATAGAACAGAGCCACACTTGATTTTGGGTGTATTTTGGTCTGTTAGAATTAATTGCCTCCCAAAATTTTAAAGAAAGGAAAACATATATACATATATACAAAATAAGGGTAAACACAATGAAGGGATGGAATATGACTGTAAAGATGAAAATTAATAAAGATTCTAAAAAAGAATTGATAAGAAGTTGGTTGAAAAAAAAAAAAAGAGGAAAGAATGTGATCAGGCTGGAGACTAGAACAAAGCCATGTGCTAGATTTAGGGTATATTTCAGTCTGTTAGAAGAAACTGTATCCCAAAATTATAAAGAAGGAAAAACCTATATGTATACAAAAAATAAGGTTAAATATAATGAAGGGATAGAATGTGACTATAACAATGAAAATTAAAAAAGATTTTTTAAAAAAGGTACTGATAAGAAAATAGTTAAAAAGAGGTTAGGAAAGAGGAAAAATGAAAAAAAAAAAATAGAATAAGAAAAAAATGAAATTAAAAAAATTTAACTTTGAAAGACTAAAGGATCATGGGAAAAGAGCCATGAATTCTATATGTTTCATTCCCCTAACTCTGCAGTTCCACAGTTCTCATTGATCTGTGAACTTGGTCTTGGCTGGATGTTCTTGCTGATCTTCTGGGGGAGGGGCCTGTTGCAGTGATTCTCAAATGTCTTCGCTCAAGGTGGAATTGCACGGCCCTTGCCAGGGGCCAGGATAAGTATTCTGTCCCGGTTCACTCTCTCGGGAGCTCTTGTTCCCTGAATACTTTCTGTACAGCTTTGGAGGATGGGAATGAACATGGTGGCCTGCCATTCTCCCGCCCCATAGGAGCCGAGAGCTCCGAGCCCTGCTCCTCAATGTGCCCTGAGAGAAAAAGTCAATCGCTCTGTCTCCCTGGTCTCCGGCCACACTCCCAGCTTACCCAGCCTGTGACCGAGCATTTCTATCTCTGGTGCACAGCCCCATTCGGAGTTTCCAAACCGAGCAGATTCCTGTAGCGTGTTCCCACGCTGCTCCTCCTGGAGGAGGAAGGTGAGTCTCCCTGGATCTGCTGCTTCTTGGGTCTCTGCCTGAAGAGCAGTGGCCTGACTGTGTCTTGGATCACAGTTTAATGTAAACCTGAGCTGAGAGTCCACTCCTTGGCTCCATCTTCCCCGTTCTGATACCTGGGGGCTCTGCCACACTCAGGCACCCCTGGTTTTTTGTGACCCTGTGAATCCTGAGACTACACTGTCCCTGTGAGCCCCCCCCCACCCATTAGCCTCTGGAGTGATGTCCCTCAGTGGAGCAGACTTCTAAAAGTTCTGATTTTGTGCTCTGTTGCTCACTCACTTACCAGGAGCTGGCCCCTCCCCAAGGTCTCTCTTCCCATATATTTCCTCTGGTTCACTTCTCTGCACATCCTACCTTCCAGATAATGGTCGCTTTTCTGTTCCTAGAATTGCTGCTTTTCTTCTCTTCAATCTCCTGTTGACTAGGTGTTCAGAATGGTTTGGTAAGTATCTAGCTGAACTCCTGGGACCCCACAATATTTAGTTCTCCTACTCCTCCACCATCTTTCTCCTCCCCTTCCACATGAGAGGTTTTAGCTGTTATGTGCATTTAACCACCACAGAGGAAGAGCTCAAGCTGTCAGAGGTCACTATGCAGTTTGAGCATTAAGCCAATGGAACAAGAAACTCGGCCAAGGGATGGTGAAAAACAGTTAAAATGAATTATTTCATCCCTAATTGTACCTAAATCCAGCCCAGTACCCCTTAAATCTTATAGTTCATACCCAATTTTTTAGTTGACAGAGGAGAAGAAATGTTCAGTGGCTCCTGACCAAAAAAAAAAAAAAAAAAAAGTGTGTCTTCAATCTGAATCAATCAAGAAAATTGAGGCTAGTAGAAAGAGAGCAGTGGAAATAGAAGAGTATTTTACGGGGAAGGGGTAGTTGGATTCTTTCTGTGTGTGCTCTCTATTTTCAGGGTGATACTGATTCAACTAGATGAAAAACTTAAAAACAAAACAGTAAACATTTCCAACTGTGTTACCCCAGGTAACCACATGGTTTCCAATTTTTAGTGAACTGATCCTTTATATGGCAGTGACAGCCACTACCTTCTGTATATATAAGTATATAAGTGTATGTGTTTATGTAGATACAGATGTAAATGCCCTTGTCATCATCATCTTCATCGTGGTGGGCAATATGGGGGATCGCACTCAACTTCTCATTCTTCTAGTTTGCTTTCCTATTCTTCAGAGGCTGGAATCTACAACTGGCATTTTGCTCAACTCCCTTATATTTGAGGCTCTTGAATAGATATAGGTTTCTTCAACTAGATGTACCCAAATGAGATTTGAAAGGCACAAGTGACATATTGGACAGATTGGAAAGATTTCTTCTGTTTTTGCAATATTTTGCAGGTATACACACTTGGGGAGGCACTGGGTTTCTCTGCAGCAAGATTCCAGTGCCTGGTCACTGGCTTCACGGGTGTTGAGAGGTAGATTATGGAGAATCTTTGGGGTGTTTTTGGTCAGTTCAGATCTAGTGGGCACTGGTATAATCTTAGAGCTCCAGTTGCAGCAGCAGTGACAGCTTCCTGATTCCTAGATCAAGTGAGCGTGCTGTTTGGGAAGTCAGAAGTTCATTTGGAGCCTTGTGAGTCCCTACCTTCAAGACAGAAGGAGCAACTTCCTTGATGGCTGGATCTACAAGGTTGTTCTTGGAGGCCCAGCCTACCCTCACTACTCTAGGCTTTCTTGTGAAATTGCAAACATCTATGGCCCTCTATTAAATCTGTTTCTACTTAAGATAGCTAGAGTAATTTCTGTTTGCTGCTACTGAACCCTGATTGAGACAATCACCATGATCAAAGGCATTTATGGAAAGGGTTCAGTTTTGAGTACTATAGAAACACAAAGCTCTTTCCCTTCGAGAAAATCATACTCTAAGACAAAAAGCAAATATAAACAGATTTATGTAGGATGAGAAGTAGAATTGAAATACTGTGTACAGGTCAAGAAAGTAGAGAATCAGTGGGGAAAGGAAGAGAATACAGAGAGTGTCTGAATTTGGTGCCCAGGCTGAGTGGGGTGAGGAGAAATAATTTAAGACCAGGAGATCCACAAGAAAAAATGAAGTTGGATTCTTACCTTACAGCATGTGCAAAAATTAACTTGAAATGGACCAAAGACCTACATGTAGGACTAAAACTCTAAAATTCTTAGAAGAAAACAGGGGAACATTTTTACATCATTGGATTTGTTAAGGATTTCTTAGATATGATACCAAAAGCACAGAAAACAGAAGTAAAAATAAGTAAGGTGGATTTCATCAAAATTAAGAAGTGTTGTATATCAATGGAAAATATCAAGAATGAAGACAACATACAGAATGGAAGGAAAAATTCACGAGTCATATCTGATAAGGGGCAATATCCATGATACATAAAGAACTACAGTTCAGCTACAAGAAAAAAAAATGTGATTTAAAAATAGACAACTTGAATGGACATTTCTCCAGAGAAGATGTACAAACAGCCAATAAGCACATGAAAAGATGTTCAACATCACTAGTCATTAGTGAATGCAAATCAAAACCACAATGAGCTAGCACTTCACACACATTAGAATGGCTATTATAAAAAAATAACAACAGAAAACAAGAAGTGTTGACAAGAATATGGAGAAATTAGAACCTTATGCTTTGCCCGTGGGAATGTGAAATGGAGAAGCCCCGGTGGAAAACAGTATGGTGATTCCTCAAAAAATTCAAAATACAATTATTATATGATGAAGCAATTTCACTTCTAGGCAGATACTCAAATGAAAGCAGGGATTCAGACTGACATTTGCACAACCATGCTTGCAGTGGCGTTATTGGCAAGAGCCAAAAGGTAGAAGCAACTCAAGTCTGTATTAATGAATGAATGGACATGTAAGATGTGGTATTTACACACAATGGAATATTCAGCCTTAAGAAGGAAGGAACTTCTGACGTAAGCTACAGCATGGATGTACCTTGAAGACATGATGCTAAGTGAAGTAAGCCAGTCACAGAAAGATAAATATTGTATGATTCCACTTAGATCAGGTACCTAGAGGAGTCCGGTTCTTAGAGACAGAAAGTAGAATGAAGGTTGCCGGAGGGAGAATGGGGGGATGGGGTGTTTGTGTTTAATGGGCACAGAGTTTTAGTTGGAGAAGATGAAAAAGTTCTGGAGATGGATGGTGGTAATGCTAAATACAGTGGCAACATACTTTATGCCATAGAACTGTACGCTTAAAAATGGTTAAAATGGTAAATTTTATGGGTATTTGACCATATATTTTTTTTAAAGGAAAAATCGTAAAGATAGGTTTCCATTAGGAAACCGTGAAAGAGGGACATGCCAGGGTGGTGTGTAGAGAAAGGATGAATTAAGCAGAAAACAAAGTAACAGGAGACGTGTTTAGGGGGTAATTCCGGGGATGGGCTTTAGTATTTCAGAGTTACCTTATTTGAGATTCAATTATTTCTAAACTTTCAAAAAAGCAAAATATGTATATACTTCAGTAGTAGTTTTTAAAAAATGATAAGTAATACCTTCAGACAATGCTGATGATGTATGTTACTCTCAAAAGCAGAATTTCATGACTCTCCTATGTCCGTTTTCAAATCTCAGGTTTAATTCCACAGTAGGATATTTTAAAATCCATCTTACAATGTAAAGTAATAATAACATTTGAAAACTGACTTGGATTGGTTGTCCACGTTACCTTGTAATGCTTCATCATGTATCTTTATTGCTCTAATTTGTCTCAGTGACATCATGGCGAAAGTTCGATTCACTTAAGGAAGATGATCTGTTAGGAAGAAGTGCCAATGATGTTTGCAAAAGGAGCTGTGTGTTCAGGAATGCTTTGATTTCAAAGTAATTAATTCCAAGGGGAACCTTTCCGAGATGAAATAGGGAGGTTATTTGGTCATGAGAGTTTTCACAGTCATGAAGAAAAAAGGAAGCACAATTCTTTTATTAAATTGACATTGCATCTGGAAAAAGGGCTAAAAATGATTGATTGCAAATATAATGTAGGTGATAGAAGCATCTGGTTCAGACATAAATAACAACGGCTCTTCAACATATGGCACTAATTTGCGTTTATGCCTATGTAATCTCACCTTTTCAAATTGCTATGCTTTTCTCAAGATGGGCTATTTGAGGAATCATTGTGGAGCCCTAGCAGGGGACAACAGGTATCTCCTTGGCCTGTTTCTGAAAGGAAAAGGTGCTCAGTCTTATTATAGGGACTTGTGGCAGGTGTGTGTTTCTGGCTCTGATTCATCCGTGATCACAGCTGCAAACCCAAGAGTGGGATGGCATTAATTCTAGTGGCCTTGATTAGAAATCAGACTCAAAGTGCTAAGTGCCCAAGTGCTTCAAGGTTTAATTGAGGTTTAAATTCTCCTTGTTTCTAGTGCAAAACTGAAAACCCAGCTTTGGCAAAGCTTGAAAAGCTGGGATTTTGTAAGCCCGCATCTCCATACCGAAGGAGTTCGACTGTATTTAGCTTTAAGGAAAACCACAGAGGACTCAGCAGCCCCTTCAAGCTTGGTAGCACTAAAGGTGTCCTTTAGTTGGTGACTGATCCAGAAGATAGACTGCAATATTTCCTCTCCCTTAGCCTTTGGGGGCATGCTGGTCTTTAGGAATTTGTACCCCAGGCATCCATGTGAGCCCCAGGCCTTGGTCCTCTGCACTCTGCTCTTAAGAGCTCACAGAATAAGAAAGCAGGAGAAATACATTTGCAGAGGATTAGAGATATCCAACGGACCTCAGATAATAGAGGGTAATTCTGCCTTTGGATTTAACTATTGAGAAAAATGTCCCCTCCTTCTTTTAGAAAATGCTCTGTTGAAACCTGCCTACTCTCAGTTTTCTGAGGAAAGGGCTCTAATCTCTGGCACAGTCCAGAGTGCTTCACTCTTAGCCTGACCTTGACTCATGGTGGCTCAGTGACTCAGCCCATGGCTGTCTGCAGCCATAACCTTGTGCGTAATTTCGGGCTGAGATTTCATCCTTGAGAATAGCAAGTCTCATTCTTATAAACAGCCGTTCTGTTTTCTCCTGGAAGAAACTGTTCAACTTTTCGTGAGCCTCTTCTCACAAATCTAATTTTTCTATTAAATTTTTCTTAAAACAATAAAAAAATAGATGCCTCCCAAGCTGAGGATTTCCTTCCTTCCTTCTAGCCAGCTTCTGGTCCTTACCGGGAGCAGAAGTCTGACATGGGGCTCCAAGTGTCTAGGGCTAAACCCGGAGCTTTACTAACTCTAAACTGTTTTATATAGATCACTTCTAACTTTCAAAATAAATATTTATCTTTTCATTTTTTAACTTCCTTGCTGATACATACGAATTTTCTTGACAATAGCATTCCAAGTCTTATCTCTTTGCTGGGACAAGAGCTTCTCTTTCATGTTCTGATCTAAAGAAACACAGCAATTGATTTAATAGAATTTTTCTCCCTTAGAAAGGGCTTAAGTAAGTGGGTGCTGCAAGATTGCGTAGATAAAGCATATAGTTCCTCCATTTCTTTCATACTTGAAAAAGCTCATTTTAGTGTCTAATAAATTGTAAAATACTGATTTTAGCTCAGATCTTCTAATTAGGAAGCTCATCCCATATTCTAAATTTATCTTCCAAAGATTTGTCATCTCCATGAAAATCAGTCAGCTGAATAGTAGATGAAAAATGTTTGGGATCCATAATAGTTCCCTGCTGCAAAGAATATAAATAACCAACCGAAATACAAACAAACCACACCTTTATGTCCAAAATATTTCTTCCTGTAAATGTGATGGTTGCTAAAACACTTTGATTCCTCCAGTAGACTGCTTTCCTCAAAGCGTGATACCCAACAGGGTAAGAAGGACTGGGGATAAGTTAGAGGTCAAAAGATGAATTAAGGAGTACTTGTGTGAAACTCTGTGTGACTATTCTTATTCTGGAAGCTGAACTATATTTACCCAAATTATAAAAATTATAAAAAGTGGTTGTTTGCATATCTTTCTGAAATAATTATGGAAATGCCAAATTGTAGCAGTAAGGACTTTTATTTTTTTTATTTATTTTTTTAAAGATTTTATTTATTTGACAGAGAGAAATCACAAGTAGGCAGAGAGGCAGGCAGAGAGAGGGGGAAGCAGGCTCCCCGCTGAGCAGAGGACCCGAAGCGGGCCTCCATCCCAGGACCCTGAGATCATGACCTGAGCCTAAGGCAGAGGCTTTAACCCACTGAGCCACCCCCGTGCCCTAGTAAGGACTTTTAGACTGAAGACTGAAACCACAGTCAAATAAATGTATCTGGTAAACATAACAGCTGCTTTGTGTCTCTAGTAGCAAAAGCTATGGCGACATCTGCCAGGAGGAGGAAGATGAAAGGCTCTGGGCACTTAGTGCTTTCTGTAATGGGATCATGGGTCCATACAGGAGTTGAGAAAGCCAGACGCAGTTGTCACAGGGACAGGGTGGGGAAGTACATAGACTACACTCAGTCTGAGCTGCTTTCATTGTGACATTTCATCTGAATTGGCACTAAATCTTTGATTTAACCTAATGGGATGAGTTGTTTTTTCTGTTTGTTTTAAGAAGTAAATGTTTTTACAGGGGTTTTAAAGGTTATAAAGATTATCAATTACCATTGACAGTTATTCATTTGTTTAGTATTTGGAGGGACTTTAAATGTTTATTAGAAGGTAGAGAAAGCACCCCTGCTTTTGTAAGATGTCTAATTCTTTTTTTTTTCTTGTTCTTTTTCTCCTTATCATTTTGAAAAAGCACTAAACTATAAGAGAGAATGTCAGCAGTACAGTTCGTAGGCATAGTTTGTATATAAACAGCCTGAAAATATGGGAAATACAGATAATCAAACTAAAACATGACTTCGATAAATAATCGGTAATACATGAACCCTGGAGGGTATTCTGTTTGTTTCCTTCTAAATGTACTTTTGGCTCTTGTGCTCCTCTTTCATTCCTCCCAGGTTGTCTTTTCTCCCTGTCTTTGCCTGTTACAATTACATGATAGCTCCAGACACGAATCTTTCGGAGGTCAGACATGATCTCCATGTCAGATCTCTGTAGAACCCAATTTCTGTGGCACTTACCCTACAATGGCTTGCGGGAGAGTTGACATGACATAGGTCCTGATTTGACTGGGGAGTCCAGATTAACTCCTTTTCCTAACATCCCTTCTTATATAGTGTGTGTTCCAGGATTTTTGTTTTTGTTTGCAACAAAATCTTATTAATAATGGTGTTAAATAAGCCGGGATGAGTTGGGTAGACCTCCACTGTGCACTTCCAGCTTCTGCCCAGGTCTCCTCTAGTGGTGTGCGAGATAACCCTGTGCTGAACAGAGCTCTTGTTTTAACACATAGTTAAATATAAAGATGACTAGCAATAATCTCTCTTCTCCTGAACATTTTTAGATTCAATGTCAATTAACATTTCCCTTTCAAGGACAGCAAGCAGGACATTTATTGATAAAAGCAAGTGCTTGGGAATGCAAGTAGTGAAGGACAGCTTGCTCATAACAGCCTGTGGTGGTGAAGAAAGTGATTGGCATTGTTGCTCTCTCTGGATAGTGATGTACCAGCCAGTGTGCCACGGCCTCTAGCAGCAAAGGTCAAGGCCTCCAGGCCATTTGGCGTGAGGGTCAGTGGGAAATTGAAAGGTTATAGGTTGTGCCACAAATAAGTCCAGAAAACAGGCTGGATGATCCTGCCACAGGGCATACAGAGAAGATTGCCGGAATGCTTTTGTTGCAGCATTTCTCTGATGTATTATAGGATACAAACCAACGTTAGTTTATTTTATTGCTTGGCAACACTTTTTATTTTGCAAAAATATCTTGTCATTTCATGAGCTTTATTGTTATTAATGAGATAAAAATCCATATAAAACTCACCATCCCATCAAATTTAAAGTGCCAAATTCAGTGGTTTTTGGTATATATGCAGTGTTGTGCAACTATGACCAGTTTCTATCACTCCAAAAAGAAACCCTATACCTGTTAGCAGTCACTTTCATATTTTCACTCTCCATTGTCTCGCAACCAGCAGTCTACTCTGTGTCTTCATGGATTTGCCTATTCTGGATATCTTAAGTGAGTCACAGAATATGAAGGATTTTGTGTCTGGCTTCTTTTACTAGGATAATGTGTTTTTCAGGTTCATCCCTGTTGTAGTAGGTATCAGTCCTTCACACGTTTTTATAGTTGAATAATATTTCACTGTATAGGTATACCGCATTTTGTTATCCATTCATTACTTAATGGACATTTGTATTCTTACCATTTGGGGGCTATTATAAGTAATGCAGCTATGAACATTTATGTACAGGCATACCTCAGAGGTATTGCAAGTTCAATTCCAGACCACTGCAGTAAAGCGAATATTCCAATAAAGTGAACCATATCAATTTTTTGGTTTCCTAGTGCATATAAAAGTTATGTTTACATATACTCTAGCATACTCTCTTCAGTGTGCAGTAACACTATGTCTGAAAAAAATAATGTACATACCTTAACTTAAAAATACTTTATTATTGGGGCACTTGGGTGGCTCAGTTGGTTAAGTGTCTGCCAGTGGCTCAGGTCATGATTCCGGGGTCCTGGGATCGAGCCCATTGGACTCCTTGTCCAGGGGGAGCCTGCTTTTCCCTCTGCCTCTCCCTCTTGCTCATGCTTGCTCTTTCTCTCTCTCTCTCAAATAAATGAATAAAAATCTTGAAAAAAATACTTTATTATTAAAAATTACGAACTATAATCTGAGCTTTCACCAAGTTGCTATCTTTTTGTTGGTGGAGGGTCTTGTCTTAGTGTTGATGGCTGCTGAGTGATCAGAGTGTGGTTGCTGAAGCCTGGGGTCACTGTGGCAACTTCTTAAGATAAGAGAAGGGTGAAGTTCGCCATGTCAATAGACTCTTCCTTTCACAAATGATTTCTCTGTAGCTTGTGATGCTGTTGGGTAGCATTTTACCCACAGTGGAACTTATTGCAGGATTGGAGTCAATCCTCTCAAACCCTCCTGGTGCTTTCTCAACTAAGCTTATGGATATTCTGTAACCTTTGTTGTCATTTCAGTAATCTTCACAGCATCTTGCCAGGAGTAGATTCCACTTCAAGAAACGACTTTGTTTGCTCACCCATAAGAAGCAAGTCCTCACCTATTAAAGTTGTAGCATGAGATCACAGTAATTCAGTCTCATCTTCAGGCTCCACTTCTAGTTCTTTCGCTGTTTCCACCACATCTGTACTTATTGCCTCCACTCAAATCTGGAATCTCTCAAAGTCCTCCCTGAGGGTTGGAATCAACTTCTTTTAAACTCCTGTTCATGTTGATATTTTACCCCCCCCCACCAACTTGTTTTCTTAATAGCATCTGGAATGGTGAATCCTTTCCAGGAGATTTTCAGCTTACTCTGCCCAGATCTATTCAAGGAATCCCTACATGTGGCAGCTAAAACCTTATGAAATACACTTCTTAAATAATAAGACCTGAAAGTCAAAATGGCTCCTCGATCTAGGGACTGCAGAATGGATGAGGGCAACGTTCATCTCCCTGTACATCTCCATCACAGCTCTTGGTGACAAGGTGCTTTGTGAACAAGCAGTAATATTTTAAAAGGAGTATCTTTTTTCTGAGTAGTAGGTCTCAAGAGTGGGCTTAAAATACTCGGTGAAACATGTTGTAAATGTGCTGTCATCCAGGCTTTATTGTTCCATTTATAGAACACAGGCTGAGTAGATTTAGTATAATTTTTAAGGGCTCTTGGATTTTCAGAATGGTAAATGAGCACAGTCTTCAACTTCAAGTCACCAGCTATACAAAGCCCTAACAAGAGTGTCAGCCAGTGCTTTGACTCTTTGAAGCCAGGCATTGATTTCTCCTCTCTAGCTATGATAGTCCTAGATCGCATCTCTGTCCAGTAGAAAGCTGTTTCATCTGCATTGAAAATCTGTTTAGTGTAGCCACATTCCTTAATTACCTTAGCTCGGTCTTCTGGAGAACTTCCTGCAGCTTCTATATCAGCAATTGCTGCTTCACCTTACACTTTTGTGTTATGGAGATGGTATCTTTCCTTAAACCACCTGAACCAAACTCTGCCAGCTTCAAATTTGTCTTATGCAGCTCATTTACCCCTCTCAGCCTTAATAGGATTGAAGGGAGGACCTTGCTCTGGATTAGGCTTTCGTTTAAGAAAATGTTGTGACCGATTTGATCTTCTACCCAGACCACTAAAATTTTCTCCAACAGTAAGGCTGTTTTGCTTTCTTATCATTTGTGTGTGAACTGGAGTAGCACTTTTAATTTCCTTTAAGGAGCCTTATTTTAGACCTATCATGATGTTTGACATGCTTTCCTCACTGAACTTAATCATTTCTAGTTTTTCATTGAGAGTGAGAGACATATAACCCTTCTTTTCACTTGAACACTTAGAGGCCATTGTAGGGTTATAAATGGGACTAGTTTCAATATTGTGTCTCAGGGGATAAGGAGGCCTGAGGAAGAGGAAAGAAGGGAATAGCAGATTGTTGGAGCAGTCAGAACCACACACAACATTTATCAATTAAATTTACTGTCTTCTATGGGTACAATACATGGCACCTCCCCCAAAATTACAACAGTAACACTAGAGATCACTGATGATAGATCACTGTAGGAAATATAAGAACAGTAGAAAAGTTTGAAATATTGTGAGAATTACCAAATGTGACCCAGACACTCAAAATTACCAAATGTGAATTACCAAATGTGACCCAGACACTCAAAGTGAGAAAAGGCTGTTAGGAAAATGGACTTTGACCAATGGACTTGGTCAAAGCAGGGTTGCCACACATCTTCCATTTGTAAAAAAAAAAAAATGCAATTATCTGCAGAGTGAAAAAAGGTCTGCCTAACAAGCAATTATGTATAGCTATGTCTTCCATTCTTTTGGATGTATACTTAGGAGTGGAATTGCTGAGTCATAAGGTTACATTTTAAGGAGCTGCCAAACTGTTTTCCAAAGCAGCTACACCATTTTACATTCCTGCCAGGAATGTAAGAGAGACCCAGCTTCTACATATCCTTGTCAGCACTTGTTATTGTCTGTTGTTTGATTGTAGCCATCCTCGTGGGTATGAGCAGGTATCTCATTTGTGGTTTCAATTTTAATTTGCCTAATGACTAATGAATGATGTTGGGCATCTTTTCATGTGCATATTGTGCTCCTTTAGAGAAATATGTAGTAAAATCCCTTGCTGATTTTTTAATTGGGTGGTTTGTCTTTCTATTGTTGAGTTATAAGGGTTCATAATATGTCTGGATATCAGAACTGTAACAGATATTTACAAATTTTTTCTTCCGTCCTGGGGTTTGTCTTTTCAGTGTCTTGTTAGAGTCCTTGGCACAAATGCTTGGCATTCTGATGAATTCAAATTTGTTTTTTTCTTGTGTTGTTTTTGATTTTGATTTTCTTGTGTTGTTTTTGTCTTGTGTTTGTTTTTGATTTTGAGTTATATTTAAGAACCATTGCCCAATTGAAGGTCAGGAAGAATTACATATATATTTTCTTCTAAGCTTTTATAGTTTTAGCTCTTTGATTGAAATATTTTATCTCTTTTGAATTAATATTTATGGTGTGAGCTAGTGACCCCAATTTTTTTCTTTTTCTTTTTCTTTTTTTTTTTTTTTTTGCATGGGGCTATCTGGATGTCTCAGCACTGTTTGTTAAAAAAAAACAAAAAACAAAAAAACTGTTCTTTCTCCAGTGAATGGTCTTGACATCTTTTTCAAAAATCAGTTGACATGATTATAAGAGTTGATTGCTCAAGTCAATTTTTATACCAGTACCACAGTATTTTTATTACTATAGCTTTATAGTAAGTTTTGAAACCAGGAAGTGTGACTCTCACAGCTTTGTTCTTTTCTGTGATTATTTTGGCCAAGGTCCCCGAAAAGCCCTGGCTTAGTGTTTAGGTAATGATGGGACAGGGATTTCCTTCAATGCCCAGAACCAAAGAAATCTCCTAATCTTTAGCAGAGGGGCTTCTGCAGGCCTCAAAGTCATTCAGAGGAGGGCCTAGTGCCTTTTGCCATCTTTCCTGAACCTGAACACAGCTGAACCTAAGCATGACCTGGGCATATGTATGACTTCCTAAATTCCCTGGGATGTCAGAGCTTTCCCAAGCCCTTATTTATTTATTTATTAATAAACAAACAAACAAACAAACATCTCACTCCAAGACTTTCCTCCCAGGTTTTTTTTTTTTGTTGTTCATCTGTTGTTTGCTCCAATGGTTACTTACTAAATTAGGCAGCAGGGACTACAACTCTGCAGAGTCCTGACCCCCTTGCTTTTTAGCACGAGATGAGAGTACCAGTCAGGTCAGTTTAAGACCTTTTGAGAAGCTCCTTCCAAGAGCCACCAGCTAGATCAACTAAGGACTGTTCCCAACTGATGCCTGTCTGCTCTCTGCTCCACCATTACCAGGGAGGTAGAATGTTATTTTCAAGGTTATTTGGCTATATTTCAATGTTATAATGAAAGGTTATATTTCAATGTTATTTTCAAGCTCAACAGTAGTTCAGCTAGGGATTAGGAAATAGGAACCAAGTAAGTTAAGATGCCACAGGCCTCACTGTTCTTGCTGAGATTCAGCCACTTTTCTTGAATAAGCATTTCGGGGTTGTTGCAAGCCTTTGGTTAGTTTCTGATGATTAAAAAAATTTGGTTATGTTGTTGTCAGTTCTTTCATTGCTTGTATGGAAGAGTGGGCTTTTGGAGTTCCTTATGCCCCTATTTTGTCTAAGCAATGAGCTTTTCAAGTGCACATGTTTAATGAAGAATTAAAAACTGAATTTTAGTTTCTCAAAAAAAAAAAATCAACCATGTGATGTGAGCAAAGAAAATGTTACCATTCACCATGGAATCAGTGGTGACATCTTTCTCCACTGAAAAATAGACACAAATTTGCTGAAGAACTGTCAAAATCTACTTGAAAAGTTGGTAGTTATTCTCAGAATACCATGTTTAAAGGCAATTCAACATGTATAGCTGCAGGAAGTATGTTTATAACATCACTTTGTAAAATATGACTTTTCCTTGCATAAAATGACTAGTTCTAAATTGATTTCTCTCATTTTTAATTGCAAATTCCTTGTGCATGGACAAAACAAATGAAGCAATGACTGGCAATGTGTTGTGTCCATTAGCAAAGAAAGAATTTGCAAACGGAAAACTTAAGCCTGTTTTATGACCATGATATCAGATGCTTCAGCCAAAATCCGTTAATATCAATACGGCTTCATTTTTTTCCATAAAATTAATGGTGTCAAAGTAAAGCTTTTTATAAGTTCATTGGGTTGAATTTGAAATATCTGACATCATAGTGAATTTCGCTTATAAATACAGTTCAAAGACAACGCTGAAGAGAACATGATTTGTTTTCGTAGTCATAATACAAATACAAATTTTAGTAAGGCACAGAATCATAGCAATAACAATGTTCTTACTAAATTAGGAAACTATGGAGCAGAAATGTATTTGGAATTAGCTGTATACATGCATAATTCATAATTGTGTGTTCAAACAAGCTGCAGTACTCTACCAATAAAAATAGAAGTTGTAGTTGTTAAGATTTACAAATATTTTTATATATGCATAAAGGAACTGAGCTACAAAAGTTTTTTTTTTGACAAAGCTGATGCTGAATTTAGAAAGATCTTTCAGTCTGGCTGTATGTTGCTCTCTTTATTGTCCATTACTAAAATCTTGAGCCTTTGGAAAACTGCTCAAGTCCACATGAGTGACCCACGATGGTATTATGTTACTTTGTATATGAGTCCTTTAAATATTGGTTGTATTTCATTCGTAAAAAAGCATTTCCCCCCCATAAAAATCACTTTAATAACAAACAGAGACAATATATTTGGTAAGTTTTATCCTATAAAATGGTCAAGGAGAATTATTCTGAATTGAGACAAAAAGGAAGTACATGTGAAAATATGGGGCTCAAATATTTATGTTTATTTGAAAGGTAGAACTGAGGGGGCACTTGGCTGGCTTATTCAGTAGAGCATGAAGCTCTTGATCTTAAGGTCATGAATTCAACTGCAATGTTGGGGGTGGAGCCTACTTTAAAAAAAAAAAAATAGAATTGAGGATATCTTCCATTTAGTAGAATTTGCAGTGAGCTTCCCATCTACCTCAACCCTGTACAGAGTGTATGTCGTCATCTAAAACATTATGGCCTAGGGTTCCTGGGTGGCTCAGTTGGTTAAGCGACTGCCTTCAGCTCAGGTCATGATCCCGGAGTCCCGGGATCGAGTCCCACATCGGGCTCCCAGCTCCAAGGGGAGTCAGTTTCTCTCTCTGACCTCCCCTCTCAGGCTCTCTTTCACTCTCTCAAATAAATAAATAAAATCTTAAAAAAAAAAAAAAAATTATGGCCTAGAGAGAAAAGTCAACTGATGGGGTCAACTATTGCAAATTCAGTAACTATAAATAAAATATTGAAAATATTACAGTAAATATTAGGAACATTTTAGGAATAACTATACTAAATATACTTTAAACAAAAGCTTTTGTACAATGAAGGACACCATCAAAATGAAAAGGCCACCTACTAAATAGGAGAAGATATTTGCAAATCATAATTCAATAAGGGGTTGATATATAAAATGTACAAAGAACTACAACTCAACAACAAAAAAAGCAAACAACCCAATTTAAAAATGCAGAGAGGATCTAAAGAGACATTTTTCCAAAGAAGATATATAGATGGCCAACAGGCACATGAAAAGATGTTCAACCTTATGAATTATTAAGGAGATGCAACTCAAAACCACAGTGAGATATCTAACACCAGCCAGAGTGACTAGTATCAAAAAGACAAGCATTAATGAGTTGGAGAGGATATGAAGAAAAAGGAGCCCTTGTACAAAGTTGGCAGGATTATAAATTGCTCTAACCACTATGGAAAACGGAGTCTTCAAAAAATTAAGAATGGAATTACCATGTGATCCAGTTACTGGATATCCAAAGAAAATGAAAACACAACTTTGAAAAGATAAATGCTCCCCTATGCTCATGGAAGTATTATTTATAATAGCCAAGATATGGAAGCAACCTAATTGTCCATTAATGGGTAAGTGAATAAAGAAGAAGTAAATATATTTATGTAATATATATATATATATATATATATATATAAAATACATATTATATGTATATGTATAATATGTACAAACATACATATACAATATGTATAAACATATTATACATATACATATATATTACTCAGCCATAAAAAAGAATTAAATCTTGCCATTTGGGAAAACATGGATGGACCTTGAGAATATTATCCTAAGTAAATTAAGTCAGAAGGAGAAAGATAAATACCATATGATTTCACACATGTAGAATCTAACAAAATAAACAAGGCCCCCCAAACAGAAAGAACCCCCCCCAAACAAAAAACCCCTAATGAACAAATCAAACAAAAGAAACTCATAGACCAGATCACTGGTTACCAAAGGGGAAGGAAGTTGAGGGGGGGATATGCAAAAGAGGTGAAAGGGTGTAGGGTGATGAATAGTAACTAAGAGTTTGGGGGATAATCACTTTGTAATGTACACTTGAAAGTTACACAATAAAAAAGTATATTCAGAAAAGTAACTATGACATATTAGAAACAGATATGACTAAGAACTGATTAAATGAAAATGTTCCAGCAATCTTTATTCAGTTTTTAAATACTCAGATAATCAATATAAGGAATTGTTAAAATTTTTACTTTAATGTACATGGATATGTAATTTTATTTTGGTTATATTAAAATTTTCAAGACAGTTTTTAAATCTGAAAGATTAGAATTTTTTAAAAAGATTTTATTTATTGAGAAAGAGAGCATGAGAGAGAGCACAGGCAGAGGGAGGAACAGAGGCAGAGGGAGAAGCAGACTCCCTGCTGAGCAGGAAGCCCAACATGGGGCCTGATCCCACCTGATTCCTGATCCCACCCTGAGCTGAAGGCAGACCGTCAACTGAGACACTCAGGGGCCCCAGATTAGAACTTTTTTATAGATCCGCTAATATGATACCAATTTGTTAATAAAAAGTGAGTAAAATTATATTGTAGTAATTATTTTTAGAGTCCTTTTCCCTCAGTGATGTCCTCATTTGAATGATAAATGACATAATCCTAGTTAGAGTATTAGTCATGTGCTCAGAATACCTGGGCTTCTGGGTTATCATGGTAAATCGATACAATGAGTCATTTCTTATCCCATAAATTCCACCAAAACGACTGTAAGGGAATAAAATACTTTAAAGCCAGAAAGCCAGATTAGAAGCAGGGAGACAACAAAGAATGTGCAGTAGCAACGAATTGCTATAAGATTTAAAGCAGGTGGGTGGAGGTACCTGATTTAAAAGAGTCGGGAGGGGGCGCCTGGGTGGCTCAGTCCGTTAAGCGCCTGCTTTCAGCTCAGGTCATGATCTCGGGGTCCTGGCATTCAGCCCGATGTCAGGCTCCCTGCTCAGTGAGGAGTCTGCTTCTCCTTCTGCCTCCGTTCCTCCCCCCGCTCATGTTCTGTCTCAAAAAATTAAGAATCTTAAAAAAATTAAGACGAGTCAGGAGGCTTCAATCTAAGTGTCTACAGAGGGGCAAGCATGTCCTGTGCAGAACCCCAGTAGCTGTAGGACTTGTAAGAAGGTGGGTGAGCTGTGGGGCTGAAAACCAGGAAGAGAGTCTGAGAGTCTTGATATGCATTTGTTACCGACTTTTCTCCCGTGGGGTTCCTCAAGAGAATTAAGTCCTATAGAGAATAGTATGAGGGCCTCTTCTTTCAGTTCTTCCAAGGATGGTACACAGTGCTATTTTTAATGCATAAGAGAGCAGTTCCTTCATTAACTAAAATAGATGCCTTAGCGTATCAGAGCCTAAGTGTCTTGCAGTGTCCGGCTGTTCGCAGTGTCAGCTGAGAATGAACAGCTGGACTCTCCAGGGCTTTCTGTACCCTGAACAGCCACTACTGAAAACACGGAATTCTCAGACCCTCTGGCTCTTCCTCCACCTATCGACCACATTTATACTTCCCAAGGCAGAAGATTAGAAGATGCTTCCTTGGGGACATTGAAGAGCTATAGAAGAAAGAACTGCAAATATTGACAATGAAATCCTCTAGTCAACAAGCCCTGCCTGGAGCCAGGGTTTTCAAAGCAACATTTTAGGGTCTCTCCCTCACACAGGAGCAATTGTATTGATCAGAGGTCTCCAGAGAAACAGAACCAATAGGGTGTGTGTGTGTGAAGAGATGACTTTTAAGGAAGTAGTTCACATCCTCGTAGATGTGGGCAAGTGTCAAGATCTGCAGGGTGAGTTAGCTAACTGGAAACCCAAAAGAACCAATGGTGTAGTTCCAGGGTGAGTCTGAAGACCTGAGAACCAGGAAAACCAATGGCTGAGTTCCTAGCCAAAGGCCGGTAAGCTCAAGACTGGGGAAGAGCAAATGTTCCAGTTGGAGTCCAAAGGCAGCAAAGAATTCCCTCCTACTTGTGGGAAAGTCAAGCCGCTTTGTTCTCTTCATATTTTCAACCAATTTCATATAAAAAGCATGTAAGAATTCCCAGGACTGAAGACCTACATCTCTAGACATAGAGTGCCCATCAAATTCACTGCCCAAAGAATAATAATTTCAAAAAGATCCACATCAGTGTATATTAAAGAAGGAAAAAAGCAGGTCACATACAAAAGATCAGGAGTTGAAATGATATCAGGCTTCTCACCAGCAGTATAGAAATCCTGAAGGTACCGGAGCAAGACCTTCAAAATCCAAATGAAAATGAGTATCAGCCTAAAATTCTTAACACTACTAAGTTACCAATAAAATCTGAGGGTAGAGTAGAGACATTTTCAGACACTTAAATTCCTTTCTCCACCTATTAAAAAAACTAGAGAATGTGCTGTAGCAAAATAAGTGAATCAAGATAGGACAGGGTGAGAGTCCAGGAACTGGGTGCCAGGAAACCAGTGAAAGAGAAGCCCCAGGCAACCATTCACAGCAACCTGGATGTGAACCAGCTCTGACTGGCCAGAAACAGAGGATGTCAGGAGAAAGGCTGCCTAGAAAGAAATGGAGCCAATAGATGACAGGTAAGGCTGATCCAGTGAAGAAGAACGTTGAGTGGTTCTGGAGAGCTGTTAGAACTACAGGAAGAGTCGGGGAAGGTTTTGTGGGAAATTGAGCAAATAGAAAACCAATGAGGTTAATGAAAGGAAATGAGACCCAGGACTTGGCTCAGCAATCCTCAGTGTTTGCACATCCACAATCGTTGGGAGGATGACAGTAGAAGGAAGGAGCCAGAATAGAAACGTGTGTTTGTGAAGCGCTCACCACCCCTGTCCTGGGGCCCATGGTGTATCCGGCTCTGTGCTGGGCTGGAGACGGCCAGGTGATGAAGACAGACCTGCAAGGACAGCGCAGCCTGAAGGGTGAGATGGAAAAGTCATCTGTGTTAGTAGGATGCTTCCAGCCTTTCCCTGGGCCCGTGCTTTACAGGTGTTCCTGGTTCCTTTTTGAAAGCCTTGGTCTTTTAAATGGTTGGCAATTTACACTTGAAAAAGGATTTTTGCATTTTCGCTGCAGGGTTCTTGTCATTGTGGCTTCCATTCTTTACCAATTTACACACCGTGAAGTATTGCGCGTGGTGAGGTATTACTGGAATCCTAAATTTCTTCTCCTACGAAGAAATAGAGTACTGTATCTTTGAATCTCTAATATGCTCCCTCAGTTGCTTCACTGTCCCTTCCCTGGTCTGTACTTACCTTCTTGAAGAAGACGAAACTCCTTCAGGCTTGCCCATTTCCTTAAGTCTCTGTGGGTACAAGAGTTCCTCTAACATTCATTCATATGAGGCACTTATGATGGGCCTCACGATGAAGCATATCTCATCCACTTGATTCAGAAACAGGACGCATGTCCAGCCTGAACACACCATTGGGAGGAGGTCTTGTGAGGCCTGAGGTGGATGACATCCTCAGCAAGAGAGAAGGTCATTAGAGCTCTCCTTCAGAGAAGGGAATTGTAATAGCACTCTGACCAATAGAACTTTCTGTGATGAAGGGAATTTTGTATGTCATCCAATACCTTAGCTGTGGCTATCAAGCACTTGAAATAGGCCTTGGGAAACCCAGGAACTGGAATTTAAATTTCATTTCATTGTAATTTATTTAAATTTACATTTAAATAGCCATGTGTATGTAGTGGCATATTGGACAATCAGGTCTAGAAAGAAGCTGTAATTGTTTCTGGTTTCGTAAGTTACAGATATAACTTTTTAGGATTTTCTGAACTTGTTATTTCCTCCATAGTAAGAACCTAGAACTACAAGGGCAGACTGATTATTTTAGGGAGATGGAAAGAGGGAGAAAAGAGATTAGCTTGGGGAATAAGATATCCTGGGGGGGAAGCTATGGTTGCCACTGGAAATCAGAATGACCGAACTAGTCACTATCTTTGGAAGAAGAGAGAGGACAGAAGGAAAGAAGGGTGTTTAGAAAACCTGTGAGGGATGAATAAGAGAGCCCAAGGGCTGCAGCCTTCCATTGCTAGGGGTCCAGGCTACTGAGATCACACTAGAAATAGTGTGATCAATTCTTTCATTTGATCAAAATTAAGCACTCGTTTATTTTAAGAAATACCTTTCAAATTAAATACTTAAATTTACCATGAGTAAATACAATATGTTTTACCTTGGTAAGTGTAATCAAGGCTGTAATTCTTTTTAAAAGTAATAGGTGAAGTCTAATTATGTATTTACTAATGAATGATTAGTAATGATTAGATGATTAGTAACGATTAGTAACGAATACTAAATTGTGTGCACAATGGCAAATGTGCTCACATATTGTTAATCTTACATCTTTTCTGTAAAGGACCTAGATACTTCCGTAACTTATTGACTGAAAAAAATATGAGCAAAGATCTGAAGAAACTTCCTGTTAGTTCTCTAGAATGTGTGATGTCCTTGTCTCAGCTTATTGTAAAGGATTCTACCCTAAGTAGTCCACCTTGAATGTATTTCGTACACACACACACACACACACACACACACGTTCTGCTTAGCTTTTTTTTTTTTTTTTTAATAAACCTTTAGGTAAATGAATAGGTGACCTGAGTCTTCTGAAGACCTACTTTCTCTCAAAAGATATAACAAGTTTCTTCAGTCCAGATTTGGCCAAATGTCTTCAGTATCAACATTTACTCTTAACTATCATAGATGTGTTAGTCCAGGACCTGAAATATATTCCTTTTGTAAAGTAAAAAGTAATAATTCAAATAATTCACATTTGACCCACAGCATTATTAGGAGGGCTCGTTGCTTCAGGGGAACAATTACTATATCATAGGGGACTGTGGGAAGAATTCGTGAAAACTCTCCAGGTTCACTCAGGGGCATTTACTGACAGTGATCGCCAAGTAGCTATACTAGTACTCAGAGTAATACACTTGATTATATTTAGGACTCTCAATTCTTTGAGCAGTCAAAACTTGATCAACAATTCTTTAAATAAAGAGCTCTAGAGATTGGCAGGCTAGCAAATTTCTGTGGGTTGGTGAGAAAAATAAAGAGTACCATTCAGGAAAAGAAAAAGACATTTCAAATAAAATGTTCTTCAGAAAGGCTAGAAATTTTATCTTTTCTCCCTCAGCGCTTTCAGTTCTCGTACTTGAGAATTACAAGTGTCCAGGTACCGTATAGTCACGTATGTCTGTCAGTCAGTGGCATTTATTGAGTGTGTCCTCTGTGCAGAAGTGTGAGCTAACATGGTCACAGGGGTTTAGAAGAACACTGCATTGAGATCTTCCTCTCGGCATACGAAAAGAAATGAAAGCATATTCATAGAATAATATAGTGAGAGCACATGAATACAGTAAAATCTCTAGGTACATAATTAATGAAGGCTCATTGAGTAGAGAGATTAAGAGAATTGGGTCAAGTTAATCAGAGAAAGTTCGTAGGGAGTGATTTTTGAAGGCAGATTTGAAAGGTGAGAAAGAGTTTAATAAAATGGTATGGGGATACCTCCCTCATGGCTTGCCCAGCTTGCCTGAGGATGGCTGTGATTGGGGCTCGTGTCTACAGTGTTACTTGTGTTGGTTGTTGGTGTGACCAATGCATGGCAGCATTCCACTGCGGGCAGCACTGTTGTGCTGCGCTACGGGGTGGGCATGGACGATGTGGTGTTTTGTGATCCTTCTCTTTGAATGCCAAGTTCCCAGCCCACTTCAGATGGGACAAGGGTACCGATCCTCCTCAAGAAAAGAGGCAGTTGAGGGCAGGGAAGCATGCTGTGTGTTTGGAAACAAATGAGTTGCTGAAGAGCAGAACAGCTTGCAGGCACCAGGAAAGGAAGGAGGGTTTTTGGGAGAGAGTGCCCCTCCGTGGACCACAGGGTGGTGAGGGACTGTTCAGTAGATCCAGGGCTGTTGGCTACACCTAATATCCGCTTCTTCAAGATAAGCTTGCTGCTTTCAAGGAGCAGGGGGATGGGGCAGGGACGTGGGTGTGGAGAGAGCCCTGAGTTCAGGCAGTTACCACATGGTGTTAGCAAGTGCCGTGATAGGAGAGAGAACACGCCTGGGACCCGGTGACCTATTTTGCAGGGGGCTTGTGGGAAGACTTCACAGAGTTGTGAGTGACATGCGACTTTCGAATTGGGCCCTGCAGCCTTTGTAGTGGGTTTCTAGGTGGAGGAAGCAGGCAGGACATTTCAGGCAGTGGGCTGAGCGGACAAGAGAATATGAAAGCATGAAAGGGGTGAGGTGCCCAGGGAGGCTGACTCTCTATCTTGGAGGGAGGGCCCTTCCTCAGGGGCTGGGAGAGAGAAGGAAGAAATTTTGGTTTCCAGACTTGTTTCACTCAAGCCCTAGAGAGAACCCAACTTCTGTTTTGTGGGCAATGCCAAGGGCAGGAGAACACGTCGGACTGTGCCAGCAGTGAGCTGTCAGCCGAATCCAGATGGGGCAAACTACTGGCCAAACGTCGTGAGCTCTTCGACGGATACGTTATAAGGAAAAGAAAAGGATTGAGGGGGTATTTGCAGGTTTGAAGAGACTTAAAATACACCTTTTCTTTTTACTAGGCAGGACTGAACTATAGTTTTTATCTATGGGTGAAAAACTCTAAGGGAACCAAAAAGCCTTCTCTAAAAATCAGAGTGGTAATCGCTTTGGGAGGAATGGAAGGGCTCATGGCTGGGGCACGTGAAGGGATTCCTGGGGTTTCTAGCACAGTCCTGTTTGCTGACCTGAATGGTGATTAACAGGCTGTTTGCCTCAATTGTTCACTAAACCGTACATTTATTGTGTGAGGTTTTCTGAATTTCTGTATGAGAAGTTTTAAAATGAGGGATGCTTTTCCAGGAGCAAGCTGACTTTCATGCAGAGGGTGAGTATTATGTATGGGAGAGATCTTGCTGGCGCCAACCCCAGCTCCACCTTAAGTGAGCCAGTGACAGTGACAGGCAGTCCCGTGCTGACTATGACAGGGATGGGCTGTGCTGCACCCTGGCTGCTCAGAGCCCCGGAGCTGAAGGCATAGTGTGCTCTGCCTAGAGAACCATTACCTTCCAAACCCGCCTTTCCAAAAGGAGCACCTCGTATTAAAACAAAACAAAACAAAACAAAACACAACTGGATAACACACAGTATCCCTGAACCCAGTTTCTTTTGGGGTCTCAGTTCAGTGCCTCAGTTCAGTGCAACCTACTTTGGATGAGTAACTTAATTTTAGTTTGCTTGGCTAGAGTATATCCGTTCACTTTTAAGTTTGCCTTTTAAGATGGGATCGATGTGGCTCTAGGGCAGGAAAAAAAAAAATAACACTACCACCACAGTCACGAAAACCGCTTGCCTTTTCCTTTTCCCAATAATCTATGCATCGAGCAGCTTGGTGTTAAGTTTCAGATCACATCCCCCCGTTCCTGAGACACTCACACATGTTTGTTTTGCAACAAGGAGTTAAGCCTCTCAAACTGTGGATTTCGGCATTGAAGGTACACGACCGCAGTGACGTTACCGATATTAAACAAGAATAATAATAAAGCAGTAAGTAATGCGGTTAAGCAAATACGTTTCCAGTTCTCTTTGTCTTCTTCAAACACCAAGTGCAGATGTGTCTGTCCTTATTAGCCCAGTGCTTTGCTCCCCTGTCTGCCCTTCCCGGGGCATGGGTGGGATCAGCGTGGTTCCAGAGCGCTTTCCCACAAGGAAGGCTGGCAGACTCTCAAGTATAAACAAGGGAAAGTAAGGACTACTTTCGTGCGTGTGGTGTTTTTGATACTGGTCCCTGTAGTAATTCTGGCTTACTCGTTTTAATGAGTAAGGTTTGGACCTTGCTGTCCCCGTATGTATATTAAGTTGTCGCAGAAAGGCAGGGTGGATATGGTGTGAATAACAAACCAAGGATCAGAGGCTTCAGGTCAATAGGGCCTTCACAGACGAACGCTGTTCAGTGTTACAGCCAAGGTCAATTGAAACTGTAAAGCCGTCTGGCAGAGGGAGACAAGACCAAGAATGAGTCTTCAAAGTTGGAAAGGAATTAGTTATCAAGAGTTAACCAGCATGTGTTAGCTATTTTTACAAAAGAGAGCTCACTTTGAATAGTTTTCATGCAGAACTCTCGTCTAGAATTTGTGGGAGGGTAAGATCTCCTTTTTCTAAAATCTCATTTCTTTTGGGATGGATCTTTTCAGAGAGCCAAGCATTCTGACTAGCCAAAAATTCATCTAGTTAAACACAAAATACTCTAAAACCATATTGGTTGAAAAACTTGCTGGAAAATGTTTTACATAGTCCCTTAATGGCCAATAGAAAGAATGCATAATTTGGAGGGCAAGAGGCATGGGTTACTCAGAGCCCCATTTACTTCCTGACCGTCTTTGGTTAACTATCCTTACCGGGCCTCAGTTTCTTAATCTGTAAAATAGGTATCTTTGCACCATATAGTAAGTATTAGCTAATTGTACGACACTGTAGGTACTCTTGGTATTGGTTCTCTGAGGCCACTGGCCTGGCCCTCGTCTTCCAGATGTTAGATGAATACCTGGGAGAACACCAATACCTAGAAGGGGCTCAGAAAGGATGGAAGGAACCTGGTTTGCAAGGTCTTAGAGGAGATTGGGGTGGTTTGGGTAAGGCCGGCTCTAATGACTCAGTAGGCAGCATCTTTGTGATGTGATTGAGAATGATCTCCTGCCCCCAGTCTTTCCCATCTACCTACCATAATCAGGGTGCCTCTTTTGAGATCTGACTTTGATACTTGAGAAGTTTCCTCTTAAACAGAATCTCGGAGGATGTGGCAGACATGACAAGTCCCCAACAGATACCCCTGTAAGCAAGGTCTTGCTTGCCCAGCTTCAAGCTACAATTAGTTGTAACTTCCAGCTGCTCTGAAAAAATGAATTTCTGTTGTCTGTAAGGCACCCGATCTGTGGCATTTTGTTAGAGCAGTGGCACAGACAAGGCACCAAGGGTGGGACAGGCTAGTCCCCCCAGTCAAATGAGGACAAAAAAAGGTGGTAAAATTTCCAGGCAGCCAGGGCACAGCTCCAGGAGTTGGGGTTGTAGGGAAGAGGATGGGTGCAGGTGAATGCTGTCTTCTTCACTACAGGCTTAGGACTGGAATTTGAGGGCATCCCCTTGGGGACATGGTAATCAGACAGGAATGCGCACAGGCAGAAGGGAGCAAGGGAAGTAGGCGAATAGTGCTTTAAATAGATGATCTTCAACCTTGCAACAACTCTACAAGTTTGATATGAATGAGAAAAAATGAGCCTTACAGGAGTTAGGTAACTTGTTCAAGCTAGGGAATGGTGCAGGTCTGTCTGATAATAGATCCCTTGCCCTGAGAAGTCTCTGGAAAGAATGAGATGTAGATTTATTACTTTTATTTTTTTTTTTGTCTGCTCAGCACCTTCAGCCTTTGGAAATGGGCTGTCCTGTAGCTTTACCTTTCTCATTATGCGGTTGGGGGTAAGAAGGGAGGGGACAGGCTTGGGTTGGCCCGTCAGATGACTCAATCCCTGGGCCTAGTGAATTGTCTGGAAGAGCATGTGACCCAAGGGGACCATAGTATTTTCAGTGATGGCTATGGATGTTGGGGGTGGGAGGGTTGTCTTTTTTTTTTTTTTTTACTGGGATTGGAATCCAAAACACGGTGTAAACCTGGAGCTATGGGGGCATCTTTCCCACCATATGGAGAGAGCCATTTTGAGGATAAATCTATCACGATGATATAATTTGAGGACACTTTAGATACATAAGAGAAATGTATTATTTTTGATTTCTTGGGCTATTTTGGGTCCCTTCTATTTATTATAACTGTGTATTTTGACGAAGACAATGCCAGTTGTCCAAATCTATCCTGTTGCTAAAACCGATACTGCCTCTAAAAAGTATTCATCTGTTCATCAGAAACTAATGTGATTTTTTTGAAAACTAACATCTGTTTCTAAAAAAGATGGCCTAATCCTGTTTACTTCTTAACAAGAAGCCAATTATAAACTTGTTTGTGGGTCAAAAATAGTCATTTCTCTTAGATTTGTCAGATTCTATAATGCTTTATTCTGATGTGGGGTGTTCTATCAGGGAAATACCTAATTTTGTAAAAAGTTGAGCATTCAAGAAAAGCAATTGAAATGTGACAATTGGGTAGTAACACCAAACTGGATTTCTCAGGGTCTGAGAAAAAATGAAAGATGTTTTTAGATTCTAAACCTGTCCAAAATGATGTACTTCTTTCTGATAAGTTACAAGAATCTCACCATTTGAAATTGCTCATTAAAGAGAGGGAGGAGTAGACATCCGGGAAAATCATCCCACGAGTTAGTCTGCCTCGGAAATGATTGGTTAGTGGCTGTACTGTAGAGAATGGGGTATTTCTTCATTTCAGAAGAGGTTTTAGGTGATTCTCTTCAAAGGAACCCATCAACGTAAAAACATCTACGGTTGTCGACAGATCCTCTGTAATCTTGGAAACGGAGGGGTGTAAGGACAAGTCTTAATGATTCAATACAGAATATTAAAAAAGAAAGGTTGTTGAATATTAATTCGGATCGGTACATGGGACGAAGATACTGTCTCAGCCTGAAATCCCAGACTCCAATGACAGGCTTAACAGCTTTGTTATCAGTCTTTTCTATTATATTTTCTTAGTATATCATTTCCATGGTTTTAAACTTTCTGTGTTGTTAAGTTCTAGGTGTGACTCTTTTTAATAGCTTACAATTGGATTTAATTATGATATATATTTTTAAAATGTAACCTGAGTACTCCTGCCTTTTAAACAGAGAAGTTTAACCCATCTATATTTGATGCAAATTCTTGTATATTTGAATTGATTCCTGCCCGTTTTTTTGTGTGTGTTTTCCATGTATTACTCTTTGGCTTTTTCTTCTCTGTTTCCTTTTCTGACTCCTATTGAATTGCAACTTAAAAAGAGTTAACTTTTAATCCTTTTACTGGTTTTGGAAGTTAAACATTTCATTTATATTCTTGTGAGGTTTTTTTTCTTTAAAATTTTTAACATGCACACCTGACTTAAAATCTAAATTATTGTTGCCCAGTATTATGGTTCCATCCTATTTTCAAGAACTTCAAAATCATTCGTTATTATTAAAGCATATTTAATTTGCCCACTGAAAATGGATCTCTTTGCTCATCATTGCACCCAACTCCTCCTTTTTGGGTTCACTTTTGTTTTTTCTGAAGTACACTTTCCCCTGGTCTTTTCCCTGAGGGTATGTGAATTGTAAAATTTTTCAGTATTTGTTTCAAAATATCTTTACTTTAGCCTCGCTCTTGAATGATAGTTCCTTTGGGTATAGAATTGTGGGTTGTGTGTTATTTTCTCTCAGCTCTCTGATTTGATCCTCTTGTTTTTTGGATTCTATGTGTTAGTGATGAGAGATGTGCTATCAGCTGTTCTATTTCAGATACTCTGTTCTCCCTGATTGTTTTTAAAGCTTTTCCCTCGATCTTTGAATTCTGAAATTTCATTACAATGTGATTCAGTGTACTTTATTTAAATTTGTTTATATTTAATTTGCTTGAGACTCAGTACACTTATTCAGCCTAAAGATCAAGAGTTTAAAACTTCAGGAAGATTATTTACTCTTGTCTCACATATTGGCTTTCATCCATTGTCTCTGGACCAGTGGTCAGTAAACTGTGGTTCATGGGCAAATCTGGCCACTGCCTGTGTTTGCAAATAAAGTTTTATTAGAACACAGCTATGCTCATTTGCTTATATATTGTCTATGGCTATATATTGTCTACAGCTGCAGGGTTGAGTACTTGTGACAGAGATTATATGGCCCACAAAGTCTAAAAGATTTACCTTCTGTAAAAATTTGCCAGTCTCTGCTCTAGACTTTTATTCTCGAACTTGTATTGGACATAAATGGACTTTTCATTCTATCCCTTGTATCTATTTTTTTAAAAGATTGTATTTATATATTTGACAGAGAGAGATTGAGAAAGAGAGAGAACACAAGCAGGGGGAGCAGTAGGTAGAAGGAGAAGCAGACTTCCTGCTGAGCAGGGAGCTTGACACAGGACTTGATCCCAGAACCCTGGGATCATGACTTCATCCAAAGGCAGACATTTAAATGAATGAGCCACCCAGGCACCTTATCCCTTGTGTCTATTAATTTCTAGTTCTACTTTTTACAATTTTGTTTCTCTATGCTACAGTCTTGGTAATTTTTTTAAGTTCAATATTTTTCAGTATTAAGTTTGGAATATTGTATTTTATGTAGCATTTCTGTGAATGTGTATCAAGATTCAGGGCTGGTTAGCTAGGTCTACCAGGTTTCAGAAACAAAAGTCTGCCTATCCTGTTAACACAACATGCTAACTCAAGCACTCATGGCAGCCATTAACAAGTAATCTAATCATCTGGTATATAGAGTTCTCCAGAGGAAAAAGCCAATAGGGTATTTGTTTGTTTTAGAAATTTGGCTTGCAAAATTATGGAAGGTGGCTAGTCCAAAATCTGCAGAATGGGCCAACAGACTGGAGACCCAGGAAAGAGTCAGTGTTGTAGATCAAATCCAAAAGCAATCTGCTGCAGACTTCCCTCTTGCTCGGGTCAGTCCGTCTTTTGTTTTATTCAGGCCTTTAACTGATTGGATGAGGCTCACCCACATTCTGGTGGACAATTGGCTTTACTCACTCAAAGTCTGCCAACTTAAATGTTAATCTCATCCAAAAATACCCTCATGGAAGCACCCGGAATAATGTTTGACCAAATATCTGAGCACCGTGGTCCAGCCACGTTGACCCATATACCATCTCAAGTCCACCTTTTGTCAATTTAGCACCCATATTCATCTTCTTAAATCATGTTTAATCTCCACGTAAAGATAATCATAGGGTCATACCGATGCTTCACATGACACAACTATCCTGCATGCAATCAAAAATGCAGTAACCCTTTCCCCAGAAAATGATGCATAGTCCTTGGTGATGTTTGTTTTTCTCTTTGATATCCTGTAACTGAAATATTATGATGTAAAGTTAGCAATTATTAAATACTATGCTCTAAAGTCATTGTATCTTATGTTACATGGTAAGGGGATACGAGAAGAAAGGCGACAGAGGTATTTGCTGTATCAACAATATATGTACACACAAATATATTCATAACTAAATACTCATAACAGTTACAGTCCTTGTTTCTGTAACTGGTCGCATAGTTGTAGCTGATATTTAGAAAATTGTCTTTTACTACCCACTCCACATTACCCTCACTCTCAGCGAGCACCTCATTTGGTCATAGTTCTTTGCTTGGTGGGATGACCCAAAACTTCATTCCTGAAGAATCTGAGCCTTTAGAAGTCCTTCTTAGGTTGGGTTGTTATAGTTTTCCATTGACTTTCATCACAGCATATGGTAACACTAAGAAATAATCCTAAGGGATCTCCTATATTCCAGGCATTCTACCTTACCCCCGCTGTGGGGTAGCTGGCCACTTGCTCCTTGGTCGTCAGGATCCGTCACCCCAGCCAGCACAGTAACTTGCTTTTTGGCTTGTTGATTTAGAGGAACAAGGAGGCCAGAGTAACTGGATGACAGTCTTCACTTCTAGTTCAGTGGAATCATTATTTTGCCTCCTGGTGGAAGTGTTCCTTCTGTGGAAATGGAAACGTCTAGACCAGCAGCAGAGCATCAAATTGTAGGGACAGAAAACAAAACTTTTGCTCATTAGTCTTTTAGGGGTAATACTTGAAAGGTACAAATTTCTATCCCTAATTCTACCCCTAATTCCTGGACCTCTAAATTTTGGCTATAGGACAAAAAATATAATTGGGTATTTCTACAGAGCATGTCTAGCCTCTTGGAGAACATTGACCCAGCCCCACAAGATAATGTCATCTGGCTAGCAGGTGCTATAACCGTCTTCAAAAGGCCATTCCACTGTTCTACCAAGCCACCTGCCTGAGGATGGTGGGAAACACAGTGAGACCAGTGAATTCCACCAGTATGGACCCAGCGCCACATTTCATGTGCTGTGAAGTGATTTCCTTGATGAGAAGCAATGCTATGCGAAAAGGCATTCCATGAAGGCCATGGCCGGTGGTTTTGGCAGAAGCATCATAGGCAGGAAGGGAAATGTATATCCAGGGTAAGTGTCTTTTTTTCTTTCGAGCACACAATGCACTAACTCAAGTCTCCTTTCTAAAACTGTGTATAATCATAAACACAGCTGGTGGACTTGTGTAGGTACCAGAAATAAACTGAAGCTATGGGAAGCCTGTGGAAGAATTAACAGTATTTTAATGTAATAAAATGTAGTCAGTCTTGATATGACACCACTGAACCCACAAAAGTATTGAAGCATTCATATTCCAAAAATCAATCTGAGATACAGAAATGATTGAGTAAAACCTCTACAAATATATACTCATTTTCCCGTGTGCTAAACATAGCCATCTTTTAAAAGGAAACACCAGCGATCCATATTTTTAAATGAAAATACTACCTTTAGTAAAAAAGCAAAGTCTTTTAAAGCAGCTAATTAAAATGCCATTTAAGCCAGTACAGTGGCTACAGGATCACAAAATCACTCGCAAAGTAGCAGCTGTGTCTGAAGCTTCTGTATCATCTTGAGGGCGAGTCGACTGGCCAGGCTTCAGAGACATGAGATAACTGAAGGCATTCCATGCCGTTACCTCCTCACATTTCAGTGTCCTAGTTCTTTTCTGAAGAGCACTAGAGCAAAGAAGAAAAGGCTGTGGTAAGGAAAACACACCACGTCTTATGGTAAGGATTGGTCTGAAGTGTTAGGCATAAAAGTTTCGTGTTGATTTCTATATATAAGCCATCTAGGTCACCTACCCAATACTTGCATCTCTTAGTGTTTTGTGGGTGACTTTGGGGAAGGACAAGAGACATTAAATACTGGGAGATGCTTCAGCCTCGTCGGAAAGACTTAGACGTTCAATTAAAGCCCAAGATGGTGTGTACTGCAGGGCTAAATCAGGCAGTACCAGTTAGGAAGGAATACATGCCTCCTACACAACACAACACCGCTCAGCGGGAGAGGCGGGGATTGCAGCAGAGAGCAGAGCGTGGGGAGGGGCTGGCCAGTAGCGCTCCCCACCCTTAGTAGCTCTTGACGCCAGGGATGAACTCACATCCAGAAATACCACGTCTTATTTGGTTCTAATTTGCACAAAGCCTTTTCATAATTTAAACCACCCAGTCATTTTGCTGCCTGGAGTGAGAACTCTCCAGGCAGGCTAGCACTCCTGCCCCTCTTCGGTGATGAATGCCATGCCCGGTGGGGCTCTTATTCGTTCTCTGGCTATACGGACAGAACTTTTAGGCCAGGGACAGGTACCCCGAAACAGGTCTCAAGTGTGAAAGGACAGGATGGCAAACAGCTTCTGCCCTGGGAGCAGCCTCCTTCTTGGTATGTCCTCCAGCGCATTCTCCCTAACTCCGGACTCCAGACATCCCTGAGCCTCCACCTTTTAGCTGTGCCTCAACCTTTCTGCCTTTCCAGGTCCCTGATTGCTCCTTGCCTGACTGCTGATGTCCGCCTTGTGCTTCCAATTCTGTCCATTGCCCTTGATGGTTTTCATGGTTTCTCTGACTTGTCATTCCAACAGATCTGTCCTATTGGGGGGACTCTGAGTCCTACTAAATACCCCTGACACCTGAATCCACTCTGCCCTAGATGGTTTCGCTCTGGGGAAATTGGCAGAGGAAGATAGTCCTCGAATTGACTGCTTTCGGGGGCACAGTGTTTGCATTCTGTCCTGCCCAGCCTTTCCGTGTAACTATTCCTCAGGGCCCTGTCCTTGACCTACTTCTTTTTTTTACCCTAACACTTTTTGTGTGGACCCCGGACAATCTCATTCACCCCTGTGGCTTCTACCACCATCTTTTCTCTGATGAATCCCCAGTCCCTCCTTCAAGTTCCAGATTATAAACTGGTTAGGAATCTGAGCTGAAAGCTATAGAGGCTCACTCAAGCAAAATGTAAATTATAAAAAATATATCGTGTAGCTCCCAGAATTTTTGCAAAAGCTAAAGAACAAGACTCAGCAAATAGGCTAGAAGAAAGGGAAGCCAAAGCTAAGCAGCGTCGTGAGTCTAGAAAGGTCCCTGCTGTCCCAAGCACTGGACACCTCAATTTGCACTAGCAAAGAGTGTTTTTCTTTGGAAAGTGGGTGTTGTTGCTGCCTGCAGAATGAATACTCCATTGTCTTTGTTTCTTTAAGTTACTCATTCCTAACTCATAGTCTCAGATGGGTGCGATTGATTGGTCAAACCTGCATGGGGGGTATATATCCTAGCTACAAGGGGGCTGAGAAAACAAAATCTGGCCCTTTAAAATTTTATCTGGGATGTGGGCTGTCTCTCATTGGGACTCATTCAGTGGAGAATTTCCCCCTATACGAAGCAGGAAACATGGGCAATAGGAATAAATAAGGAGGAAAGGAAAAGAAAACAAAAACAAATACCCACCGTAGAAACATATATCCAACTGCCCACAGTTCAACTTCAGTACATCTCCTACAAACACCTCAAATTCTATGTGTTCAAAAGTGAAATCTCCATCATTTACCCCCCAGCACTCCTCCTACTCTCTTTCCTTTCTTGGTATGTGATGGAGCTCGCTCATCCCGCCACTCAAGCTCCCACACTCAAGTTCTTCGCCCTTCTTTCTTAAAGCTACTGGTCATCAAATCCTATGGATTATACATCACAAATATTTCTTAAATTCCCACTGTATTTAAATGAGATGCCCAAATCATCAGTTCTTACACAGATTTCACAAGTATGTCCTAACTATTCTCCCAGTCTTTAACATCTCTCCATGGCCCTTGGCTCCATTACCACCCCATTTGTTATGGGATGATTGACTGTCTGCCCCTCCTCATCTCCAGTTCTACTTTCCTCTGATCTGTTCATGCCATCCCTTCATGCATCTAAAAGTAGAACAGTGAGAAAACCATCTAAAAATGGAATTAAGTTGTTTGATCACAACTCAGACTGCCACTCTTGGCCTTTGCTCACTCTGAGGTCAGAAACGCTGTGGAATGGCAATACTCCCCTTTAAAACGGACTCCTAGGAAAGAATAAACCGGAAAAAAAAAAAAAAGGATGCGAGGCCGAGTATATCAAATTTCTCATCAGCCCATGCTGACTGCTCTTGGGTCTGGCACAGTGCTTATTCTTAATGGTGAGCTAGGGATTTGGTAAAAACCCCTTAAATGGTGCCCAGAGGACCACACTTTATAGTATATACCATTTTATGTTTCCAGTCCATTGAACCTGGGCTGCATCTTTGCCTCACTTTAACCATAGAATTTGGCAGAAATGACCTTATGTTAGTCCTGGGGCAAAGTCTTAGGAAGACTTCGTAGCTTCTACTTCTATGCTTTTAGGAATCCCGGGCTGCCATATGCCTACTGGAGAGAACTCATGGAGAGGCCATACATATGGAAAGGAACAGGTCTTAAGATTCCATGGGAAGATAAAGAGGCTCCAACTCTCCCAGTGACCCAGCTGTCCGCAGTCTTCCAGCTGTCCCCACCAAGGCACCAGTTCTTATGAGGGCTCCAACTTGGATGATCCAGCCTAATCATGCCCCCAGATGACTGCAGCCCCAGCTGACATCACGCAGAGCAGAACTGCCCAGATGAGCCTGGTCAACTCACTGAATCATGAGGGTAATAAAATAGTTGTGGTTAAATCCACTATTCTGAAGTGGTTCCTTACACAGCGATAGATAACTGAAACAGAGGTCATTGATTATGTGTGTGGTCTTGTTTAATTATTCATTTAGCTGAATTCCACTTGCAGGCATTTAGTATGGTTTTTCTGTGGGTTAACACTAGCTGTTCAATGCAGAACCCCTTTAGTTCACTATCAACACAGGGCTTTGATTTTTTAAAAGATGGGCTCATTTCATGGCCCTTATCAATATTTGAAGCCCAGAAAAGCACATGCATAACAAAACAATGAGCTTCAGGCTATCCCTTGAATTGGCCAGATTCCTCCTGCTCTTTTCTCCATCAGACTTAGCATAGCACAATTATCTTGACCCATGAAGATAGTTGTTTAAGACTCTGAAAGAGATAGATCTAAAACTCCTTTGGTAAGAAATAAGGACAATGATAGGTAGAAGAAGAGTGAAGTTTTAATTCGGAGAAATTGTATGGAATAGGGGGGGAATAAAAGAAACCTTCCAAATCAAATAATGTGCCTCATGCTTGAAGATGCTATCCTTTGACCCAGTGGCAGCAAGGAATGCATGCTATATTATGTTGACATTGTATTCCTCCCACCATAGGATAAAGCTGTCACTGGGAAGCAGCTGCCTGGCTAGGGACTGTCTTTCCCAGCACCCTCTGCCCCTGGGTGTAGCCATGTATTTTGTTCTTACGCATGGAATGCCAGCAGAAGTCATGGATTACTCTGAGCCCAGGATTTTAAGAAGTCATTATATTTTTTCCATGTTCTCTTTCCCCTTGTGCTTGCTGGACATGAGTGGCTTTAAGGTTCTAGGGGATGGCAGAACTTCCAAATGGAAGAAAGCTGGATGTATGAGTCATGACAGGGAGGAGAGTTATTTACCAACTAGGAAGCTACCACAAAGTGTTGCATGAGAGAAATAAATTTTTACTGTGTGTGAGCTTTTGCAGACTCGAGGTTAGTTACAGCAGCTAGCATTCCCCTAATGAATATTGTTGTTCATTCTTTTAATTTTTTTCATAGGAGACATCATGGCTAGTTTTACATTTGTGGGGAATTGAGTTCATTCCTTAGCCTCTGTGCTCACATCTATAAAATAGATATATAATGCTCGTAGCTCATAGGACAATTATTGTGCTAAATGAGATGTTATAGTATCTCATCTATTGCAAATTGCCATGTGCTAAGCAGTTTATACTTACCGAATCCTTCCAATTACGCTTTGAAATAAGTTCTATTAATGTCATGTTTAATAGGCAAGAAAAAGGAAGCTCGGAGGGGTTACGTTCTTGTCTGGTGGTACTGACTAGTGACTGCGGACCCAGGGTTTCGACCAGAGCAGTCTAACCTCAGAGGCCACGTGCCTAAGCACTAGACTATCATCAGGCCCAGCACAGAGCCTGACATAATGAAAACACAGTAAATACGAATTTCAGTTCTCTTCCACTTCAAGGAAAGGAGCAATACAAAACAGAAGTATTAGTGTATGTATTTGTGTCTAAGTGCCCAACACACACGTACACATACCTTTATTCCCCTCACTCAGCCTGCTGTGTTTAAACTGGAAGCAAAGTAGAATTTACTTGCGGTCGCTGCCACAGAGCACACGTAGGTCCTCTCACCCGGGAACCTTATTTTGTGCTCTCAGCCCAACTGCCGCCACACGGTCAGAAGGAACAGCAAGAACACTGAAGAAATGGATCCCAAAATGACTAATGCATTTTCAAGTTGCTTGTGAAACATCCATGTTATCGACCTGCTGGAGGAAAATTGACAGAAAACCCAGCTCAGGATGAACATTGCTACAGGAAGTGGAGGGAATGCTGGGTCCCTAAAGTCTTTCTTATTTCACTTATTATACCACATATTTCTTGAAGGAAACTAGTTTAAAGCATCCGGTCTGACCTCTAGATTAGAAATAGACTGACCTGCATGATTTTGGTCATGTGGTGTTTTATATACCTGAAGTACTTTTTAAAAAAAAATTACGAAGCATGATAGGAGTGCTAGTGTTTTCTCTAAAGTCATATCAGCTATTATTAGATTGTCTACAGAACCAAGCTCAGAGTGCTTTTTCAAAAAGGTACAGCAATTTCCCCCATTCTAATTGCTGTACCAAGAGTAATTTGTCTTCTGGGCTTTGGGGCGGCTGAACTACTTTCTCCTTTTGCCTGAAGTTTTATCAAGGCAATATGCTTAATCAATGTTTGCTGATGTTTCTGGTCTAATGCTTACTGACAGCAGGTGCAAAAAAAAAAAGTAAATTCCCATCTGCATAAAGATCTTCCTTAAATTCACCAGCATGCTGTTTTGCTGTAATTTTAGTAGACAGGTGATTTTTCATGGCACCTTCATGCGTTTCATCCACCCCCATAGCTGGCTCCATTTCCCTACCTGCTGTTCCCAGAAGCTGTGCTCTGATTTGCACCACCGTTTGGTAGCTCCTTTCAGACCATCTACTTGGCCTGTTGATGAACTCTCCGTGGTGCTTGGTGTTGACGTGCCAGTCTAGGACACAGACCCTCTCTCTGAGTAATTTAGACTCTGTTGCTAATCCATCAGTTAAGCCAAGACAGAGGCGAGCTATGGAACTGGGCCTTCTGGATAACAGCAGAAACCCTAGAAGGGCTTCATTGACCCAAAGGATCTATTTCCAATGATTTCCAACAGAAGGAAATTTAACCGAGGGGAGCCCATTAACCTTGATGATAGTCACTTGGCTAATTACCCATCAAAACCCTGGGAACGTGCATTTAACTACAGCCTCTTCCTCATCATCATTTGTTGACTGAAGCAAGGGAGGTGGCTCCCCTTCCCGCCCCCCCAGTAGAGAAGCGTAGTTTGTAAACCCACGACAGTATACAAGGCTCCACGCAGGCATTTTTCCACATTGGCTTCCTCATTTCAGCTGCCCTTCTATTGTTTTGGCAAAAGGAACAGTTTGCCTTCCATTTCTGCTGAAGAGGAAAGAAAAGAAGAGGGTTTGGCCCTTGGAGAGAGTCCTCTCGGTTCCTGGAGGTTCCCAGTGCCCTCTATCAGCTCGCATGTCTATTCCTGTCCTACCAACGTGCGGGGTTGTGCTGAAAATCACACGAGGTCCCACATAGATCTGAAATTTTAAAGTGTTATATGAAGGTAAGGCATTCTTTTACTCTGCAGAAGGAAAATTCTACTAGCACCGTGCACGGACAGCAGCCATCTTTGAAGCTCAGGCTCCAATAAAGACAGCAGAACTAAACCACAACATTAAGCAACTGTTTGGTTTGCTTGTTCTTACAGAACATATGAAACCGCCCTGCACGGATGCACTCCAAAGACTCTCTGAGAATAAGGTAGACATTTTTAAATGGAACGAAGTTGTGAATACACCACTGCTGTTTTACTAATGCGGCTCCCCCCTCCCCACCGTACATTATTTCTAAAACACTACATGCAGATCATGCTAAATCAGCTTTAAAAAATAAGAAAAAGGATGAAAGAAGAGGGAGGGGTAGAAATCAAGCCCCTCCGGGGGCCCAAAGGCCAGACATAAAACGACAAGCAAGTGAGAATTAAGCAAAGCTTTGTGAGAGAAATCTCAAAACAAGATGCATCAGAACCAATAGAAATTCAAGATCAATTGTGTCAGCAGATCAAAGACGAGACCTAGCCTAGTGAAGAGCGTTAACTATCATCAGGGGAGATGCATCCTACTTACTAGAGCGAAATAGACGCTTTCCTTCTCTATGGTGATCGGACTGGCTTTTGGGTAAAGACAACCAAATGAGGGAATGCCGATACATTTACCCATAGATTAGGTTTAGAAAAGAGTTTATTAGCTTTGTAAAAAGACATTGTGGAGAGCTTGGGTACTAAAGATTATAGAGGCTAGAGTTGATGGTCCTTGTTAAAGGAGCTTTTCTATCTAAACAGGATCTGTACCCCACTGGCAGGTATTTTGTAGGAAGATTTCCTCTGACTGCTTCAATGAGTAACCCTTGCTGCTTATCTGGCAGATAAGCAAAAAACCTGTTCCTCAATTTTAATTTAGCAGACTTAAATAAATGTATTGTTGGCTGAAAATCAGGACCATGGAGTGATGGTAACAGTCATGGTAGAAAGACTTGGCAGGAACAACTGCACAGATTTGTCCAGACTCTATTTAGAGACCTGCATTAGATGGAGGGTGATAGACTGCCAGTACTCTGCCTAGCTGCCAGGAGTCTATATTCATCTCAGTACTGGAACATTTAAAACAATGCTCAAAATGAACCATACTGTCCATGCAGTATGAGTGAAACACATACCTACAAAAGTAAAAAATTACAAGTGTAACCATAACATTGAAGTGTTTTGAATATTTGTCTTTTTGGTTAAGATAAGAAACAGTACTGTCTTGCCAAGATAAGACAAAGGTCCATTTTCTTGTTGGCCCATAGTCAATAGGAAAATAATTCTTGATTCCTAAAGCAAAGAATGGTGTAAACGGAGCTAAAGCATCATGAACAGCAAGTGTGATTAAGCAGGTGATTCAAAATGCACGTGAACTGTCATACAGTGGTTATCAACAAGTGGAAGAGAAAAAAACAACAACAGGAAAATGGGACAGATTAGCTGTTAATTGAATATTTGTGTAAGTTCTGTAATGATTGTTTAAGGAAGTAAATTATTATCACCGAGAGGTACTTGAGAAAACACACAAAGAAGTAAGACCAGCCAATCCAGCTCTGTGGGATGGACAGGTATGTCTCGGATAATAATCCAGTTTCTGATCTATTGGTCACATCATAACAGAGTGCCTTACTACTGTTAAATACATATTAAGAAAAATTTTTTTTTACAGAGATAGTCCTCTAAGTCTGTAAGTAGGCTGATGTGGAAAATTATCTCCATGAAATTCTAGTCAGGTAGTCTCTTTCCCCAACCCTTCTAAAAATCTCTCAGTCGATGTAGTTTAAGTAGAGGTTGGGTGAGAAACCTTAATAACCAAATTCAGATAGAACTTGGGCTTCACTTTAATTTCTTTGCCTTGAACAAATACCAAATGGTTTTGTTATCACTTAGAACACTTTTTCCTATAGAGAATGTATTCCACTCAAAGCAGTCATATAACAGAGTTCTTGCTGAATAAGGATACACAAGAGAGCTTAAATGAATAAGTGAGCCAACTAATTTATTCTCAAAGTATTTTAAAATCTCCCAGTCTGGTTGTGGATTCATCTATTGCTCCTCGAAGTACTTTAAATTTTTGCTTTATGTATTTTAACACCATATTATTATATGCATACACATTTACAGCAGTTTTTCTTTCTGGTGAACTGAACATTTTTTCATAATAAGGTGTCCCTCCTTATCTCTAATAATGCCTTTTTGCCTTAAGGGTTACTGTCTTTGACATTAAAATTGTCATGTTATTTTTGTTTTGGCTAATATTCAGTTGTTCTATATTTTTCCCTTCTTTTGCTTTCCATATCCTTATGTTTTTGATGTTATCTCTTATAAGCATCATATCTATTTGTTTTTTGTAAATCCTGGCTGGTGATCTTTGTCTTTTAACTGAGACATTTGGTTCATTTAATTTAATTATTGTTATATGCGAATTTAAATCTACCCACCTAATGGATTGGTTTTGTTCCCATCCTTCTGCCACCTTTTTGGTTGATCTGAGTAGTTTTTATTGATTACCTTCTTCATCTTACCTCTTAGCTTGGTAGCTGTTCTGATACATAACAAACCACCCCCAAAATTAATGACCATTTTCGCTTGGTTATGCGTTTGTGAGACGGGGACCCAGAAGGACTTAGATAGGCATTCCACTTCTGATTTCTGAGCTAGCTGCCTATGCATCTTGTCCCAACTCCATGTTTAGTGAGTAACATTGGTAGTTTGAAGTCAGTCATGGTGGTGGTTGTTTTTATACCATGGAAATTGGCAAATGCTATGGTTCAGGGATTCCTTCTCCCCGTACTGAGAACCAGTTATAACATACCATTTAGACTAGTGTTAGCAGAGAGAGTATACAGATCCCTTTGTGTGACCCAGGGTACAGCAAGTTCCCACATGGCTTCTCGTTGATGGGGTTAAGGGTCTAGTTATAGAGGAATCATACAGAAGCTAGAAGGATATGACAGAGGAGGAGAGAGAGTGTTACATGGGAAAATAGGATCTAGGGCTTGAAAAATAAAGCTGATTTTTTTCCCCTACATACATGTTTCTCAATCCAGTCATGTTGGGGCCAAGATGAAAAGAAAAATATGCCTTCAGGCAGGAGTCTGTAGCAGAAGCTGATGAACTCTTAAACATATTTTAAGTATTCGTAGAAACTAAAGTCAGGAAGAGGGGAAAAGTAGAGAAAATAAGTCATTTAAAGCAGGAACACTTTCATTGAAGAATTAGTAAATGTTCCTTAAGAGCCCAGAGAAATTAAGACAGGAACTAGGGAGTTGAGGTCCTATTAAGAGACCATGTATGACTTATTTAATGGCTCTAGACAAGGTCTGTTTTGTTTTTGTTTTTTTTTTTTTCCGCATGTACTTGTAAAATAGAACTAAAAATATCTTTCACTGAACCACCTCACCCACCATAGCATGTTGGGGTAATAAATTAGATTGAATTAGAAGTTAGTAAATATCTGTGGACTACTTTGGTTTAGAAAGAAATACCTGTGTGTAGTTTATTGTTATTTGCAGCCAGAGACCTATGTCTTCTTTAGGTGGATTCAATTCCTATAAAACCCAGTTAGAGAGCCTAGTAAGTATATGAAAGAAGGAGATGCGATGAAAAACCTCACTGAAGCACCACGGGAAACAGCAGAGTGGTTGATTTCCCTCACCTCACCTTTGCTGCAGTCCTAGATTATACAGAAAAAGTCCTATATTCTAGCCACTACCTGTGCAATGTCTGTTCTGTGGCGAGCTCAGGGATTTCCTTGTTTCTCCTGCGCATTCATGACATTAACATTTGAAAACCTATTTTTAGGAGGTCAGACTTCAAGGTACCTTTTCAAGGAACCAGTCACATCATATGTAATTTCCGTTCTCTTTCAAAATTATAGAAAAAAGCCTCTTACAAAATAGAAAATACGATCCCAAGTTCACTAAAAACGTAGATGCCATTCAAAAATATGGGAGGGTATTTTCCAAATGATTTCTATGATTGTTTCAGAGCAGTGCGTTATTGTGGATGATACTAATTTACTTAGATATATGTGCATTTGTATATCCTAAATTTCAAAACTGAAGGTATAGTATCAGAAAAGAATAATGCACGTACACATATATATTTGTGGTTGTTACCCATGTGTAAGTCTGGCACTTCCAATAGCACTGTATGACCTCAGATTCATAAGACAATACCTTTAGAAAGGAGAGGTGAGGGGATGTGATTTAATTGTCCTTTAGTAGTGCTCTAGAATTTTATGTCTGAAATGTATTTTGAAAGCCTCTACTGAATAATACTCCTCACAGCTCTCCAAGAGGCTTTCCCTTCGATGATGAACTAAAGTTTTAGGATGAGCTGATGTGTTGAATCTCTGTTGAAAGTCAAGTTTTTCTCTCTTGATGTTCCTTACTTCCTTTCCTGGTTCATGCCGCTCCTCTCCATCCTTAAAATCCTATGATTTGTGCAGACGCTGCTTGCCAGCTGGACTAGAGTTATGGCAAACGAAGTATTGACATAATCTGGCCAAACACATAGCCAAGGAAATGAATGGGCCTGATATATGTGTGTCCTGATTTACTTTGGAACGCCATTGCACGCTCACAAAAAGTCAGTTGTATTTTTTCCATATGGCATCCCAAAACCCACATGCTCGTGGCCAAAGGTTAGGGTGTTTTTAAGTGGTTAAGGAAAGACAGGAAAACCGGCCACATCATATGTACTCTGAACTGTCCGATTAGGGAGAGATTATGTATTTGATGTTATGTTTTGAATAGTTTACCTCCAGGATTTCCATTCTAGACTGTGTGACCTCACGTGGCTGTAATTTGCCTTTTGCCCGAAGAGTCCGTGGAGCACTAACCCCTTTGGAGACATTACCTCATCTGTCCTCCCCGTGGTCCTGTGGGAAAGATGGGGTCAAGCGTGTTAGGGAAGAGAAAGCAGAAATCAGGCTTTCCTCTTGGGACTGCGACTCAGAGGCCTGGGCCCCAGTTCAGAAAGGAATGTGGGCTCCTACGCCTGGGAAGTCATCAGGGGAATCGCTGTTTTTTTACAGTGTACCTCCTGTTTCTGATCCACATGGTGATGCCAAAGACCTTCTGAGGGAAGTTCTGTTCTTGTCTCTCTTTTTCCCTACAATTTCTTTAATTTCCCAGCCCAGCCTAAATCCTTTTAGAGTTTAACTCAAACACATTAACCAAACACAACTTGTTTGGTCCCCTGAATGTCATTCTCTGGTGTTCAGCCTCTTGTCCAGACTGTAAACTTTTTATGACAGGGGTGGTATTTTGTGATTTCAGTTATCACTCACGGCACCCGCCCAGAGCAGCATGACCCATGCTCTTCTCTCCCTACTTCATCCCTCTGTACCTTTCTACTCAGCATGGTTCTTCTGTTTTGTGCTTTGCTTTTTCCTTAGTGTGTGTCTCCCTCTCTCTAGAATGTAACTTTCTTAAAGGCAGGGGCTTTGTCTGTTTTGTTCATCCCTGCGCCCCAAGGGCCTCGGATGGGGCCTGGCACAGAGAAGGCCCTCATGAACGAGTAAGTAGTCATTGAAGGAAAGATCTAATGTTTGTAGGAGGAACTCAGTTATAGTATGGACATATATTTTTGTTGCTATTAATGGTTGGGGGCTGGTTCTCCAATCACTTTGTTCTGATTGTGTGTGTGTGTGTTTTCCTGCTGTGAGAGTGACCAAGCAAAAGATCACAATTGATTTGGATTTACAGAGATGATGAGCCCATTTTTAAATGGAGAATAAATGAAGGAGGCAGAGAACTCCAGCTGAATGTCATATTTAGAGCATCTATGTTGCCTGGCGTTGAAGAGAGCTTTTCATTCTAAATGACATAGAAAAATGTACCCTCTAACAGAGGGGCTAGGGAGAGTGCCATCGAAATGCCAACAGGGAACAGGACACTGCGTATCTGTAGACTCGAAGAGGCCCCCCATTAGCAGGGATCCAGGCAAGGAAACCGGAGAGATGCAATCACTTACTCAAAGTGGCACAGCTAAAGAATGTGTGAGCTGACTTTTAATCAAGGCACTGTATTAAATGATCTTTAAGAAGTTTTAACGGAAAAAAAAATGTACTAGTGCCCGTATCTGGTAAGCTTCCATGGTTTCTCAGCAGCCCAAAAGTATCTTAGCTGGTTTTACAGTTAGTGGTCACGTAGAATCAGGTGCCGCACGTTGCCCAGCTTGTGGTCGTATCCACTCACCTGCTTCGGTAAGCGAGGCAGACCTTACAGCAAGACACCAGTTCCCCATGTTACAGAGCACCCAGGCACAAATCCAGCTGGTGCTGTAGATGCTCAGAATCTCTTTTTGCCTGTGACTACACGAATTATCCCCCTGGCAGGGTGCGCCTCAGGGCCAGCTTTGTGAAAAGCCGAGCAGAGGTAGAATCAGGTACCTGCTATGACAGCCTGAGGGCAGCTTCTTGATAAGGAACGGGACAGGAATGCTGTGCACCCCCCCCCCTGTGTGGGCTGTCAACGAAGAGTAGTGCTTTCCTTCTCTCCTCGGAGCTCGCGGTAATCCCTGCCCGTGGTGTGGCTTTCTGATCTCCCTCTTCTCCTCTTAGGCTGGTCATGTGAACAGAAAATAACACTGGAGTGAATCCAAGAGGCTCGGAAACAACTTAAAACCTGCCTTTCAGCAATTGGAATCAAGTTGATACTCTTTGTGTTAATACAGTACCTGTTCTATGAAAATGTTAACTTTGACATTATAGATTCATTCAAGAACCTTTATGTCTTTCTTAGTAGGACACAAGTTAGTGGCAAGGTACTGCTCATTACCAACGTACCTTGTTCTTTCTCTCTCCTCTACATTCACTCTTTTATCTCTCCTTTTCTCTTGATGGCCCCTTCCTCCTTGCCTTCCCTCTCTGCCTCCCTCCCGCTCTCCCTCCCGCTCCACTCTTGCCTGGGTCTTGGGCCTGCCGGGGACACTCACAGCCATCTTAGGTCTGTCACCAGCAGGCAGAAAAGTTCCTGATTCTCTAGTTGTCAAGACGTTCCTCAATATGGGAAATTCTCTTCATTCAAATAGCATATGCTAGGCTGTGGTTTCATATTGCTACTGTAACAAATTACCACAAACCCAGGGGTTTACGGCAACACACATTTATAGTCTTATTTCTGGAGGTAAAGAAGTCCTAAAAATCAAAGTATCGGCAGGGCTGAGTTCCTTGTGGAGAATCAATCCCTGTGCTTTTGCTAGCTTCTAGAGGCCGCCTCCACTTCTCGATCCCTTCATCTTCATGAGCCCTTCATTTTCAAAGCCACCAGTATAGCATCTTCAAATCTCTCTCTCTCTCTTTCTTTCTCTCTCTCTCTCTCTCTCTCCCTCCCTCTCCCCCTCTTCCATCATACATGGTGGCTTCTCTGGCTCTAACCCTCCTGTTTCCTTCTTATAAGGACATTTGTGATTAAATTGGGCCTACTCAGACAATCCAGGAATCCAGGATGGTTCCCCATCTCAAACTCCTTAATGTAATCACATTTGAAACCTCTGTTCTGCCCTGCCACATGGACTCTTTGGGGGCCATTATCCTTTTGACCTCAGCTGTGAAACCAGTGACCTTACAAGCAAGTTACTGGCTTGAACATTCTCATTCAAAGAACAAGCAACTTTAGGTCCTCTCGTGGGAACAACCTCAGTTTCCAGAAACAAAACAAATGAAATAATGAGCGGGGTCTTGCCCAAAGATAGGATTGTAGTTGCCTGTGGGTGAATTTCCGTCTCCATTGGTTTGGTTTGGGAAAGGTAAAGCGGCAGGATGGTCAAGCAGAGCTTTAGAATCACCTGGACTCTGCGTTTGAGGTCCAGCTCTGGCATTTGCTGTAGGATCTTGGGTGTGTCTTTCTTAATTATAAGCAAATCTCTACTTAACTATAAAATGGGTATGATAATTCTTCCCTCATAGGATTGGAAGACTAATACAATTATGTACGTAATATGTCTAGTATGGTGCTTGGCTCATAGAAGTTACTTATTTTATCTCTTTCCTTGGTGATTAGATTAAAGGTCAAGAATGAAAGTGCAATGTTGCCCAAAGTAATTAGGTTGAGAGTAATCAAATGGATGTTGAGCAATGGAATTTAAAAATAAACTCAGAGGATATTCTTATGCAATCTAATGGGAACTGATATAATCTTATTTCTTCGTTTCTGAGTTTATTCCGATTACATTTTATGTCTCTAAATTGAATGAGGATATGTAAGGGAAGACTTGACCTGTCTCATGTCTATACCTGAGGGATTGTAGAAACATAACAAATAGCTCTCATTCTCAAGTTTGACAGAAACATACCACCTAAAGTTTCACTGGGTCTTTAAGAACCATCCAGAACAACCCCACAACAAATGTCAGTGCTCTTTGCTTGTTTTTATTTGAATGCTTTCTGCAATGAGAAGTTCACAACCTTTTGAAATAGTCCATTGCATTGTTGGCCAGTTGTTAATAGAAAGTTCCTCCTTATTTTAGCTAGGAAACTGCTTCCCTAAAGTTTCTTTTCTTTTCTATGCTTTTTTTTTTTATTCCAATTCTTCCCTCTGAACTTACACAAACCTAATATAGCTTTTATAATAACAATCCTACAGATGCACACCCCCTCAGCCTTGTCTTTCCTAAGTTAGAATTCCAAGGTTTCTAAAACTTATTGTCCTTTACTATTCTTTTCAGGTCTTTCCAAATCTTATAGTTGCCCTTCTTTTACTGTACTGTAGTTTATCAATGTCTCCCACAAAGTAAGTGACCCAGAGCTAAACAGTATTCTGGATGTGGTCGAATTAGTGTACAGTATGCTGAGACTTCTATTTCTGTTGGATCTGGCTTAACTTTCCAGTGATGAAGTCTAATTTCATCAGTTTTTTTCAACATTAGTCTCATAGTTCTGTCATTTGGCTTTTTCTGAGCTTATAGTTAATCAGTGCTTTATAAATAAGCATTTCTTTTCCCCTATCCTTAGCCGTCCAACTGATGTATTATAATGTTTATTGTACAAACAATATTATAAGAGCATAGATAAATATGAAATAACTGACCCAGGATCTTACTATGCCCACATCTGCAATTTTCAATTGTCCATATTCTTTTTTTAGTCCCCACTCATAAGCTTCTATAAATTTTACATAGGTTTCAACATAACCTAGATTATATTTCCACTTTGAAGACTAACATGCTTATATTTTCCCATGCTGCTACATTATTTTTTATAATTACACCCAAAGATAGATTAAATTCCATAAGATGTACCATATTTACTCATCCATTCTCTGTCCCAGACACTGAAGTTGCTCTATCAATGTCCATAAAATGTTTTGCTTTGGGGAGATTTTAATATAGTCCTTGAAATCAATGACTTTTTGGACCAAAATCAGGATTTCATGTTTCTCTATTTTAAATTTCCTCCTTTTTGGTTTTACTCCTTGTTCAGACTACTTCTCCATTCTCCTGCTCTTTGCTCTTAACATCATCTTTCAAGTCTAAACAAATATTAGAAGTAAGACTAAGACTTCAGGTTTTACTATCCACATTAATTCCTACAGTTAGTTCATAAGAATCTCGCCCTGAAACAGCAGCCCCTGTCAATGTCAGCCTAAGAGCCCAAATGTCAAGGGCAGTTAGGAAACCCATTTCTACCCTTCAGTGCTTTTTTTTCTTTCTGGTCAGCTGATGCCTGCATTTAATGGAGGCCAAATTTGGTTAAGTTCCTTGGGGGCAGGCTCTGGATTGCTTTCCCTTACTGTATTCCAACCTCATCATGGAGGGTTCTCAGTGAATACTTAGTGGTAGAGGGAATGAAAGAATATAATTAAAGATAAGACTTAACCATTTAAATCAGCCTGGGGAGCTACCACTTCATTCACACTAATTAGTAGATTACTGGTATTAGATATTTCCCTAGGCACAGGTTTCACTACGAGAAACACAGGTTGTGAAGCACTCCGGTCCTGTTGGAGAGAAGATAGTAATGGACTTGGGCACCTCAAATAGGTACATTATAATTTGGCCCAGGGCTGGTCTTGGACTTTACAGAACCAGGCTATTAACACTGGAACTAACCCCAAAGACTTAGAGCTTGTACAGCTCACGGATACTAGTCTCAAATGCCTGCGATGCTTTGTGACCTTTTATAATTTTTGACAGATCTGTTTAACTTGGGCTGATGCTACCAAACAAGAGAATTTGCCTTTGATTTTACTACAGAAATGTCTAGTGGGGGGTGGAGAGAATAATGGGAAATAGCGAAGACTTGATAGGATCTATATTGCGCTCTACTAATTCTTTACGTAAGAGCTAGCAGGATATAGGTGGTGGATCGGTATCCTTTCGTGGTATTCGTCATTCAAGTCAAGGCCTGCCCTGTGAGAAGGAATATTAGGGTGACCCATCATCTCAGTTTGCCTAGGGCTCTCCTGGTCCTCATCCAGAGAGTTCCACATCCCTAGAGACCTTCAGTCCCGGGCAAACTGCGACAGTTGGTCACCCTTGTCCAAGAGCTACCAGGAGCCCCACCCTGATTCTCTGAGAATTAAACGGAGAAAAGCCAAAGTATCCCCACTTCTGCGGACGTCTCTCAGTCTTCTGGCCATGTCCCTTGGCAGTGGCCCATGGAAGGTAAAGGGACGCTTCTTCTTTACCTCCCCTTTTTGCGCTGAATGTGAGTTTTATACCGTGTGACCTAAAAAGTCACGCCAAAAGAACTTGCCTATCCAAACTTGTGTTCCCAACTGGTCTGTCAAGTTGGCCGAGACACCTTTGGAGCCTAAATGATTATTTCTAGAAAATCATCTAGAATCATCATAAGTGCTGCTGTAAATTAACTCATTCATATTCTCATTCACGTTTGAATGGATAAGTTTAACAAACCATCACTTAGAACACTGTTCTGAAATTAGAGGACAGCAGATAGGAATATTTTAATGGGGCCAAGGAGATAAGTAAATCAGGGCATGGTGCTCTAGGTGGGGCCTCAGTCACACTGTCTGGCCAGGGCAGGAAGAGGCACTGGATGCCTTGAAAGAAAGTTACTCGTCATTTATAATCCAACTTATAATGTGTGTTGACTCTTCTTGAAGTTCCAGAACAGAGATACTCTCCAAGTTACCAGCTTAGACTTGGATGATGCATATCATTAGTCCGATGGTGTTTTTCCTCTTGGCTCTGCACGCCGCACTGCCCCTGCGTGTGGCGCTTATTTACTAGAGTAATGCCCAACACCTCCTGGTGGCAGGCTTATGTCTCTTTCCTCTTCTTCCTTTCTCTTTTTGCTCTTCATAAACTAATTCATTTCTTCTTCCATACACACATACTCTTCTTCTTCCCCTTTTCTTGATTTACAGTTACCCCAGAAAAATCTTTTTTTCCTTCAGCCATATTATTCCCTTTCCCTTCTTGTGTCCCTTTTACAAGTATATACATTCCTACATGTGTGTGTAGAGGTATGCTTCCGTGTACACACACACAAACACACGTACACACACAGACAGCAATGTCTATATTCTCACAGCCTGCTTATATATACCTGTTTCAAGTAAAAATGATGGGCAGAGATGTGAAGTTAAATTCAACGTAATAAAGACTCAAGACCTATGATTTCTGGGGTATTTGAAAGTGCTCAGGAGATTTTCTTCACAATTTTTACAAAAATCTCCATCCGCCCCTTTATGCACCACTAATTTACCCAACTTTTCCTCAAGCACAAGCACTCAACATAAATAGAAAAATTTCCTACTCATTTTTCCCTTTTTCTCCTTTACTTAAAAAATGATAACAAGCATGGTAGCAGCAACTTTTACTATTTCTGTTGAAAACCTAAGGCATCTACAATAATATTGCATGTTAAACAAGGTTTTGTGGACCAGGCAGAAACGTAAATGACATTTTATTAGGAATGCTTAGAGACAAGGAAAGCAGGTGGCGAGGTGGCTTATACAATGAGACTAGATGTTTGAGACAATAAAAGACACAGGCAGTAATGCCTGGGTGGCTCAGTCAGTTGGGCGCCTGACTCTTGGTTTCTGCTAAGGTCGTGATCTCAGGGTTGTGAGATGGAGCCCCATGTCAGGCTCTACACTCAATGGGGAGTCTGCTTGAGATTCTCTCCCTCTGTGCCTCCTCCTGCTCTCTCTCTCTTTCTCAAATAGATTAAAAAAAAAAAAAAAAAAAAAGACACAAGCCAAGCACATCAGGGTTTTGAGCTGTGATCCTTTATTTGTTGTGGGAGGGACCTCAGATACCTTCTAGAGACCTGAAATTTGGCATGTGCTTGAAAATACAGCAGAGGGCCCCAGTATGTTCTGGAAAGTTCTGTTACCGTCCAGTGGTCCTCACCCAAGAGTATAACTTCTCCTGGACCTTAAAGAAAAGAGGGTATGTCAGTCTTGCCTTTCCAGCTGGATCTCCTTCCCTCTGGCCCTGGCTGCTGGAAAGAGGAGGTCAGCTCTGGGCTGTTTCAGTTTCAAATAACGGATTTAAATTGCATTTGTATGCCAGAGACTTCTTGTATTTTACAAAGGTCTTTTTATTAATTCACAGGGCAAACCTGTAAAACACAGCTATTATCACTATTTTATAGATGCTAAGTAATTTGCCCAAGTTAATAGTATATTTGACTTTTCTTTCTCCCTCAGCTCCAAAGAATCAAAGCCTTGTTGATTTTCACTTCAGCATGCTACTCATGCTCATTGATCCTTTTTCATTCCAGTGTTACCCACCCTCTTCCAGGCCTGGGTCACTTTATGCCCACACCCCTGCAGTAGCCTACTCCCCACCCTCCCGTCTCCAGCCTGCCTCAGCTTCAGTATATCCAGATACCCAAATGCTGCTAGGGTTCAAGGTTTCATTCATTGTCATTACGCTGATCTAGTTGTATCCCATCCCTATGCACACAGTTCAAGGACATCCCCATCCCTCTGTGGGATAGTGACCAAACTCTTCAGCCTGGCATTCAGGGTCTCCCGCAGTAGTCTCTCAGCCTACCCTTGCAGGCTTAGCTCCCCACAAGTGGCATGAGAGTCAAACTCTTAGATTCCTTTTGCCTGAAACACTTGAATTCCACATTCACTCTTCTGCTTATTATGTTTCTCTACCTGAAATTCCATCTCTTCTCCCTGCTACCCATCTAAATCTGTGCAGCTCAGACTTCACCCTTCTGTGAAAAGTCATACTTAGGGCCTATACCAGCCCTCGAGTGTTCATCATGTAGATCCGAGTGACACCTCTGTCATTTCTGTTTAATATTGTCACTCTACTCTTTATGGTTATTAACTTTTCATGAATTTCCCCATTTTTCATGTTTTTCCAGTTATATAGGCAGCTTGGAGGCAAGAATCATGTTTTCTACTGTTTTGATGTAGCAAGATAATATCTTGAAATATTAATCTTTGTGCTTTTGTTTTCCTCTTGTCCTTGCAAGTGATTTTCCCCCCTCTCAGGCAGAGGCATCTACATTGCTATAGGGAGAAAAATAGGAGCAAGAGAAAAAGCAAGAGACTGTTAATGTTCCAGGTTTCTTTTTAACTTCTGCCATAGTTTTTTTTGAGAATTAAAAGGGGCAGGCTTTATACAATAACCAGAGTTTATGCCGTAGCAGTGGAATTGGAAAGAGAGTATGCCATATTGCCTGTGGTCTACTTGGCAGAAGAAGGCCTGCATCTGCCTCAAGATTCTTCTGAGACCCAGATTAAAATGATCCCCATAGATACCTTCTACCAATACTGTGGTCCAGGATGCTCTTAACAACACCAACCCTCAAAGAGGGCTTTGATAACCTGGGCAAGATGGAAGTGGGAAAGGAAAACCCCAGCACTGAGACTTGGGAGGCCCGTCATTGGGAGCTCCCCCTCTGTTACCTTGTATCCTGTATCTATGCTGACCAAGACGGTAGTCACTAGCCACACTGAATACTTGAAATGTGGTGCATGGGACTAAGGCATTGAATTTCAATAACCACATGTGGCTAGCGGCTGCCACATTGAACAGAGCAGTTCTAGAGTGCCTGACCGTAGTCTGTCTGATTCCAATGATTCACAGTGTCTAGCACCATTCCTGATAGATAGTAGGTGCTCAGTAAATGTTTTTAGTATGAATTAGTGACCGCCACATTTTAAAAGCAATACATAACACGTTGACCACCAGGTCAAGATAGACCTGCGGTCTCTCCACTTCAGTGTTCTCTGTTCTACCATTCATACAGAAGCTCCTGTGGTTTTCCCCATTTAAAAAGCTTTATAGGAATTGATTTTTCTAGAGGTGTATAATTCCCAGACCATTGACATCGACAGATAGCTAGCTATTGAGCCTGACAATCACGGCACTGCTTTGAATCTGAAAGCATCTTGACCAAGCTTGCCGAGGCTTTAAATTACTCTCTAACACCCTGAAGAGAACCTGGGTCACAAGCTTTTTTTTCATTTTTCCTGGCTGAGTTTAGTTTTGCTTTATATTATATTTGGGACCTCATTGTCCCAGGCCTTCCCGATCTGTGGAAAAAGAGATACAGTAATACTGATACTCGAATGACAGCAGCTCTGTCAGCCCCTTGCTAGATCTGTGTCCTTACCGTGATTTCTACCGCTGCTGCCTTATAGGAGAGCACTTTTGAACTAGGCAAAGCCAGGTCCCCGGGAGCTGCTTCATGCTCTTAGAAATGTCTGGGCTCCAATGTGGAACAAGGCTGACCTCTACTTTTCTACCTGGGTCTTGAAGCAGCGGCTGATGCTCCAAGTTCCAAGACAGCTTTCATTTGTTTTGCTTTGTTTTGATGAACATAGATCGTTCAGCTCCTAGCCCTCCCCACTCCTTTGGGGATCCAAACCAGTTGATTAAGCAGAAGGACTAGACTGAATTAAATAATCAAGAAATACTTGTGCGTTCTATTATATGTAAAGCTTCTGCTTTTTTTTTTTTTCTAATTAGTAGATATTGAATAAGTACCCTGCCTACAATCCAGGCAAGACATCTTCCGTACATCTCTCCTTCATGTAGGAAACTTGAAACTCCTGTACATTTCAGTTCATGAAGCCAGAGACCCATAAGTTTTACCAGTTAACACCAGTCGCCAGATGTTGAAACTTAGGTTGGGCTCAGCTGGGAATAATTACAAATCATTCCTTTAAGCCAAAGGTTATCAAGTCTTAGTGTGTATCAGAATCACCAGGAGGGATTATTAAAACACAAGGTGCTGGGCTCCACCTGCAGAATTTCTTATTTAGTAGGCCTTGGGTGGGACCCAAGAATTTGCATTTCCAACAGGTTCCCAGGGGAGGCTCATCCTGGTCTGGAAAACACACTTGAAGAACCACTACCTTAATCATTTGGTGACTAGCTTTCCGGAAAAACAGTTCATGCATGTCCCACAATCCTCCAACTTCATCTTCATTTTCGCTTGTCCTAAACCTTGGTCAGTAAAGACCTTTCTTGCCTGAATCCAAGAAGACAACAAATTTGATGAGAATTCTCCATACCTTTATTTTCAGTTTTTAAAAAATTATCAGTTTGTTTAGGATTTCTGTAAGCTCTCAGACAACTTGGTTTGTAGGTGGTAGAAAGCAGTGAATCACCAAGGAGTCAAGGCTTTGAGTACTTTGGGTAAATCTCTATAATCTCACCATAAGGACCTGTGAAATTAGGCGAAGTTCTGTCTGCTGTCTGAGCCCCTAGGAATGAGTCCACTGTCAGATGGACATTGTTATTCTAATTTTATAATATAAATTATTTCAGAGCAAGATCAGACAGTAGGACTCCTATGCTTTTCTTTATTTGGGTGAAATTTCCCCAAAGCTACAAAACGTTTATTGAATTCAATTAATTCATTAACAAAGTCACTTATCTTACAGCTGTTTTATGCACATGACTTTAAAGGGTAAGCTGGATGAAATTTTCACTATCACCAAATGCTTTGCGTTAGGAAGACAGAGCTTCACTTAAAATATTTTAATAACCTAGATTTTTCTCCGTGCTTACTCACCCCTCTGGTCAATAAATTCTACCCTCCATGATCAAACTTCACTGTTGCGATTTAAACTCATTCCTGCTTGTTTCTATCTTGTATAATGGGAATGAGCAGTACTGTTAATTATCTATTGGTAATTAGTCTTAATTTATTTGAAGACAGCTAGTCACTCTTTTTCTTTTTCATGCAAAATTACCTCCAACCCTTTATAAAGCATCCCTCATAGATCCTAATTTCAGTCTCCTTAATTTGCTTATAACTGTCCTCTAGACCCTTTTCCCAGGCTTTTTTTTGAAAGCCCAGACCCAAACGGTGAATCCCTGGCTCCTGACCAATGTGCCCTCCTCACGTGGGCCCTCGGGAGTGAAGATTCCCAATCCTGTGATTGCTGGACTCGCAGCCTCGCTGTGCTCAGTCTCCATCCCATGCAGTGGTAAAGCCGGACAGCCACACGTCATCTCGTGGGAGGAGTGTGGTGATGTTGCAGAGTTCTCTTTTTAATAACTATTTTTTAAAAAATACATGAATTCAAAGAAGCTTTTGGATTTATACAAATTGGCTCGGTTTACCATTAAGTAAAATTAGTATTGGGTTCGATTAATGAATGCAAATTTGTCTGTCCTTCATTTTCATCCCTGGATTCCTTTGATTTTTTATTTTTTCAGGTGTTTTTCATAAACAAAAGTTAAGGCAGTTCTCATGGGTATGTGACAAAAGTAATGATTTTTTTTTTTTTTTAAATTTGAGAAACCTATTGCTCTAGGCTCTCCTAGGGAAAAAGCAAGATATAGACAATAGTAGGGTCCTTCACCCTAATCCTCACCACCCTCTCATTACTGATGTCTGGGGGCCCGCCAGCTTCCCTTTTCTGGGTTCTCTGTGGCTCAAATCCATTGACCGCGGTCACCGCGGTCATCCTTCTCCTGTTGTGAGAGGTCTCTCCTCACAAGTTACACTTAGATCAACATATGGTATAAAATCCTTACAACGGATACCTTCATTCCCGCTTTCTCATCTTTTGTGATATTATTATATATTTTACTTCCTCATATGTGTAATTTACATTTTCAGAATATATTGATACTTTTATGTTAACAATTACTTTTAAAAAATTTTTTTGAAGAGAAAATGTCTTTTTATCGACATATTTACCATTTCTGGCTCTCTTTATTCCTTTATGCATTTCCATCTGCTATCATTTTCCTTCTGCCTGAAGAACTTCCTGTTGCATTGCTTATAATTCATGTTGGCTGGCAGGGAGCATTGTTTGTCTGAAATATCTTTAGTTTGCCCTCAAGTTTGGAAGTTTTTTATGGTTAAAAATTTTTAGATTGCTGCTTTGTTCCTTTCATACGTTAAAGATGACTTTCCATTGTCTTCTAATTTGCATAGATTCTGCGGAGAAGCTTGCTAAAATTCCTATCGCTATTCATTATTCCTTTTTACATACCGTATCTTTTTCCCCTGCTTTAAAAAAAAATTTCTTCACCACTGGCTTTAGTAACTTAATTACAACGTACCTCTGTTTTTTTGTACTTATTCTGCTCTGATTCATTGAGCTTCTTGAATCTGTGAGTTTATAGAATTCATCAAATTTGGAAAATTTTGACTATTATTTCTTTAAAAATTGTCCCCTCCTTCCTTTTTTCTGAGACTACAGTTGCATAGAAGTTAGCCTACTTGATAGTGTGTCCCAGGTCACAGCTGCGCTTTTCATGTTTTTCCAGTTGTTTTGTTTCATTTTGGACATTTTATTATTGTGCCTTGATAATCATTGAACTTTCCTCTTCAGTGTCTAGACTTAATCCTACACAATCTATTTTTCATTTCATGTTTTCTTTCCTTGAGTCTTTGGGTCTTTTCTATAGCTTCCATTTTTTCCCACACCATGGTCACGTTTTCCTTTACCTTCTTAAATGCATGGAGAATATTTATAATAGGTGTTCCAGTATTTTTTTTTAGATGCTTGTTTGCTACTTCTACTCTCTGTCATATCTGGGTCTGTTTCTATTGATTGAATTCTGTCCTGGTTTTAGGTCTTATTTTCTTACTTCTTTGCATGCCTGCTCATTTGTTACTGGATGCTAGATGTTGTGAATTTTACATTGATCACTGGATTTTGTGGTATTCCTTCACATAGAATTGGATTTTGTTCTGGCACCTGAGTAATCTACCTGAAAGTAGTTTAGAACATTAGAGACTTCCTTTTAAATTTTATTAGGGCAAGTCCAGAGCAGCTTTTAATATATTCCTGATGGTGATTTCCCTGGATTCATGTAGTTTCTGCTCAGACATGAACAAATTAGTATTCGGCAAAGACTTAAGGGGACCCCTCAGTAAATTTTCTGAGCTTTTTCTTTGTGGCTTCAGTACTCTGTCTCATACATTCTTACTGCCTTAACATTCCTGAACTATTCTCTCTGTATCTTCACCTCGTAGAGCGCACTGGACTCTGTTCGATTTCCCCTTTCAAGCACCATAGCTTGGACGTGTTTCATGGTAGTAAGCTAAAACAGTTGTTCAACTGACCCTCTTTGTTTCCCTCCTGTTAGAAATCACACTCCCTCGATATCTGTTACTGAATGCCTGCATGGTAGGCAGCGTCTGGGATGGCCCTCAGTGATCTCTACCTCCTGGTATTCATATTTCATGTATCTCTCTTTTCTTGAATGTGGGCAAGATCTAGTGACCAATGAATAGGATATGGCATATATAATAGGATGCCATTCCTATGACTACAGGAAGTTATGGAAAACTGTGACTTCCTTCTAGCTTGCAGACTCTCTCTTGCTTGCTTTGCTGAAGCAAGCTGTCATGTTGGAGAGGTCTCCATGGCAAAGAACTGAGGGTAGCATCTGGCCAACAGCCAGAGAGTAATGAAGGCCCTAAGTCCAGCTGTCCATGAGGAACCAAATCCTGTCAACAACAACACGGGTGAGCTTAGCAGTAGATCCTTCCTCAGTCCAGCATTCAGATGAAACCACAGCAGTGGCCGACTCCTCAAGTGCAGCCTCAGGAGAGACCCTGAGCTTGAGGCTCATTCTTGGTATTGGTAATTTGTGGTAATTTGGTAATAGTTAAACCATGCCTGGATTCCTGAAACACAAAAACTGTGGGGTAATAAATGTGTGGTTTTATTAAGCTGGCAGATTTGGGGTTATCTACTCAGAAATAACTAATATAGTCTGAAAATCATTATTTCACGTATGCTGTTTTTGTTCTGCCGTTTCAGGCAGGAGGATAAATTAGGTCTCTATTCATCTTTGTCAAGGAGAAGTCCAGATTATTCAAATTAGAATCTCTAGAGGTGGGACCTAGACAACAGTAGTGCATAAAACCTTCTAGATGAACATGATCCTATAATTCCACTACTGGATATTTATCCAAAGAGTACAAAAGCACTAATTCAAAAAGATATATGCACCCCCAGGTTTATTTATTGAAGCATTATTTACAATAGCCAAATTATGGAAGTAGCCCAAGTGTCCATCGGTAGATGAATGGATATAGAAGATATGGACTGTATACAATGGAATATTACTCAGTCATCAAAAAGAATGAAGTGTTGCCATGTTCAGCAACATAGATGAATCTAGATAGTATAACACTAAATGAAATAATTCAGTTAGAGAAAGCAAATACCATATGAATTCTTTCATATGTGGAATTCTTTGTTTGTAAGAAACAAAACAGCTTAACGACAAATCAAAAGACAGAGTCCTAACCATAGAGAACAAATTGATGGGAGGATGTGTGAAGTAGGTGAAGGGGATTAAGAGAATACTTATTACGGGGCACCTGGGTGGCTCAGTTGGTTAAACGTCTGACTCTTAGTTTTGGCTCAAGTCAGGACCTCAGGATCATGAGATCAAGCCCTACATCGGGATCCATGCTCAGTGTGGAGTCTGCTTCAGATTCTCTCTCCTTTTCCCTCTGTCCCTCCTGCTTGTGCTTTCTCTCTCTCTCTCTCTCTCATAAATAAATAAATAGATAGATAGATAGATAGATAGATAGATAGATAGATAGATAGTACTCTTAGCATGATGAACACTAAGTAATGTATACAATTGTTGAGTCATTCTATTGTACACCTGAAACTATACTGGAAGTAAAATTTTAAAAAAGAAAGAAAACTTTCCAGGTGATTCCAATATAGTGCCAACTATGAAAGCTACAAACTCCTAGATCATGCGGATGCCACTGATTTGTGGACTATACTTTGAATAGCAAGGACGTAGATTATTGGGTGCTGTCTGTTTATTCCATCTCTTGAGAAACTTGGAACAAGTTCCTAGTATCTATACCAAAGAATATTTGAGTAGCTCTACCCACTTATTTAAAAACACCCCTCTTCATTAACTGATGTCTCATTCATTAATTCAACAAATATTTATCTTATATTTCTTGTATGACAGTTGCTTTGCTAGATGCACTGTCTTCACTCCCCACCCCAACCATCCCTTGCAATCTGAAGCATCCTGTTTAGTCAAAGAAGCAGATAGGTGAGAATGTACATTGTAAAGTAGACTGATCATTACAAAAATAGAAGCACAAATTAATTATGAATTCTCTTTTGGTCAGGAAGTCTTCTAAAAGAGGTGATGTTTGAAGTTTGGAGTTATGAATGGATTTTCCTGTGTGAAGTTGGGGAAAAGAATCCTAGAGTGAGACTGAATCCTAAAACACCAGTTCTTCCTCTCTCTCTGCATGAGAGGCTTAATCTAGGTATCCCTTGCTCTCATGCAAATTGGATTCATACTGGTCCATCCAGAAGTCCCATACCCTGAGCTAGGTATGCAGATCATGTCCCGCTGGTAGCCCTCACTGTCTTTACCCTTTGTATTTAGGCAAACAAATTTAAGAAATATCTTTATTTTTGCCTCAAGTCCATTTTATTATAAAAAAGTTTCAACTGTCGGGGTGCCTGGGTGGTTAAGCATCTGCCTTAGGCTCAGGTCATGATCCCAGGGTCCTGGGATCTAGTACTACATCAGGCTCCTTGCTCGGTGGAGAGCCTGCTTCTCTCTCTGCCTGCTGCTCCCCATGCTTGTGCTCTCTCTCTCTGACAAATAGATAAATAAAATATTAAAAAAAAAAAAGAAAGAAAAGTTTCAGCTGTCAAACTACCATCTTTCATTTTTATCTCTTCTCATTTGTCAGAAGGTGGGGTGTGGAGTGGAGTGATTGACAATAATAAGTTTCACATTTATTATATCCCATAGGTGAGTTCCTGACTCTTCCTTCTAGAGGAATTATTTGTTGTGAAACCCCTTTCAATGCTCTCCCAAAATATTTCAGATTAATTAATGAAAGTAACAAGTGAACTTACCTATGTAGAAAACAAAGCAGAAATTTCTAAGCTTTACTCAGATGGAATCATAAGTAAGAGAATGATAGTTTATTTTTGTAGAACAACCAGTGCAATATAGGCTTATGGACTGATAACAACCCAGAGTTTTTCCCCTTGAGGTGGAAAAATCATTCCCTTAATATTACTCTACATTTTTTCAATAAAGATTGGAGAGGGGAGCAAGACTCCATTGTCTTCATAGTTAGAACATGAGGCCCTTTGCTATTTCATGTCTGAGCCTGCATCAAACTCAGCATCTCCAGAAAGATATGGTTAGGGAGGCAAGAGAGCTGGTAAGTAGTCCAGCAGAGTCCTTGTACCCACTCGCAACTTGTAAGAGTATTGGAATTCTAGAACCAAAGGGTGAGAAGTGTGGCATCCAGATTTAGAAGATTTATTTTCCTCTAGTCATAAGGACTCAGTGGCTTATCTTCCCAGAGTCTCAGGAAAGAATCCAAGTGAGTGATTGCTATTTGATGTCTGTTAGCCTGATTAGAATCACAATGAAGAGAGTAAGTAGGGCAGTGTATCAGTTAGCTTTTGCTGTGTAACAACCCACTCCACAACTTAGTGACTTAAAGCAATAAACATTTATAATTTCTCAGTATCCTGTGAGTTTTATGGGCACTTCTTACCTAGGTCAGCTACACTGAGGCTGGATGATTTAGGAACGGCTGGGATAGAGCCTCTGTCCATTAGGTCTGTCATTCTCCAGAAGGCTAGACTGGGCTTGTTCACACAGTGGTGGAAGAGTTCCCAGAGCAAGAGATGTAAACTGCAATATGCAAGCAGTTTTCAAGCTTCTGCTTGCATCACATTTGCTAATGACCCGCTTGCCAGAGCTAGTTACATGGCCACGCCCAGATTCAGATAATGGAGAAATATACCCACCCCTTGACGGGCAGAGCCGCAAAGTCCCATTGCAAAGGCCAAGGATGTAAGGAGTTACAAGCTGTCCCAGGAAGCCACATCTCCTGTTCTCAATACCCTGGTTGAATCATCCCAGCCCTCAGTTATCCAGGCAGCCAAGTAAGTACAAACTGGCTACGAATGGTACTTTTCAGAGTAACCTGCTATCAGTCTCCGACCATATACCTCTAGGTTTCTCCTGCACATCTCATTTTGTGGCAATAACAGCTAACATCTCCGGCCTCTGCATCAGGCTGGAAGGCCCATCCACCACATAGTTATCGAATGAACTCCTATGGGTACCCTGATCCCGGGTTTACATGTCACTGCTCTTGAGTCCTTTCATGACCTCCCCAGCTGGAGATAGATGAGCTCACTGCCCTGTGCTCTCAGATCACATTGTTTAGAACTCCACGTTGTCCTGTGACATCACATCAAAATCTGTATCACTCCCATTGGGCCATAGAGGAAAGGCATTTTGTCCTGTTCATCTTTGTATTCCTGGTGCCTAGCCCAGGGTCTGGCTCACAGTAGGCATCCAATAATTGTTGATCAAGTGTATGATCCATAGCATAAATAATGCTGTACTCAGGTAGTTTATGATTTGGTTGGAAAGAATACATTTAAACAGAAATCAAAATAGATTTCTCTCATGCCAGAGCTAAGGCCTGTGAAACCTGTAGAAAATGATATAAATTATTGGCTGTAAGAATCAAAAGAAGGGAAAAAACAGTTCCTGATTCAGTTTATAACCTCTTACCCACCTTAACTTCTTCCTTTTCCAGCATTCCTTTTTGTCTTCCCCTTCCCCCAGAACTAATCGGTCATTATTTTCCATGGCTCTGGACACAGTCGCTTTGGGTCCTAATCCCCATGCTTTAGGGAATTCGTACAAGTCACTTAATCTCTGAAGGCCTCAGTTTCCTCATCTGTTTTCTGAGGATCCCAGAGGACTGAATAAATTAAGACACCTAGAAGCAAATGGCAGGTGGTCCATAAATGTCAGTTTGTATTGATGTTCGTAATACTGTTATTGTTACTACATTTCCAACCCTGCTCCTGTTGGATCTTGTCATTCCTTTCCTGATCTGTTAAACTCACCTTCTCCAGACTTTCCCCTAACTTATCCTGCAACTTTCTCTGATCGTCTTTCCTAAAGCCACACATCTGACCACTTCTTTTACATGCTTACCCTTTTCGCTTCCCTTTGCCTCAAGAATCAAGTTCATACTTTTCAGCTCTCCTCCAAGCAGTACTAGACAATTTTCAGTTCCCTGAATATGCCCTGCTATTTTAAAACCCTTGCTTTGCACAAAGGCAGATTTGCAATGATGACAAGAGGTTTATGCTCCAGCGACTCATTTGCACATGTACCTTCCAAAGCCTGGAATGATCTTCAGGATTCAGGGAGGAAGGATCACCCTAGCTAGGGGCCTGAGCAAGGAGTACTGTTGCCCCCTGGGATGGTTGTTCTGTGGCTGCAGGCGGAGCCATCGTGCTGTGGACCCTCCCTCTCCCTCTGCCTGGACCTCAATGACAGCTTGCCTCTGGCAACATCATCGAGCATCTGGACTCTGTCTTGGACCCCCAGGAGAAGATCCGAAGTAGACGGCTGGGGGGACAGTATGACTCAGGCTCCTCCTTGCATATCCTACCCCAAACCCAGGGTCATTATCAGGGAATGGGGACCTCTCAGGCTTTCCTCTGCTTGAGCAAGAAGCTGGAGAGGAAGTTGGAGATGAGGCATGACTGATAACAAAGTTACGGACTGAAAAGAAACTTCTAAAACCATTAGTAACAAACAGATGTCTCTCACCCATACCACAGGAAAGACTGAATTGTCTTCCCCCTGTCTCTGCAGAGAATAGAAAATCAGTCAGTCGAAGGGGCCAAAATATAGGGGGGAAAGTACCATAGAAGTGGTTCAGGCAGTTGATTCACTAATAATAACAGCAAAAGAACAATGTGTTGCTCTTCTACAATTTGTGATTTTATGGCATTTAGCAGCTTTTGAAATGTTTATATTTTATTGAATGTGTATTTGTGAAGTTGCATTCCTTTTTAATCAAGGACCCCAAATGGCATTATTAGCTTCAGGCCCCACAAATTGAGCTGCCCGTGTTGGTCACATGAAGTCCCTTGTTCATGGAACACTAACTTTCTCTGAAGACACAGTTTAAATGTCACCTGGATCCCCCTTTCTGAGCTCTCGCTGTACCCCACGCATGAGCCATTCCGGCTGTATGTAGCACATCGATCAAAAATCACTTATTACCTCTCTCTACCTCTCAGGGAAGGAGGCTTCTTTGATCGTCTTTGTGTTCCCTATACCTAATGTTGTGTCCGTCTCACAGTAACTGCTTCTATAAATGTTTGCTGAATACATGCGTGAATGAGTAAATGAATGGATGAATAGCTGAATCACTAGGTGGTGAGTGGACATAATCAGAGAGTTTCACAGACACCTGGAATTTGTGTGATAACTTGAAAGATGATTGCCATATAGCTTAGAAGAGGAGTGTGAACATTCTAGGTAGTGAGGTCAGCTAAACAGAAGGTTAGTCGGGAGATGGCAGAAAGAAGGGGTGACAGTCAGTAAGGGGAGCTTTCTGGGGTCCTGGCACCATTCCACGTCTTGATTATGGTGACAATTACCTGAGTCTGTGCATGTGCTAGCAGGTGTCCGACTGCACATCAAAAGAAAGAAGCACATTTTCTTGTATGATAATTTCTAAAATAAAACTTAGGATAAAACAACTGGGGCCAGACAAAACCTGGTATTTGGGACAGACAATAGGGAAATTAATTTAATATAAATAAGTATTAAGTTTTATTACTTGCATAATATAATTTCTAAAATAGCATGAAGGAGTGATTTCTATTTTGGAGATTGTGGGAGATAAAACTGAAGAGGCATAACGCCTGGGCCTTAAGTCAGGGCTGGTGTCTAACTTTGATCCAGTATGTAGCAGAAAGACACGCAGGTTAGGAGATCGATCTGTGATCACAATGAACTTAGATGACAGAGGTGGCATCAGCAATACAGTGAAAGTCAGAGAGCAAAGATGGTGGTGGAGTTGGGGACTCCTGGGGCACAAGACACTGGTAGGAGGCACCGTCACCGTCCCGGCTCCGTTGAAGCAGCTGTCACTCCAGAGAGCCCCATTGTCACTGCTCGGCTTGTCATGTGCCAGGCTGTGCCCTCAGCACATCCCCTGCCCCCCACCTCCTCTAGTCTTCACGGTAACCCTATGAGGTCAAAGCTCTTTTATCCTCATGTTATAAATAAGGAAACTTATGCTTAGAGAGCTTAAGTCGTTTGCCCAAAGTTATAGCTCGAGTGTTGTTTTTTTTTTTTTTTTAAAGATTTTATTTATTTATTTGACAGAGAGAGAGAGAGAGAGAGATCACAAGTAGGCAGAGAGGAGGCAGAGAGAGAGAGAGAGAAGCAGGCTTCCCGCTGAGCAGAGAGCCCGATATGGGGCTCTATCCCAGGACCCTCAGATCATCCACTGAGCCACCCAGGCACCCCTAGCTTGAGTGTTTTAAACTCTTTTTTTACTTGAAGTGTAGTTGATTTACGGTATTGTACTAGTTTCAGGTGTTCAAATAGTGATTCGACATTTATATATATTACAAAGCGATCACCATGCTAAGTCTAGTTACCATCTGTCACCATACAAAGTTAGTATGATATTTTTGACTATATTCCTTATGCTGTATTTTACATTCCTGTGACTTAACTTCTTTGATAACTGGAAGGTCGCACCTCTTTATACCCTTATCTCAAGCATCGTCCTACCCGCTCCCCCTTCTAACAACTACCAGTTTGTTCTCTTATTTATGAGTCTGTCTCTGTTTTGTTTGCCGATTTTGTTTTTTAGATTCCACATATAAGTGAAATCATACAGTATTTGTCTTTCTCTGATTTATTTCACTTAGTATAATACTCTTTAGTTCCATCTGTGTTGTTGCAAATGACAGGATTTCATTCTTTTTTAATGGTTGAGTAGTATTCTACCCTCTGTGTGTGTGTGTGTGTGTGTGTGTGTACACACCACATCTTCATGATGTATTCATTTATCAATGGACACTTAGGTTGTTTCTGTATCTTAGCTATTATAAACAATGCTGGGTGCTGTAACTTTTCAAATGAGTGTCTTTTATTTTCTTCAGAGAAACACCCAGAAGTGGAATTGCTGGGTGGATCATATGGTATTTCTATTTTTAATTTTTTGAGGGACCTCCATAGTGTTTTGCATATTTGCTACGCCAATTTGCATTTCCACTGACAGTGTTCGAGGGTCCTCCTTTCTTGGCACCCTCCCCAACACTTGTAATGTTTTATTTTTTTGATACTAGCCATTCTGGCAGGTGTGAGGTGGTACCTTGTTGCCGTTTTGAACTGCATTTTCCTGGTATTTAGTGATGGTGAGCATCTTTTCATGTGTCTGTTGGCCATCTGTATGTTTTTGGAAAAATGTCTATTCACATCCTCTGCCCATTTGTTAGTTAGATTGTTTTTTGGTCTTGAGTTGTTTAAGTTCTTCATGTATTTTGATTATTAACCCCATATTGGGTTTATCATCTAGAAATTTATTCTCTCATTCAGTAGATTGCTTTTTCATTTTCTTGATGATTTTCTTCGCTACGGAAAAGCTTTTTAGCTGGATTTACCTATTTGTTTATTTTTGCTTTTGTTGCCCTTGCCTGAGGAGGCAGATCCAAAGAGAGTTCTTTAAACCTTTCAAGTTGACCAGTACTTGTTACCTCTCTCCAATAAACAAAGACATCTTTTAGGTCCTATTTATTTAAAAATATTCTTAAGAAAAAATATCTAAAGTGGTATAAAATGCTTAACAGCATCACAATTTCTATTCAAGTGGCATAGAGTCCTATTGTTACTTCATTTTTGCCCCAAGTTTGCTTAGTTTAATGAGATAGGATTTATTGTCTTTTAGACACGTAGCAGACTGCAGTTACATCTTGGTGTATGGTGGAGGCTCTTCCCAAGAACCAAGGTGCTTACAATTTAAATCTTTCTAGAACTGTGTGCATCTCTGTCAGAGGGAACCATTTCCCAGAATCCTCTGTAGTTGGCTCTTTGGACATTGAATGTACACTCTGTGCAAATAAGACTGCACCAGCTTCTCTCCACCCGAAATAGGCTAACCAAAGCTATGTCTCTCTTGGCTTCATTTCCTCTGGAATGTGACTTTCTGCCATTGCCAAGGCCAAAGATGAGTGAAGCAGTGAGTCACATGAATAATCATTAATGTTTTCTTGACATACCACAAGGGAATTTGCAGATGCTTATATGTTCCCATTCTTTCAGTTGATCCTTCTTACATGGAACAAGAGATCAGAGCAGAAGGATGTGAATCACTTGGAAATGATGAACAGTGGCCTCTGGCAGAGAAAGGGGTATGTCAGGTGTGTGGTTTTTCCAACCCCAAAATATTTGCTTTCAATGCACTTAGCAGGATCATAATTATAGGGTGTTAAATTCTGAGGAGTGTCATGCCTACTCAGCACTCCACTTGATGATAATAATAAAAAAAAAATAACAGCTTTATTGAAATATAATTTACATATTTACAAAGTGTGCTATCATTATCAGTCATTTACCCAGCAGCTATCACTTTCCATTCCTCCCTCCTCCAGCCCCTGGCAACCGCTAATCTACTTTTTGTCTCTATGGATTTGCTTATTCTAGACATTTCATATAAATGGAATTATACAATATATGGTCTTTTGTGACTGGCTTCTTTTATTTAGCATAATGTTTTCATGTTGTAGCATGTCTCGGTACCACATTATATTTTTATAGCTTAATAACATTCCATTGCATGGCTATACCACATTTTGTGGATCCATTCATTAATTGATAGACATCAAGTTGTTTCCACTTTTTAGCTATTGTGAAAAATGTTTCCATGAATACTCATGTACATTTCCACACCGTGTGGAAATTCTCTAAGGTATATATCTAGGAGTGGTATTGTTGGGTAATATGGTAACCGTATGTTCAGCTATTTGAGAATCTGCAAAACTGTTTTTCAAAGTGGTTATACCATTTTACATTCCTCCAACAATCTATAAGGGCTCTAATATCTTTACATGCTCACCAGCACTTGTTATTACTTATCTTTTTAATTATGGCCATTCACTGGTTGTGATGTAGCACCTCTTCATGGCTATTAATTTTATCATGGTAAAATGTATGTAACATAAAATACACCATTCTAACCATTTTTAAGCGTACAGTTCAGTGACATTAAATACATTCACAATGTGGGGCAACCATCATCATTGTTCATTTCCAGAACTTTTTCATCATTCTAAACAGAAACTACCCACCAAACAATAACTTATTACTTCCCTTTGTCCCTTCATTGTAATTGTTTTAATTTTTGTTTTTTTAAGAACTAATGTTTTCCTAATGGTTGAGCATCTTTTCATATGCTTATTGATCATTCATATATCTTCTTTGGAGATATATCTGTTCAAAACCTTTACTCATTTGTAAATTGGGTTATTTGTCTTTTTATTGTTGAGTTATAGGAGCTCTTTACATATTCTTGGTACCAGTCCACAAGATATTTGATTTGCAAATATTTTCTCTAGGTTGTCTTTTTCTTTCTTCGTGAAGAAAGCACAAAAGTTTTAAATTTTGATGAGGTCTCATTTACCTATTTTTTTCCTTTTGTTGCTTGTGCTTTTGGTGTTAGCTCAGAAACCATTGCCTAATCCAAGGTCAGGAAAATTTACTGTTATATTTTTTTCTAAGCATTGTATAGTTTTAATTTTTACATAAGGCCTATAATCCCTTTTCAGTTAATTTTTGTATAGAGTGTGAAATAGAAATCTGACTTTGTTGTTATATGTGAATATCCAGTTAACCCAATATCATTTGTTGAAAAGATTATTCTTTCCCCCATTGAATTGTCTGACACCATTAGAAAAAATTAATTGACCATGGGGCACTTGGGTGGCTCAGTTGGTTAACTCTTGATTTCAGCTCATGTTCTCAGGTCGTGGAATTGAGCCCTATATCGGGCTCCATGCTCAGTGGGGAGTCTGCTTGGGATTCTCTCTCTCCCTGTGCCCCTCCTCTCCTCAAATAAATAAATCTTTAAAAAAATTTAATTGATCATAAAAGGACTTTTGTATAGATTCCATTGATCTATGTGTCTGTCCTGTCAGGACCACACTGTCTTGATTATTGCAGCTTTGTTGTAAGCATTGAAAATGGGAAATGTGAGTCTTCCACCTTTGTCCTTTTTTTTTTTTTTCAAAATTGATTGGACTCTTCTGGGTTTCTTGCATTTTCATGTGGACTTTATGATCAGTTTATTAATTTCCGCAAAAAAAACCAGTTGGGATTTTGATAGCGAGTACATTGAATCCATAGATCATTGCATATATTATTGCCATCTAATGATATTATGTCTTTAGATTCATGAAGCTGAGATATCTTTTCATTTATTTAGGTCTTAGTTTTTTTCAACATTATTTTATAGTCTTCAGTATATAAATCTTGCACTTTTTTGTTAAATTTATTCCGAAGGATTTTGTTCTTTTTGATACTATTAGAATTGTAATCGTGATCTTAATTTCATTTTTGGATTGTTCACTGCTAGTGTATAGAAATATAGTACTCTGCCCCCTTTATCTGAAGTTTCGTTTTCTGGAGTCAGCTGCAGTCCAGAAGCAGGTGATCCTCCTCCTTACCTATTATCAGAAGGTCAGTAGTAACTTAACACTACATCACAAGGCCTATGTCATTCACCTCACTTCATGTAATCACGTAGGTGTGTTATTGTTTCACATCATCACAACAAGAATAAGAGTGAATATAGTACAACGTTTTTAGAGAAGCCACATTCCCATCATTTTTATTACAATATATTGTTATAATTGTTCTATTTTGTTATTATTTTTGATAATCTTTCACTGCCTAATTTACAAATTAAATTTTATCATAGGTTTGTATGTATAGTGTATATAGGGTTTGGTATTATCTGCAGTTTCAGGCATCCACTGGGAGTCTTGGAATGCATCCCTCTCAGATAAAGGAGGACTACTGTACAATTGATTTTCGATCAGACTTCATCAAAATTTAAAACTTTTGTGTTTTCTTCACCAAGAAAGCAAAAGACAACCCAGAGAAAATATTTGCAAAGCATATATCTTGTGGACTTGAACCCAGGGTATATAAATATATCTATTTATATTATATAAGTAGATATATAATACATAATTTTTGAATATTGATATTGGATCCTGCAACCTTGCTGAACTTTTTTATTCTAATAATATTTTGGCAGATTCTTGAATATTATTTATATATAAGATCATGTCACGTGCCAATTGAAATAGTTCTCCTTTTCCAATCAGGAAGCCTTTTATTTCTTTTTCTTGACTAATTGGACTGGCTCAATGAGTGTTTTAAATCCAATTTAAGAAGAGTCAAAAGAATTTAGAACTTCTTTTGTCAGATAACGAAAAGATCAAGAAGGAAAAGATCAATCAAGAATATCTAGGAACCTATTGTCTTATAAATAAATTTATTTGTTGATGTTCCTATTTCCTCATTTCCCAGTTAAATCATCTCTTCTCTGACATCCCCAGAAGGTATATTTGAGGCAGGGTACTTTTATCTTTTCTTTTAAAATGTGTGTTCTTCAATATTATCCATTGACCTGGTGACCAGCATTCATTCAGTCCTCTCTCACCTCCAATCTCCTGTCTTACCCTAAACCACCATACTGGATACCAAGGACAGGAAAATGTGAACTTTAAACAGTAGAAACCAATGAACTTAGGTTAGCTTTCATTTATAAGCCTGGACTGGAATCCCCAACTACCAGAATAATGAATATCAGTCTTTCATTTTTGATCTTCTCACCCTGACTTGGGATACCTCATTTTTTATTTATTATTTATTCCCATCTATGTCACTGTTGGGAAATAAATGTCCCAACTTAGAGACTATGTTTATGATTGGGCCCCTACAGCGTGTGCATTATTTAACCTCATTACCTGACCAATGTAGAGAATTTATTTATTTATTTATTTATTTTTTAATGTAGAGAATTTAAAGGATCGACATAATCTGATTTTAATTTTTTCCCAATAAGAACTGAAAAATACATCTAATTATAAGGATGCTATAGACTACAGTGGGAGAATATTCAGTTCCTGCTAATAACCCTTGACAAGTCTGAAATACTGTGTGATTTTTGGAATTGCCATATTGTGCTTTACACTCGTAGAGCTATTTTTCAGGGGAGCAGCTAAAAAATAATAGAAAGCATTGCCTGCTAGGAGTGCAGTCCTGGGTTCTGGTTCTTCTGCAGCGGGCGAGCTGTGTAGCCTTGGCTAAGTTAAGTCACTTGAGATCTCCAGGCCTGAAATGAAGGAATAGGACGGAAGAATGCCTGCAAGCTCTGATAGCCTGTGATCCTTGGAGGTGTGCTGTATGCAAGCCAAGTACCATGTCATTTCAAGAGGTGTGTGACTTTCAGAATGGATAGTCCACGTGCGGGGCGCAGTCACAGGAGGGCAGCGGAGCCTCCTGAAGAAGGGTGTGCCTCGGTTTTGATCAGAAATCCCTACCTACGAGTCTGTACAGTCTTCACCTTCGAAGATCACAGAGCAGTCAGTGGATGAGCACATGACAGAATGTCATACTGAGTGAAGCTTATGTCCTACCTGGGAATTGGTGTTTCCAGATAATTCTAAGAACAGAGTTCATCTTGGGACTCCTGGTTGGCTCAGTCGTTAAGCCTCTGCCTTCGGCTCAGGTCATGATCCCGGGATCCTGGGTTCCAGCCCCGCATCGGGCTCCCTGCTCAGCAGGAAGCCTGCTTCTCCCTCTCCCACTCCCCCTGCTTGTGTTTCTTCTCTCGCTGTCTCTCTCTGTCAAATAAATAAAATCTTCAAACAAGCAAACAAACAACTGAGTTCATCTAAGCAGAAGGCCACATAAATTTGAAACCTGCATATTGCCATCACGTGGCCTAAGGATTTTCTCATGGATGTTTGTTATTCCTCAGCCTAATGACCATCCTGAAGTAGGGGCCAATGGACCAGGTGAGGGTCCAGAGAAGGTCCCGGAGCTCTGGGCTCACACCCCTGCTTGCTAGTAGGTGGACTCCACATTCCTGTTTGCCCAGGACAGTCTGTTTCTACCTGTTACCCCAGATAAATTGTTAATAGGGCCCTCTTCTTCTCTAAAGTCCCCTAGTTTCGATAATAAATTATATAAACACCGTAAGAGCATACTTATTCCTGGGTCCATTTGCTCTAGTGGGTTTTTTAGTAGTAAAATAATTAAAAATGTTATTCAATTAAGTTTCCTCTCTTGCTTCATTTTCTTGCCTTAATAGCAGAAGGAGCTTCCGTTTATTTTCTAACCACAAGCAGCACACACTGGGCCAAGATTTTTATAGAGGAATTCTTATTCATAGAACCTTGGTAGAGTGAGAATTACTAACCTCCTTAATAGATGAGGGAACCGAGGCTCTGAGAGGAAAAGTAGCAGATTCAGAATTTGACCTCGGGTCTCCTCGCATCAGAAGTCTTTGGTCATCGTGCCTCTGTTTGTGCAAACCACAGACTGTTTTTAACCTCAGGAGGAGAAAGTTGTCTCATTTGTAATTTTAGATTCAGAGGGGTGATTATGAAATGAATGAAGCACTTCAAATCCTGGCAATAATACCCATTGTGTCTTCTCTGTGTTCCTCAGGTTCTTCTTTGGGAAAATGGGGCTATTCATAGTTCCTACCCCATAAGGGTGATAAGGGAAAATCTGTGTTCTAAGATGGTTAACTTGAGTCAGCACAAGAGTCTCAGCCACTGCCCCAGGGCTCTTCTGGGTTCTTCTCTCTGCCCTGCTTCCTGCGCACAAAAGTCCGAAGTATACGGAAATAGAAGGGTATAAATTATCCCCTTCGTCTGTGCTTGGGGCTCAGACTTTTGGGGAGAACATTCTCCTCTGAGCCTGCTGGTGTTAAATAAACCTCCGATCCTCCAAGGTCTCCAAGTGCCGCTTGGTTCTTCCGTCAGGACCCAGTCCAGTTTCTGTAACAAGGGTATTGTCAGGATTAAGAGCTAATACACGTAAAGTGCTTAGAATAGAGCTCCAGGGCACCTGCGTGGCTCAGTCGGTTAGGCATCCAACCCTTGATTTTGGCTCAGCTCATGATCTCAGGGTCATGAGATTGAGTCCCTAGTAGGGCTCCCTGCTCAGCATGGAGTCTGTTTGTCCCTCTCCCTCTGTTCCTCCCCCTGCTCGCCCTCACTCACTCTTTTTCTCTCTCTTAAAAAAAAAAAAAACAACAAAAGACAAAAAACATCAGTGCCCAGCACACTGAAATCTCTCCGTACATGTTAGTGATACGGTTGTCATCACCATCGTCATCATTATCATCATCATCACCATCATCATTTATACTCGAATTCAGTGCTGCTAGTGTGCGTGACATGCCGATCAAGCTGCTGGCCCTCTGCTCTCACAACTGCCCACCTTACTCTCCCTGCTAATTTCCGCTCACCTCGCCACCTGTCTTCGCTTATACTAACTTTTCATTAACATGTCTTCATTATTATAATTTCAATGAGTACAAAATATGTAAGAATTTAATGTTTTTACGGTATAAACATGTTTTTTGCTCTCTCTATTAACGCATTTATCCTACTTTGGAAAGCTAACAGGGTCTGTGGTAGCACCCAAAACGAATTGAAAAGGAAACTGAAGGATCCATGATGACTTCTCAGTTTTGTAGTAATTCACAGTGTCATTTCATGCCTCAGTTTCTCCATCCCTAAAATAGATAGAACAACAGTTTGAGGATTCTTGTGTGAAAGTTAGTCTTCAGGTGAAGGATTGGTAGTTAACTATTGAGTTGATTCTGGCATCCTAATGATTGAAAAATTTGAAAAGTTGTTGAGAATCACGTAGAAAAAGATTTTTGACTTATTTTATTTTTAAACTAATCTCTCTGCCCAACATGGGGCTTGGACTCATGATCCTGATATCAAGAGGCACGTGCTCTACTGGGTGGAGCAGCGCCCCTGAACAAAAATATAAGTTAAAAATAACTTTTTTCTGATTACCCCAAAGAATAACACGTTCATTGTTATGTGGTATCTTTCTGTGTGTATGTTTTTTCATGTGTAGGTATACATACACATACGAACAGAAATGAGATTAAACAGAAGTAGTTTTGCAGTCTTTTACAACTTTATCGGGTATTTTTTTTTTTTACTACTTTCTATTTCAATAATACTCTGTTTACAACGATTTTTGGCAGCAGAACTAATTTTCCAAAAGAAACAGATAAAATTGACGCTTTTGAGATTAAAGCAGGAATGTGAGATCCAGGGCCCTACCCACTCAGGCTCCCATTGGCTTTTTTCCTTCCCTGCTCTTCGCCCAATTGCCCCTGAATCACCACCCAGAAATGCTGTGGCTCAAAGGATCATTACAGATGTGCCATAATATACTTAATCAATTTTTCTTCATTTAGATTATTTACAACTTTTTCCTGTTGTAAAAAACACTACAGTGGACATCTTTATAGCTAATCTTGGCACATATGCTTATTTGTATATTTATTGCCTTTGGACATTTTTTAGAAGTTGGAATTCTGGGTCAAAGGATATATTTTTATTTTATTTTATATTTTTGATATATCTATTTTAAAGACTTTATTTGTCAGAGACAGAGATATATACATATATATATATAGAGAGAGAGAGAGCGCACAAGCAGGGGGAGTGGCAGGCAGAGAGAAAAGCAGGCTCCCTGCTGAGCATGGAGCCCAATGTGGGGCTCGATCCCAGAACCCTGGGATCATGACCTGAGCCGAAGGCAGATGCTTAACCCACTGAGCCACCCAGGTGCCCCAGATATATATTTTTTAAATTGATTTTTTAAGGAATATTGCAGAAATTATCTTTTAGAAAGACTGTACAAATTAACCTGCTAACTGTGGGTATTTTCATAAAAAGTAACACTCAATGTATTGGTTAATGGCAAAATCAAAAAATGTAGAACCCACTCAGATATCTTAAAAATAATAGAGGCAGGGAGAGAAAACCTCCCACACGAGAAAGGATTTTGTTCTTAAATGCTTGTAGAAAGTTTAAAGGCAATGACCCTACCCTCAAAGCTCTTGTATTTTATGGGGAAAAAAAAAAAAGATGAAAAACATGGGGAAAAATCTCATTCATTCCTATGGACTGGGGTTAGGGGTTAGGACAGTTTTAACATAACAAACACTCTTAAAGTAGGAATCCAAAAGAGCCAACCAGCTTGAACAATGTTGGGCATTCTGTGGGCATCGCTGGTAAGACCAGATACAACCTGACCATCTACTGTAGCTTTACCCAGCATGATGATCATACACTAGTTCTGAGTCCTGGACCCAGTAAGCGGTCTCACTTCAGTGTAAGGGCAAGTCCTTGAAAAAGCCATCTAGAACTCCCTTCATGAAAGCAATTTTGGCTACCTGAAGGTGCTCTCTTGCGTCTAGTCATCTGCCACATCAGCAGCCCTCTAAGCCTGCAGTACTGTGATGTCAGTAAAGTCACACTGGGTGGGGACAGCAGCCTGTGGTGATGTAGCAGTGAAGCATCATCTCATTCAAGTTGGGTAAAATTTTTCTTCCCTTTTGTCCTTGTAAAGAAGAGATTGACTTATATTCCCCAGGAGATTCTTACGTTTTTTGCACTGACTGCTTACCTTAACAGTCACCGAGGTCTCTAGAGATCTCTCTGCAGAGAGAAACTACTTACTTGTTGAAAAAGTTGGTGTGGGGTACCTCGGGTGCATAGTAGTGCTATACTTTTATTTGATTCCTCCTGTTTCAGTAGGTTACTAAGAGTCCCTATACGAGCACTGGGCAAAAATTTCAGAAGTCTTTTTAATTAAACCAAGTGAAAGTCATGGGGCACCTGGGTGGCTCAGTGGGTTAAAGCCTCTGCCTTCGGCTCAGGTCATGATCTCAGGGTCCTGGGATCGAGCCCCGCATCGGGCTCTCTGCTCAGCAGGAAGCCTGCTTCCCCTTCTCTCTCTCTGCCTGCCTCTCTGCCCACTTGTGATCTTTCTCTGTCAAATAAATAAATAAAATCTTAAAAAACAAACAAACAAACAAAAAAACAAGTGAAAGTCTTGCTATGGATAATTTCCTAGATATAAATTACCCTTCAGTTTCTTTTATGCCCTAAGTTACAAGAGCCTCCCATCTCCAGGCCCCATACTGCGCCTGGTCAGGGGTCCTAAACTGACTGCCTTTTTGAAGACACAAGGGGCAGCTCATCAACCTGACCCAGCTCTCCTAGAGTCTCAGCCCTGGCTACACACTGGAATCTCTTGGAGACCTTCACGTACAGATACCTGGATCCAGCCCCAGACTTCTGACATAATTGGCCTGGGATGGGGGCTGGACATGGCACTATTTTAGGAACTCCCAGGATAATTCCAATATGCAGCCAGGATTGAGAATCTAGACTTAACCCAGAACTTTTTGATTTCATATTTTTGTCTAAGAGCTGGTTTGAATGTAAGTCACTTGAGGGAAACTGAGGAAAAGAGGAAGAAAGAGATTGGAAGAGAAATAATTTCTGTCTTTTAAGAATGTCTGTTTCACTCTTTCAAATAAGTATTGGGGACAAGATCAGGGTTCTTTGTCATCATCAACTTAACTCCCCCGGAGGGAGTTTGAACATCAGGGCAAAGACATGGGCAGTGTGGGAGAAGATAATTTGAAATCAGTATCAGTTTAACATAAGTAACGCCTTCTTACAACATCGTTGCTAAGTGGCCAAAGCGCGTAGCGCAATCATTCCAAGCTAAGTTCTTGGCAATTCGGAAGAAGGCCTTTTTCCTCTGAATCAAGCGTTTAATTATTTAAGTTGTCTGGGATCTCATTGTGGAGCTCATTACTAGATTCATCAGGACCCAAAGGGTGTCAGAATGATTTAGCAGTCTTATAAATTTCTCTGTATTCGCTAGTGATTCTCATCGTATGTTAAACGCTGCAGAATGGCAGGAAGATGTAACTTATCAAAATGACTGGGGATGAATTTGAAAACATTTTTTTTAAGAGGAGAAAAGAGCAATGGAAAAAATCTTTTAAATGCCCAAATTACTATTTAACTAAGTTAGCACTAAACCTGTTCTCATTCAAATCCTTGATTGCTTTATTAGGAGTAATTGCTTATCTAGGTTTCAGAAATTTGGTTGAAGCAGGTTTCTCCTTCATGTATCATTCATATAAACTGTTTATTAAGTATTTTATATGTGTTTTAACTCTTAAAATTTTGTGAATTAGCCAGGAACCTACAGAAGGAAGAGGTATGCTTTTTTTTTTTTTTTACAACAATGTATTACTCCTATTAAAAATAACATTCCCACTAATGTCAAATGGTCTTTTAGTACCTAATGATCTCGACAAGAACAAATACAACCGTGCAGACTTGAAATTGGGAGAGAATATGGTCATTTATCTGTGGTGCTGTGGGAGAGACATTTTCCTTTTCAATTTTCTCCCTCCATTTTCTTACTACAATTACTGTTTTGGGTTCATTATGACAACTCCCATCATTATGACTTTTCCAGCTCACAAGCCAGAGAAAGATTAATGGTAGAAGAAAATACAGTCTTTGGCATGAGAGCTACATCTAGCTGTTACTATAACAGCAATACATGAAATCCATTTATAAGATTTATGCTTGTGTTGGAGAAAGTGGTACAAGGTATAAAATGTTAAGGTGTGGAAACTGAAATCTTGGCAGACGGCGTGTATATTTCCTTCATTCCTTCACTCATTCATTGAACAGATCTTCAGTGTCAATTAATTGTGCATGTCACACACTGAGATAAAAGTAAACCCTAATAAGACCCAATCTCAATGGAATGTGGGGTGAGGATGCATGGGGAGGGCAAGGGATGGGTAGCCACTTACATGGTTTTGTGCATTCTGAAGGTTAGAATTTTGATTCTCATTATCTGGCAGGAATCCTTGGGTCTAGGGTATCTATCATAATGAAGATGAGCGGTTGTTTAACACAGAGCTCTGTTGAGAATAACTGAATCCATAAATGAGAACTGTATATTTACTAATTCATCCTACAGTACACAACAAGAAAGGATCCACAGTGAGTCTGAGGTAAGCGTCTCATTTCTCCTCACCAAAGAGATTGGTCCTTTTTTTTTTTTTTTTTAAGATTTTATATATTTATTTGAGAGAGAGAGAGACAGCAAGAGAAAGAGCATGAGCAGGGGAAGGGGCAGAGGGAAAGCAGGCTCCCCATTGAGCAGGGAGCCTGATGTGGGGCTCGATATGGGGCTCGATCATAGGACCCTGGGATCATGACCTGAGCAGAAGGCAGATGCCTAACACCGACTGAACCACCCAGGTGCCTCTTGGTAATCCTTTTTTAACTTCTGTGACAGAAGAGTTCTGGCCCAGACTGGGTTATTTTCCTGTAATGTAGTTGTATATCTGTGTGGGGTGTCTTTTCATGCTGGGTTTGGGGATGCCCTCCTTGCTGCCGGTCTCTTACTACTGGCCCCAGAGAGTTATTAGACTCTGTTTCTTCACCTTGGGATGGATGGGCCCAAGTCCTTCTTACAAGGGCTCTCCACATGTTCTCTCTGTGGCATTTTCATTCTCAGCCCTATGGCTTTGGGTGGGGCATTTTTAAAAAGCTGGGAAGCCAAAGAGTTGTATCCTACTTACAGGTCTAACTATAAATGCCTTTGTCATTTCTCAGCAACGGGGAGTCTGAGACAATTGTTGTGCAACACCATTTAACACCTTCCCAGGCAGAAATAGGAGTTAGCTTAGGGATGTTGCCCTTCAATCCCTTCTCGCTCAGTCTCATGTAGGTTACAGTCAGCACTGTGCTAGGCACTGGAAGTGCAACATTGCCAGCAGTGTCCTTGTCCCCAAGTATTTCACAGTCTGAGGGTGTCAGACAATGATAAAACTGTGATAGGGCATGCAGGTGGTGGTGGGGTACTATGGGATCACAGAGAAAGGTTACTTAATCCAGAAAGGCTAAAAATGCTAAAAGTTATGTTAAATAGTACAATTTTTAGAAAGTTGATCTTCCAAAATAACCTGGAAACTTTCTCCATGGTTTTGTAGTTCTATTTAAAAATATAAATTGGTGAATCTTTTACTGTGTTTGTCAAGGTAGTATCCTGTTATCATTCAATTTCATTAACTCTTAAAAATGGGAGATGTATTTGGAGGTAGTCAGGGATGAGTTCCTGCAAGAATCCTACTGGGTCAGGGGCTTAAGGAACAGATGACAGTAAAACAGAGAAAACCAAGAAGTGGAGAGGGAGTGTTCTTTGCAGAGGAAACAGCACTCACAAATGCTGGGAGACATGGGGTGAAGGGTCAGGAAGGTTGGGTCAGTGCTTCCCATGTGGTGTTGGGGAGGGGAGCTTAGGGCAGGGAAGGAATGAGGCTGGAAAGGTAAGCAGGGCTCTGACAATGGAGAGCCTTAAGGCTCCTTATTCACATAAGGAGATCCAACCTTACTTTGAAGGCAATGGAGGAGTGGGAGATAATAAAAGCTTTTGAACAGGAATGGGACAAGATCGGATTTGTACGTTAAACAGAACATTCTGACAGTACTCTGGAGGATAACTTAAAGGGCCAAGGCTGGAGACAGGAAGACCAAGGGGAGGCTGAGTCTATAAAGCAGGGAAGGGAAGCTGGTGACCTAAACTTAGGCAAGCAGAGCGGAGCATAGAAAGAACTGATAGATCATTCCCTGAAATGGATTGGGTGACTGGTGAATAAGGGGTTGAAGGAAAGGGGAACATCTTACTCAGGCTTGGGCGTCAGCCTATGGGTCCTGAATGTGACAATCCCACAGTAAGCATTCACTGGAAAGAAATAAACTATAACCAACTAAATAAACAGATATGCTCCCTCCCTTTATCATGAACACCACAATTTTCATATTTCTACATTCTTCTCTGTCTTTTACGGTTTTGTTATTTGTTTTGAACAAGTAATACAGTCACTTGGTTCAGAATTCAAAACACCTGAACAAGGTGTACCTTGAAAAGCCTCCCTCCCTCCCTCCCATCCTCTTGCTTCTTATGAATCTCTCCAGGGTCTTTATGCAAATGTCACTAAGCACAAGCATGTACTATTTCTTTCTTCCATAGAAAGCCAGCAGCACACTTTACACAGTGATCTTTACCTTGATCTTTTGTTTTGCTTTGCTTTCATTTCGTTCTTACCTTAATAGTATCTCCTGTATAACTTTCTGTATCGATATAGAGAACAACTTTCTTATTTTCTGTCGACCACTATACAGTATTCATGGACATACAGTAGTTTATTAAAGCAGTTCCCTGCTGGGGACCCTTGGGTCGTTTCCAGTCTCTTGCTATTGTGAAAAATGCTTCATTAAGTATGCATTCATCATTTTGTGTTTGGGTGTATGTATCTGTTGAAATGGGCTTGACAAATCGAAGGGAAAAGGCATTTATACGTTTGGTACGTAGCACTATATTTTAAAAGTTGATCACTCCATACGGTCAGGAAATTTTCTTCAAGATACTTTGTATTCATGTATTAAAAGATAAACTGGTAAATCACTCATTATGTTTGGAATGGTAGCATCCTGTTAATGTTCAATTTTATTAGCACTTTAAATGGCACATATGGTATATTAAGTTGATACATGTGAAAGTAATTTGGGATATTCAATGCTTCACAGAACGTGGGCTTGGCGTCACTGATATCCCATTTTTTGGCACCAATAAATGATAGATTTAAGTCATCATTTTATATTTTTTCCCCTCATATTCCTTAAAACACCCAACTTTTTAAGAGATAACTATGTCCTTGATACAAGTGGGTCATGAGCAGGTAAGAGGAGATGCATTCATCATAAGTTCAGTATCTCAAGATATTGAGATAGCATACCGCCTATGCTAGCTAGCATTTTTTAAGCCGGGAGTCAATCAAAACAAACAGAAACAAATTAAAAAAAAAAAAAAAAACTTTCCTTGCATCTGGGATGTTTTATAGGTAGAAATGAGTTTTAGATAAATGTGTCTGATTATATACATTTTTTATAAATTCACGGTAGAGACAAGACCACTTTTCCATTCAAATCTCCGCTGCATGAAACCAGCCTCTTGCTTAGATCTCAGAATGCAAATCCCATGAGGCTTCTCCCTCCAAAAGGCTTATCTGTTCTTTCTACCAGTTGGTGCAGGATTTGGATGTTGATATCCTGTGAAACAGTTACAGTCTCTCTGCTAGCTAAGGCCATACAACACTTCCTTTCTGGCAACATCCAAGTCAAGAAGCCCTGCCTATCTGAACTCCAAGTCTGGAGTTTGAACCTGTTCAGTCTGTGGTAGTTCCATTTGCTTTTGATATTTAGTCAGCAGGAAGACTGAGAGGGTAGTGACTGTCCTTAGGGGTTACTTAGAAGCACAGATATTACTTGGACACCAGAAGAAGGAAAATGCTATGGCAAAAACTAGGGGTTGGTTTTTCTCATGTCTTGCTCATTGTTAACATAAACCCACTGCACCCCTGGAGACCTCCTCAGCACGTGGTGTCTGTTGACCTTCACTGGGTGCCAACTTGTCTTCCCCACCCCCTCACCCAGAAGTTCATATATGTCGCCTCTCGGTATTGAGTTGTCCCTACCTCCCTTGCTCTCCCTGCCACTATTCTGCTGTTGTGTTCTCTTCACAAGATGGGGACTCTGGGATGAATTATTCCAGCAATTCACAAACCTTACTATGCTTCAGAATCCCTGGGGGTACTTGTTAAATCCTGGGGCCAGGGCCTAGGAATCTGCGTTTTCATCAGCAGGCGCCACCTCACACCTCCTGGCCACACTTGGAGCAGCCCTCCGCTCTGCTGTGGGAGAACCACACTGTTCTTCCATCCGGAGACCTGGGTTTAGTTCCATCTCTGCGCCTGCCCGTTCTTTGGCCTTGGGAAAATCCCATCAACTTCCCGTGCTTCTACTTTTTCCTCTAAAGCGTGGCGACCCAGGAGAGAAATTGCACTGGAGAGCTTAAACTCCCTTTCCCTATTGTTTTTCCTTTTCAGCTGCTCAGAAAACCCCAACTTTGAGAGGCTCTGTGATGTACCTTCTCTTCCCTGCACCCTGGCTGTTGAATGAAACTAGAGAAAATCATGGACCTAGGCCCACCGGTACCGCTCAGCTAAGCTCACCCCACAGTGCTCCAGCCACTCTCCCATTCTGCCCAAGCACGGTTCCAAATGTTGCTTTCTCTCCTCAGATTTCAGACCTGGGCACTTCCCCCACATCTTAGCATGTGAACTCGCCTTCTAGCTCACAGAGAAAATAGAGGCCATGAGAAGGAAATTCCTTAACTTCCTTCTACCAAACCTACAAATGCTCCTGCTTCCATTCTCTGTCCTGCTTCCTTCCATGACATTGTCTCTCCTCCTAGCTAAGCCAGTGTCTTCTTGAATGCCCTGGATCGCGTTCCTCAGGGCTTCCCCATATCTCATATCTTTAGCATCTTCCTCTATGCAATTATGTTCCTGCCATCCAGAGGTTAGTATTGTTAAAATATTGAGGTATGTCCTTCCAGTCCATACATAAACAGGGGAGCAGAGTCACTGTGCTATAGGATTTATTATAGGAATTGGACCTTACACAATTGTGGGAGGAGAGAAGTGAAGGTTCATGATGGGGATGTGGGAGGAAGATAGGAGTCATTAATCAGTCAACTCAGAAGCCAAGGACATTATCTTGGATTATCCAAGTGGGCTCTGTGTGTGAATAAGTGTCCTTGTGAGAGGGAAGTACGAGGAGATTTGACCACAATAGTAGCAAATGTGATGACAGTTGGAGCAAAGCGAGGAAGGGGTCATGAGCCAAGGGATGTGAGAGGGCTCCAGCAGCTAGAAAGGGCAAGGAAACAGATTCTCCCCTAGAGCTTCCAGAAGGAACCAGTCCTGCAAACTTCCTGGCTTTAGCTTAGTGAAACTGATTTTGGACGTCTGGCCTCTGCACCTACAAGAGAATAAATCTGTGTGGTTTAAAGCCACTAAGTTTGTGGCAATTCATTACAGGAGCAAGAGGAAACAAATGTCACAAAGTGAGATCACAGGGAAGTCTCTTGAAAGCTGTTGTCTCCATGTGGCTTTGTCCTCTGTGGATCTACAGGCAAGCCTCTTGTGCTGGTTCTGAGACCACTGTTGGTTGGTCTGTAAGACCAGGAGCGAGAGGTGCTGGATGTTGAGTGGAGAAGAGATGGAAGCCACTAGACAACTCTCGATCTATCCTTTGCTACATCTGACCACAAATGCCTTCAGAAAGCAATGGCAGCTTTGTCGTGTTTGCCTTCTAAATCTCACACAAATTCTTGTTTTGGTCAGCTCCAACCCATGTAGGGAACAGAAATCAGTTCTGGGACCCACAGCTCCCAGCTTAACCAAGCTGACATAACACATTCCATCCTAAAAATCGCATGGTTTTATAGGTTTTCATCTGGCCTTTTCCTCCCCCTTACATTATAGCAAGAGCATTTTCTTATGTCATTGAATATTCTCCCAAACTAATTTGGAAGAAATTCTGATGACATGTAATTCATTTAACTATCCCTCTATTATTGGTGACTTAGGAATTTTTTTTTTTTTTATTCTGTGTTACTAATACCACTCCAGTAACTCCATGTGCATACAAATCTTTGTCCACATCTCTGATATTTCCTGGGAGTGGATTCCTAGAAAGGGGTTACTGAGTAAAAAGAAGTGAATTGATACAAATTGGGATGATTCCTGCCAAACTGCTTTCCAGAAATGATGTATCAGCTTTCGTTCCCATTAGCACTGGGCCCTGGCCAGCATTGAAAAGTGTGTTTTAAATCCATTCAAAGAGGCACTTTTTGACTATTTTCCGATGCTGGTAATCATTATTGCTTGAGAATTGGAAGTGAGATGAGTTGGCTGCAATACTCATCTCCAGCTGTCTGGAGAGGCTGGTGACACCTTCCTTCCTTTACCTCCACGGGCACATGCATCTTCAGAAGCCAGACTCTCGGTGAAAGACAACCTGCTCTGATAGGCAGTCCAGCATTTTTCATTCAACAACATGGGGAAATATATTGCCTAAAATTACTTATGCCCAATAAACACTTGCGTACAAGGAAAACTGCTATTCCTATTTCACAAATAGAGAAACAGAAATTAAATGAGAGCAAATTATTTCTCCAGCTATAACAAGCAATCTCTAGCAGATTAATAATTAGTATTAACTTTCCTGAAGTTTTGAATCATTATTTAGGACATCTCAAAGCATCTACATTATACTAAAAACTAGATTCTGGATCAAATGTAGGAAAAGCATATTCTCTGGTTTACCGCTTAAACTCTAAAACACATCACCTGGCTAATTCCCATGGCAAATATTTGAATTAATAAGGATGGCTTTATGGCACACTATTTTAAATAATCTTTTTGATTCTGAGCTTTACTGCAACAGAAATGAGAAATAAAACGTGATTGTATAATGCTGAAGTGACGCAAGGAAAAAACCTCTCACATCAGAGAATTTCGTGCAGGGAGTGATTAAGTAGTTTGTCTACATGTTTCCCCAATTTTATATTTCAGCTAAAATGTAATGGTTAGATGGATAAGAAGTAATTAGTACATTGAGAAAAGAACTTAATACTGACTTGTCTTCTTCCCAAACTGCAAAGTTTATTTTTATACACAATTTCAGAATGCTAATAAAATAATCTAGTTTCCATTTTTTTCAAAATTAATGCCAAAAAAATGCCTGAATTTCTGATGACAGTTTTGCTTTATGAAAGCCTATTTTAGAGTTAACCGACTGTGTGTGATCTTTAGAGGTTTTGCATTAAGTAGGCCAACCAGCAGATACCCACCTAACACATACAAAATCCTAGGAAGCTGAGCTCCAAGGAACATGGCAGAGATGATGAGTTGTTCCCTGGGCGGTCCCTAAACTAGCAATATCAACACACCTTGGAATTGATCAAAAATGCAAATTCTCAGAGCTCAACTCAGACCTATTGGATCCAAAACCCTGGGGGAAGGGCTGGGAAGCTTGTGTTTTAACAAGCCCTTTCTACATGCTGACGTTTATTTAAGAGCTACTCATCTAGGATGATCCCTTCATTGCGTTGGTGAGGAAGCCAAAGCCCAGAGAGGTTGGATAATAGTCCCTGAATCACACGAGAAGTTAATGGCATAGCAAGACCAGACTCCCTAGTCTCTCGACAATTTCAATAGTCTTTTTTTTTTTTTTTTAAAGAATTTTATTTATTTATTTGAGAGAGAGCGTGAGTGAGATTCTGTGTGAGCTGGAGGGAGAGGGAAAGAGAATCTGAAGCAGACTCCACGCTGAGTGCAGAGCCCAACATGGGGGTCGTTCTCACAACCCTGAGATCGTGAGGAAACGGAGAGTCTGCTGCTTAGCTGACTGAGCCATCCAGGCACCCCAATAATTTCAATAGCCTTTTACAACATGTGGTTTCTTCGGGATACCCAGGGAGGATAAAAGTGTATTTAGCATGCCCTGCCAATGCAGCCAGGAAAGCTATGTGGAAACTTTTTCTAGAAAGGAAAACCATGCTACAAGAAACAACCTATACAAAGCTTTGCCACAAAGAAAATGCACTCCTGTGGAACAGCCAACTGATCCTTTAAGGAATTATTATACCCCTTGATGAGGTATTTTAACCATGAATGTTAGGGAAAGCTCTCTGTTGAGATCACAAAAATTCTCATAGTGGTGTGTATAAAATGGGATTTGTTATCCATCTTGTAAAACATGAAAAACTGTGTAACTCTACCCCTTGAGGGAATTTCCCTGTTCAAATGACCTTATTCATTTGAGGCAGATGAAAAAGTGGGGAAAGTTTGCCAAATTACATCTGCAGAGTTTATCTCTGATTTCTAACCAAAGGGAAATTTCTATTTCTAAAAGGAAACTCTTGATATATTATTAATGGGAAGAGGATGTGATTTAACTGATTTTGTGATATGTTAAGAATTTCATAGTTGATAAAAGGAAAAAATCAAGTAATTTTAACTCATATTGTGACCTTATTAAATCATTAACTTTCTCTTCATTTAATCAAGTTGTATATCACCAGATGGAAGAAGGGATTTATTTGATTGAAATTCTTTCATAGTCACCAAGGACTTCTTAAGCCTCATAAATATCAAGGATATGATACCTCTATTTTAACAGTTTCCCAGTTCAGTGAGGATCAAATGATCCATGTGGCATTGTCTTTGCTAAAATATAGGTTTATCTGCACAATATAAACACATAGCCAAAATATGTACCACATTAGCACTTTTCTGTGTGTTGTGGACATGATCTGTGCCTTAAGAAATATTTGGAGTAAATGCCTATGAAATTCTCACATAAATTCAAGAGTACCTTAATAGGCCACAGTGATTTTTTTTCTGGAAAACCAGAATAAGACTATGAGCAGAACATTCTAGACTAGCTCAATAGAAATAGAAAGAAAGAGAAGTGGAATGTGAATGACATATGCAATTTTAAATTTTCTACTAGCCACATAAATGCAAAGAAACAGATGAAATTAATTTTAATGACGTTTTATTTAACCCAATATATCCAAAATATTATCATTTGAACATGTAATCAACACAAACATTACTAGTGAGAGTTTACGTTTTTTTTTAATTCTTTGAAATCCAGTGTGTACTTTATACATATACATATCTCTTTTCAACAAGCCATGTTTTAAGTGCTCAGCTAGCCACATGTGGCTAGTGACTACTGTATTGGACAGCATGGGTATAGAGTCAGTAGTGAATATATTATATAGTTTGACTGACTATATTATATAGTGAATATATAATATAGTCAGAACTGAATATATTTCCTGATGCTTCCCTCAGCCTACTTTCATTTCAGTCCAAACTGCCAAAGTGTCAGCCATACCCTCTGATCTCTGCAAGTGACTCTTTGGAAAAGCCTCTGGGTTTCATTCTTTGTTCCCTTTTTCTCCACAGTCTCTCCTTAGGTCCTAAGGATTTAAATGCTAGCCATATGCCAATGACTCTCAAATTTATGTCTCCACCGTACACCTCTATTCTGAGTTCCAGACTCTCATACACAACTATACACTCAACATCTCCTCGTGGATACTTAGTAAACACCAAAAATGTGATGTAATTAAATTAAGTATTGATCACCAACCCCCAGTATAATCACCCTATTTGCTTCCCCATAATCCTCCCTCTTAATAAGAAATGGCACTACTACCTACACTGTTGTTCAGCTAAATAGCTCTCTTTCCCGCTTATCCACACCCCACATCCAATCCATTAGCCAACTCTGTTGACTCTACCTCCACAATTCATACTCCTCTCTACCTCTGCTATTATAACCCAAATCTAAGACACCATCATCTCTCTCTGGATTATTGCAACCATCTCCTAACTAGCTTTTTCTTTTCTTTTCTTTTTTTTTTTTAAAGATTTTATTTATTTATTTGACAGAGAGAGCACAAGCAGAGGGAGTGGCAGGCAGAGGGAGAGGGAGAAGTAGGCTCCCTGCAGAGCAGGGGAAGCCCAATATGGGACTCGATCCCAGGACTCCAGGATCATGACCTGAGCCAAAGGCAGTGACTTAACCAACTGAGCCACCCAGGCACCCTCCTAACTAGCTTTCTGCCTATAGTCTAGTTACCATTTAGCAAACACACTGAGCTTTAACACATACATCATATCATATCTTTCCCTTGCTCACAACTTCTCCATTGGCGATAAGGGCATGTAAAGATGCTCAGCATCTTTAGTCATTAAGGAAATGCAGGAGAAGCCTACGATGAAATACCATTTTGCATCCAGTAGAGTGTCTATCATAAATGAGACACACAAGAACACACGTTGTTGAGTTTGTGGAGAAATGGGAACCCTCATTCACTGTGGTCAGGAATATAAAATGGTGCAGCCAGTCTGGAAAAACAGTTGGGCAGTTTCTCAAAATGCTAAACGTGAAACTACCACATCACCCAGCAATCCTACTTCTAGGTATCTACCCAAAAGAAGTGAAAACAGATGTCCCCTCAAAGACTTGCATACAACTGTTCATAGCACCATCATTCATAGTAGCTAAAAACTAGAACAATCGACCTATTCATCAACAGGTAAATACATAAACAAATGGTGATACTTCCATACAATGGAACACTATTCAGCAATAAAAAAGAATGAACTAGTGACATGGAGCCTCAAAAACATCATGCCAAGTGAAAGAAGCCAGACACAAGAGACTAGCTATTCTATGGTTCCATTTATATGAAATGTCCAGAAAAGGCAAATTTAAATAGACTGGGAGTTGCATGGGGCTGAAGGTGGGACTAGGGAATAACTATAAGTAGCATGAAGGATCATATTGGGAAGATGAGAATGCTCTAAAATTGCTTTATGGTGATGGTTGCATTCTTCATTTGAAGTTATTAGAAATCATTGAACTACATAGTTGAAATTGGTGAATTTTGTGATACATAATATATACCTTAATAAAGATGTTTAAAAAAAAAAAAAAAAAAAAACACCAAAAAACTTCCCATTACACTTAGACTAAAACCCAGACTCCTTACTGTGGTCTACAAAGCCCTACGTTATTGACTACTACCTACCTCTCAGACCTCACTCATTTCCTCTAACCTCCATTTTGCTCACCATACCCCATGTGCATTGATCTTTTATCCTACTCTCTAACATGCCAAGTTCACTGCTGTCTTAAGGTGTTTGTTCCTCTGCTGGGGTTGTTATTCCTTCAGTTCACATGCCTGCTTCCTTCTCAACACTCAGGACTCAATTCACAGAACTTCCTCAACTCCACCAAACCTAAAGCAGCTGCTTCCTCCCACCCCCCACCACAGCCCAAGTTCTCCCGGGCAGTGTTGCTTCTTTCTTATCTCCATGGCAATTACCAGTACCTGACATTATCTTATGTATACTTGCTGCCGTGCTATGACTGTTTGTGCCCCACCTCCAAAATCATATGTTGAAATTCTGACTCACAAAGATGATGGTGCTAGAAGGTGGGGACTTTGGGAGGTGCTTAAATCATGAGGGTGGAGCCCCGATGGGTGGAATTAGTGCCTTTACTAAAGAGGTTCCCAAGAGAACCCTTGTTCCTTCTACCATGTGAGGGCATTGAGAGAAGTCTTTGATCTGGAAGAGGACCCTCCCCCGAACACACTGGCACGCTGACTTTTTTACTTCCAGTCTTGAGAACTGTGAGAAGTAAATTTTAGTTGTTTATGAGCCAACCAGTCTGTGGTATTTTGTTATGGCAGCACCAACAGAACGACACATGATTCAGACACATGTTTATCACCTGTCTCCCTTTGCTAGCTCCCACATTCACAACTGAGGGACCTACCTGCCTTTGGACCCCTTCGGAACACGACGTGCTGATCCACAGGAGACACTCACTAAGCCAGACAGATTGACTGACTTGCTGAATGTTTTTGGATGTTTCATTAAATGCTCTGAGCTTCAAATTATTCTTCTGTAAAATAATAAATAATAGTATCTTCCCCCCCCCCTCCCTCACAGGGATGTTTGGGAGGGTTAAATCAGAATGATGTGAAACACAGTGGTCACCAAGCTAGCCATTACCATTTTAATGAAAGGATGATCTCATGATTCCTTTGGCCAGTCCTCCTGTTTATGTATTTTGGAGGCAGGAAACTACTAGAAGTGAAAGACGGAGTTAAACACACTATGCACTCTAGGATATGGGTGACACGGCACAGAAGCGACCATTCTATGTGGTTATCCAAGGAAACCAATGCTCTACTGCTGTGTAGGACAAACAATCCCTTTCCTGTCCCCTGATTCCATAAGTGAAAGGGGACCTCTTACAGCCTCATAGGAAAACAGCTGTTCTTCTGATGACAATGAGGAATCTGTAGGGAAGTAGATCTGTCTGTTTGCCCTTTGCCCTCGCCATGTAAAGGGGGACAAGGTAGAGCACTTGCCATGTTAGCTGGGAGTATAAAACCCAAAATTCCACATATAGGAAAGTGGACTACAAAACTGTCTCGTTTCACATAAGTCACTAAAAAGATATCAGAGGGTAATCTTTTTTTGATGCCTTTCAAGTAAGCTACTGAATACAAAGTTATCCTCAGCTCACTTTCTCCCTTTTTCTCTTAAATTCTTTTTCTTTCTTTTTTCTTTCCTCTTATAATAAATACATATAATGTAGTCTATATACATTATGTGTGATTTATATAATAATGTTATATGTAAATTTTGTATATTATAAAATTGTGTATATATGTTATATATAGATAATATATACAAAGACTTAGGGCAGTTTTATCTTCACAGCAAAATCAAGAGGAAGGTACAGGGCACCTGGGTGGCTCAGTCAGTTAAGTGTCCAGCTCTTAGCTCAGGTGTCGATCTCAGGGTTGTGAGTTCAAGCCCTGCATTGGGCTCCATGCAGGACATGGAGCCTGATAGATAGATACATGGATGGATAGATGGAAAGAACAGAGAGTTCCCATATACCCCTGCCCCCACACATGCATAGCCTCCCCTATTGTCAACATGCCCGCCGGAGTAGCATGTCTGTTACAATTGGTGGGCCTGCACTGACACATCATAATCACTCAAGTCCACTGTCCGAGTTAGGTTTCGCTCTTCGTGTTGTATATGCTGTGGCTTCAGACAAATATGTAGTGACTTGTATCCATCCTTGTAGTATCATGCACAGTATTTTCACTGCCCTAAAAATTGTCTGTGCTCTGCCTCTGCATCCCCTCTGATATTTTAGCTATCCCAAAGTCTTGCTTTTTTCAGAATGTCATACTGTTTGAGTCGTATTGTATGTAACCTTTCCAGATTGGCTTCTTTTACTTAGTAACATTCATTTAAGTTTTCTCCGTATCTTTTCATGGCTTAATAGCTCCCTTCTTTTTTAGCACTGAGTAGTATTCCATTGCCTGGATGTACCAAAGTTGGCTTATGCATTTACCTGGGTATTGAAGGACATCTTGGTAACTTCTAAGATTTGGCAGTTATGAATAAAGCTATAGCAAACATTCACACATAGGTCTTTGTGTGAATGTAAGTTTTCAACTCTTTCGGGTAAATATCAAGGGGTGCGATTACTGGATCATAAGTTAAGAATATGTTTAGTTTTGTAAGAAACCATCAAACTGTCTTCCAAAGTGCTCACCATTTTGCATTTTTACCAGCAGTGAATGAGAGCTCCTATTGCTCCACAATCTCACCAGCATTTGATGTTGTTACTACTCTGGATTTCGCCACTTAAGAAGTATGTAATGGTATCTTGTTGTTTTCATTTGTATTTTCCTGATGGCATATGGTGTGGAGCATCTTTTAATATGCTTATTTTCCATCGGTAGATCTTCTTTGGTGAGGTGTCTGTTTGGGTCTTTGGCTCATTTTTTAATCCAGTTGGGTTTTTTTGGTGGTTGTTGAATCTGAAGTGTTCCTTGTACATTTTGGGTAATAGTCCTTTATCAGATGTGTCTTTTATAAATATCTTATCCCAGTCTGTGGTTGTCTTCTCATTCTCTTGACATTGTCTTTCACTGAGCAGAAGTTTTACATTTTAATGAGGTCCACCTTATCATTTGTTGCTTTCATGGATCATGCCTTTGTTGTTGTATCTAAAAAGTTATTGCTATCACTGAGTTCATCTATGTTTTCTTCTTGTTCTAGGAGTTTTATACTTTTGCATTTTACATTTAGGTCTATGATCCATTTTGAGTTAATTTTCGTGTAAGGTATAAGGTCTGTATCAAGATTCTTTTTTTTACATGTGGAAGTCTAGTTCTAGCACCATTTGTTGAAAAGCCTATCTTTGTTCCATTCTTTTCTTTTTTAAAATGTACATCTTTAGCAGTTTCGTTGAATTCTCTTGAGAATTATTTCAAAAGCAGTAAAAATCCTTCTTTCCCTCAGATTAAAACACGGTTTCCCAACTGCCTCAACATTTTAAAACTTTAATCCTCTTATAAATTCTTTAATGCAACAAGAGCTACTTCACTTAAAATTGTCATTTTCTAATTGCCCTATACCTTGAATTTTAGTATTTTAGGAACAAAATACTCCATTCAAAATACTTTCCCCTTAAAATTGAGATTTCCTAGTGTCTTTTAGCATTTTTTTTTTGGTTTTTGTTTTGTTTTAGCATTCAGTGTTTCTAATGGCAGTATGATACCTAATCAATTTTCATTCTAAATTCTTTTTTTTTCTTAAGATTTTATTTATTTATTTGTCAGAGAGAGAGTGCGCACACACAGTGGGGAGTGGCAGGCAGAAGGAGAAGCAGGCTCCCTGCAGAACATTGAGCCCAAATGAATCCCAGGACCCTGGGATCACGACCTGAGCTGAAGGCAGACACTTAAGGGACTGAGCCACCCAGGCATCCCCTCATTCTAAGTTCTAAGTCATCTTCTCTCTCTCTTGATCCTTGATATTCTATAATTTTATCAAGATAAATCTATTTAATTCTGCTTAGTGTTCTGTGGGTTCTTTCAATCTGAAAACATGTGCCTTTACTGAGCTTTGGGAACTTTTCTTAATTATTTCTTTGGTGTTTTGCCTCTGCCTGTTTATTATTTTTTCCATTTTGGAGTTCCTCTTAAACCATTCCCACTCCCTTAGTTATACGTTGCTATATGATTTGGTCTGTGGTTTCCTCTACCAACGTGATCATATCATCTTTGTTTTTTCAAATTTCTTCAAAACACACTATTTCTACTTTTCCAGGGCTGATTGTGTGTGTGTGTGTGTGTGTGTGTGTGTGTGCACACGCGCGCGTATGTGTGTGTGTTTGTTTCTTGTGATTTGAGACTGGGAGTTAGAAATATGTGACTAATTGGCCATAATGATCTAGGCTCCCAAGTGATTATTTCTTTTTTTAATGCTTTATTTTTTAGAATTTTTTAAAAAAGATTTTATTTATGTATTTGACAGAGAGACAGAGAGAGAGAGCACAAGTAGGCAGAACGGCAGGCAGAGGCAGAGGGAGAGGGAAAAGCAGGCTCTCCGCTGAGCAGGGAGCCTGACACAGGGTTCGATTCCAGGACCCTGGGATTATGACCTCTGCCGAAGGCAGCCACCCAACCGACTGAGCCGCCCAGGCACCCCTTTCCAGTGATTATTTCTGTAAAGCTGGAATTTATCTGTTTCACATGTGGAAGTTCCCTATTTAAGATTTCATAATGCCTTCCTCAGATAAAATTTTTGAAAGAAGTATGCTTTTTTATAGATAGAGAATACAAAAATTATTCCTTTATTGCTGTAATTTCATGTAAGTCAACCGTTTCCTTTCTAGTCTGCCGCACTCCTTTCCAGGTTGTACTTTCTCTTAATAGTTGTGTTTTCCATATTCTATTACTTTCCATGGCATATAAATACAGTCACCATAAGGAGGCAAGGATTCTAATTTTCATCCTCTAAATCTTGAAGATCTTGAAAAGAGATGGTTCTTTTATGTGGTTCAGGGATGGAGGCTTTTTAAAACCTGCTGCTTAGAGAAATAACCTTATGTCAGTGACACCTTTATAAGTTCTAAACATTCTAAGGGGAAGAGAGCTCATTAAAGAAAGAAAGTGGTCATGCCTCTCAACTCCATAGTCCTGGGAACCAGTCAAAGGAATAATAATGCTCCAGCCAGAGTAATCAGAGCAGATATGGCTAATAGGTTTCAACTTGAATTGAAAAAAATGATTGATAGAGGCTGCCTGGAGCACAGCTGTGTTGGAAAAGATTTTAAGGCCACATCTGGGTTCACAGGACAAAGTGTGATTAATGATGTCTGCCATGGTTATAAGAGGAGGTAGTGGTGGTGGCCATGCCATGTATATTTAATCCCTGAATAAGAGTCTTCTGATGAATAGAACTATTCATTCATGAGGTTGCCAGATTGCAGTTAGATTATGGGCATGTTCTGACAGCATGGAGGTAAGATGCTAATGCCATTTGGACGGATTTTATTCAACTTTTAGTCAGAATGATTGCCTGAGTTGCCAGCGCTAGTAAGTTGGAAAAGAAACTGTGCCATATTTGCACAACTACCACTTAGTTCAAACTTAAGCACTGGACCGTAATGCATCTCGGTGCAGACACGAACAGGTTGTTACACAGAAAACTGGGATATTAGGCTGTTAGGAAGATTTTTATTAGAATGATAATCCAGTGTCCTAAAAGGCAGGGGTGGATTCCTTTTTTTACTTGCTTTATTTTATACTTCATTTAATCTATATAAATACAAAGAAGGTGGTGGTTTTTATCCATAAAATACTTCCAGACATAATATTGCTATTATTTTGGTGTAGAACTTTCTAGACTCCTTTCTATGTATATGTTTAAAATTAATGGGATCATACTGTGCATCCTGTTTTCAGCCTAAATTTCAGCCTTTTTCTAAGTTAATAATAAATATAACTGCATTATATTATTTAATTGATCAATAGTATTTTGTTGTATCTATATCCCTTATTTATTTAATCAAGCTTCATAGGTTGTTTCTCATACTTTGGTATTACAAACAACACTTTAGTGAATATTCTTGTACATAAGTATTTGTGTGCTCATTATTTCCTTAAAATAATTTTCTAGAAGAGCATTTCCTAGGTCAAATTAATTAATTCTTATTTTTATTTTAAGAGTTTTGATATTGTCCTCCAAAAAGGTACTAACAATATACTTAATAAATCTCGAAAAGAGTGATATAGAAAGTACAATAAAGTTGTTAAGATCACTCCTGTGAGTGAAGAGCCTGAACTATTCCCCACCCACACAGTCTCTTTTCCTACTTCATGGTATTATATCTCTTGATCATACAGACCGTTATAGTTTGAACTATAGCACCCAGTTTTGAAGCAGGCATAGGCGCTTGGGGCCTATGGAGCGGAGCCTGATAAGATCACGGGGGTTACTTCATTGCACAGACCACACAGCTGCACAGTTCCAGCTGCCCCAGGACTGCTAAGCTCCCAGGAATTACTGAGCATTCTTCCCTGTACTTCCTAGAGCATGCTGGGCTCATGCTGACACATTATGTAGGTCCCAGTTCCATTCTATCGATTAATCTCCGAGGTTACCTGCAGGCATGCAGAGTTTGGAAGGCTGGCAAATGAAGGGCTGGTGGAGTCTGGAGGAAGACTCGGTTGTGGTTCCTTGGGTGTCGGGGAGTCGGGGGCGGAGTGCTGCCTCACACAGGGAATATTATAGGGAAGTGGGAGTTAGTGACTTCCTTCTGGAAAGACTCAAATTGATAATGGGTCAGGATGGTGTTCTTTTACCTATATGCCTTTTCTCTCTTCATCTTCAGACACATGTCTTTATCCCATTTCATCATTTTATTTCTCTCGAAGTAGTTTTTGACCTGCAAAGGTCCCCTTTGTCATTGTGGCAGCTAAACAAGTGTTTGGTATTGTGTAGAAATACTAGAATAAAAAAAAAAACACACTTAAAGGCATCAAAAATTATAGTCGATACTATTTATAGAAAGTAGGAAATTAAACTTCAAATCATCTAGACCTACTTGTTTTGGGGGAAAGTTGTCTTTGGACCATTTCAAAGAGTAGCATGAATATTTAGCTATCCCAGCTTCCAAGGTTTCATTCCCCCCATAAATTGTTGTGTTGGTGCCTTTTTAAAACTGGAAACCAGAGCAACTGGGACAACTTCTGCATGCTGGAAAACACAGTGAGCTAGAAGGCACAGTGGATGACTGCTCGCCCAACAGGATTTGTAGGGCGGACTTCCAAACACACCCAGTCTGAGGAGGTGGCATGAACAGTCATTATCAGTGATTATAATAGAGTTTAGTTTCAGACCTAGAAAATTCTAGTGGCATGCACGCGCGCGCACACACACACACACACACATATCTCCCAGGAGACTAGAAAAAATCCAATTACATTCCACTTGTTTATTACAAACATGTTAATCGTAGAGATTGGTTCTTTCTTTCAAAAAGAGAAAGTAAAGTATTTAAGGGTAGGAAAAAACTAAAAGCAACTGGGGAATTAGAAATATATTAAAATTTATTTCTGGAAATCTTTTACCCTTTATTTTATATATTATATATTATACATAAATATACATTTATTTGTATATATAAATATGCATTTATATATAATATAAATATAATTATGAAGAATTATTTTATAAAGAATTATAAAAATTTTTGTACATTTACAAAAGTAGTACATTTGTGTGCATTGCAGAAAATTTGGAAAATATGGAAGTTTAAAATACAGAATTACTTATATTCTTGCCACCCAGATACCACCCAAGGTTAAGCAGTTGTTTCTTCTTCTTTGTATCTCTCTATGGAAATAAAATTTCTCCTCCTTCTTTATCTTCTTCTAAGTTGGGATCGGATTTTTTTATGTAGTTTTGTATTCTGTTTTTTTCATTTAAAATTTTATGATAATTTCCTTGAATCTTTTGGTGTTTATTTAACAACTATTTATCAAGTGCTTACAGTGTGTCATGTATTTTTCCAGGCACTGGGGATATAGTGAAGAAGAAAATAAACATGGCCTTGCCCTCTTGGACTTTGTAGTCGAATAGGAAGACAGGCAATCAAAAAGCAACTGTGATGGAATAAGGTAAGTGTCGCAATGTGGGAATAGAAGATATGAGAGTAGCACCTAACTGGGAAGACTTTCTTGAAAAATAGAGCAGATAGCTAAAGGATGAGTAGAGGTTAGCCAGCAAATATGATTCCTTTTATGGCTATGTAATATTCCATAATATAAACACGCCACAGTTTAACCAATCTCTTCTTATTAGACAACTAGACTGCATCTGATTCCTTGCCATTATAAATAATAGCATCATAAGAAAGCTTGCATTTAAATCTTTGTCAGTATGTCTGATATTTCCTGGTATCAGATTCCTAGGAATTAGATTACTGGGTGAAAGAAAACAAACCCTGCACAGTTTCTTGATACATACTACCGAATTGCTTTCTAGAAAGACTTCTCTATATCACCCCCAGCACCTGATATTACCCATGATACTCATCTCTTGCTGTAGTTGAATATTATCATTATTTTAGAATACGAAATTGAGGGCACCTGCATGGCTCGGTTGGTTGGGCATCTGCCTCTGGCTCAGGTCATGATCCCAGAGTTGTGGGATAGAGCCCCATGGCAGACTCCCTGCTCAGTGGGGAGCCTGCTTCCCCCTCTGCCCCTATTCCCCCAACTCCCGCTCATGCTTGCTCTCTTTTGCAAAAATAAATAAATAAAATCTTAAAAAAATAAAAATAAAATACCCAATTGATAGGCAAACAATATATTTTACTGTGTTATAATTTATCTATCTTTAATCACCAGAAAGACAAAATATTCCTTTATATATGTGTTAGCCTTTTGGGTTCTCATTTATTATCTCTTTATGCCTTATAGTCAGTTTTCTATTGAGGGTTCATTTTTGTGTGTGTTGGTTTTTTAGGAACTATTTTTATATTACAAATTACTGTGTGTGTGTGTGTGTGTGTGTGTGTGTGTGTAGAAGGTAATTTTAGGAATGGTTTGCTTTCCAGATGTATCATATTACTCAGATCATTTGTTTGCTGCCACCATACCTTGCTCTGAGCAAAAACGGAAGGTTAGTGAGCACATATGCAGAGCAATGTTGGCAAAAGAGTAAGCAATTGGGCTTTAATCTTGCTTTAGATTCTTCTATTCCAAGGGAATGAGCATTGAGAGGCTGTCTAAACAAAATGTCAAAATTCCCATGCTGGACCAATATGAAGACAGGGAGGGATTTAAGATAAAAGTGACCCTTTATTTACTGACCCACCTAGGTCCATTGCCCATCTTTACACACAGACACGAAAAGGAAATGCCTACCTAAAAGTATCTCCCATTTCTGAATAGAGAACGGGTCATGGGTGTTAAGGCCCAGGGCTAGGTCTAGGGGTCTGTCTTGACAATCCTGGAGACAAAGGTCAGTAAGGTGCCTCACCTGGAAGTAGCAGCTGTGGGGCTCACGAAAGAATTGGACATTTCGAATAGGTCACCAAACATCACACATCATGAAGCTTCAGCCCGGGACTGAGGACTAGGGACAGAGACCAAGAGAGTAATACCGGGAATTCTTGATCTCTCATAGTGCCCAGGAGAGATTCTGCTTTAAAAGCACGGATAGGGACACCTGGGTGGCTCAGTCGGTTAAGCCACTGCCTTCGGCCCAGGTCATGATCCCAAGGTCCTGGGATCAATTGAGTCCCTCATCGGGCTCCTTGCTCAGCGGGGAGCCTGCTTCTCCTTCTGCCTTCTCTGTCTGCTGCTCCCCCTGCTTGTGCTCTCTCTATCTCTCTGACAAATAAATAAATAAAATCTTTAAAAAAAAATAAAATTAAATAAATAAATAAATAAATAAATAAAAGCACGGATCAGAAAGCCTAACTTGATTGGCCTAGCGTAATTTAGAAAAGAACTTAGAAATCAGTAGGAGTGCTGTAAATTTTTAATCTGTGACTTAATCCTAACCTAAGAGTAACTGTAACCCAGATAATTTCCTTCTGCTTCAACTGTTGGCCCTACACTTGAAATTTTAAAATTCCTTATTACCAAGCTATACATAGATTTGATTCATTTTTTTAATAAACATGGACTGTGCTATATAGAGTTTGGTAATGTGCTATTTAACTTGACATCAGTTTAAAAACATTTTCTTATTAAGTATTCTCCAAACAATGTGACTTTATAGTTTTTCACTAAATAGACATATCACTTTAAATTGATCAATTTTTATTTTATTTTTTGTTTCTTTTTTTTTTTTTAAGATTTATTTATTTATTTTAGAGAGGGGGAAACGAGAGACGGAGAGTGTGCGTGAGTGGGGAGAGGAGCAGAGAGAGAGAATCTTCAAGCAGACGCCTGGCTGAGCGGGGTGCCAACACGGGGTGGGGGGGAGGTGGGGGAAGGTGGGACTCTATCTCACGACCCATGAGATTGTGACCTAGCCAAAACCAAGAGTCAGACACTCAACCGACTGAGCCACCCAGGCGCCCCTCAAGTTTCTATTTAAATTATAGTTAGTTAACATATAGGAAATTGACCAATTTTTAAACTATCTCCTGTTTTTTATTATTATAATAAACTCTGTAATGAATGTCTGTGCACATAATGTTTTTATGTTTATTTTTAAGGTTTCTGATTATTTTGCTAGGACAAATACTAGAATTGGGTCAGCCTGGCAAATTTTACCCCAAACATTTATATTTAAAAAAATTGATGTTATACTGTACATATTCACTGTCACTTAGCTTTTTCACTTGGCAAATTGTGAGCGTTGTTCCATGTCACTAAATATTCATTATGGACATTTTTCTTTAGTTGCCATATGATAGTTTACTTTGTGAATATGCTATCATTTATAATTTCTTAGCCATTCTCTATAATTAAATAATCCAGTTACTTCTACCTGCTTTGGTGTTATAAATACTGTCACTGTGAACGTATTTGTATGGACATTTTATCTAATTAAGAAAACAGAATAGAATAATGAACTTTGTCATCTCATCATCCAGCTTCAAAAATTATCAATACATGGCCAATCCTGTTTCGCCAATAACCTTCAAATCCCGATTCCCCAGTGGAAGTATTATTATTTTTTAAAGATTTTATTTATTTATTTGACAGAGAGAAAGAGATCACAAGTAGGCAGAGAAGCAAGCAGAGGGAGAGGGGGAAGTAGCCTCCCTGCTGAGCAGAGAGCCCAATATGGACCCTGAGATCATGGCCTGAGCAGAAGGCAGTTGCTTAACCAACTGAGCCACCCAGGTCCTCCCCCCTCAGTGGAATTATTTTAAAGCGTGTAGCCCAGGACATTTTTGTTGCAGAAGGCACAATCGGAAAATAATCATTTGTAGCAGATAACAGCTTTCCAGGGGTTTCTTGTTGGACATTTCTCAAATTTTTAACTCTGTAATTAATTAAGAAAAAGTATCAGAAGATTGACAAGAGGCAGGAAACAACATCTTTGAAACATGTGGTTCTCAAGTAAACACATTGTTCTTAATTTGAGTTTAGTAAATTTGAGGTTTTGCCTGAGGGCCCAGGAGTCATCCTTTGGATTCTCTGGCCAGAGTCTGTCTGAAGTAGAGGAAATGAGCGCTGCTCTTCCCAGATAAACAAGTGTCACCTCTGACTCTCCATTAATGGAGAAAAGAGGAAATGCTGAAAAGAGCTGGAAGATGTTTTTCCTTTATAACGTGTGGAAAATTTTCTGTGACTTCACGTTATGCTTTTAGCTCTGAAACTAGCAAGAGAAAAGAGTGAAGGGGTGGCTCGTATGAGGAGAAAGATTGTTCACAGTCATCCTCCAGAAAGTCAGTGAGAGAGAGAGGTCCTTTAGAATGCAGTATGCCACCCACCCAGCCACTTGGAGCCTTGCGAGGGAGACCACAGCTGTAAACACATCCCTAAAATGTTTCAGCATGTCATAGGTCAGCTATCGGTAACAGCGCTCCCCTTTCTTGTCATCCAGCAGAATTATCTCTGCACGGAAATTCGTCCCCTCCTTCCTCATCCCCACACTAAGGCTTCCTCTGAGAGCCTCCTTCCCCACCTTTGGTTACTCAACTACTATGTATTAATTACTCACAAGAGACCCAACAAAATACAAGGCACACTGGCTGTTAAGTCGTTTGACTCACTGTAAATATTATAACAAAATTATTTTTTCCAACCAAAGGACCAATATTTCCCTAGTTCTGTTTCTTAAATCATCCATATGCTTCCTTCTTTCTGCCTTTATTGACTGTAAGTGCTTCAGTTTCTCTTGGAAGGAGACAAATGCAGCCTTCTTGTATCCTTTTTTTTCCCCTTAATAACTTTCTGTTTTTTTATCTAGTTCTCCCACCATTCATTCCTTTTCTCAACTTTGCTGTGTTTTCAGGCCCCCAACTAAGATTTGATTGGATCTTACCTTCTAAATAACCTCTTTACCTTCTCTTCCTTGTAAAAATAAAAACAAAAGTGCTGTCAAGGGCATGTATATTCCCTTGAAATTATTGCTTTGTTTTTCTGCCAGTGGAAAGTTAGCCCAACTAAGGTGACATCATTTTATCTCTTTTTTAACAATCGTAAGCTCTAACTAGAAAAGGAAATTTTTGATGAGCTTTGCTTTGTAACCCCAGCCCATTTTGGAAGGAGCTTTTACATATGAAATCATGATTCAGGATTGACAGCTGGATGGGAGAGAGTCAGGCTTCCTTATAAGAGAGGGGGCTGGAGACGTGGTAAAATGGAGAACTCTCTTCTGGTTTGGGGAAGAGATTGTCCCACACCACCCATGGTGTAATTGAAGAGGTAGTACGTTTCTCTATATATATTCTCTCTCTCTCTCTCTCTCAATTTGCACTAAGATTTCTGAAAAAAGAACAGAACAGAAAAAGAACAAGGATATGCTTTAAAAAGAAGAGAGTTAGAACTTGTGGAAAATTGCTTTAGCAGTAGCCTGGAAAAGCAGGCAGTTACAGGAATATTCCTTAATCTGAAATAGCCCAAGGTGTGCCAATTGAGGAAGTCGTCCAGAAGTTCGAGGTTTGATTCTTGGGAAAAGTAGGTGCTAGTTAATTCTGTCTAAACTCAGGATAAGCCCAGAATTAAATTGAGCAATGATTAACCACAAAGATTATGAGAAAGGAGGACACAACTGTATCAAGAATCTTACATTTCTTTAAATGGCGTCCTAATTACATGTCCAATTTAAACAGAGCGATCAGTAATATTAGTAAATATTTGTGCTTGTATGTTTTTTTTTTTAAAGATTTTATTTATTTATTTGACAGAGAGAGATCACAAGTAGGCAGAGAGGCAGGTAGAGAGAGAGGGGGAAACAGGCTCCCTGCTGAGCAGAGAGCCCGATGCGGGGCTCGATCCCAGGACCCCGAGATCATGACCTGAGCGGAAGGCAGAGGCTTTAACCCACTGAGCCACCCAGGCGCCCCTGTGCTTGTATGTTTTAATAGGTTTACTTTCATGTAAAGGTGCATAATTATGGGGAAAGCATACTAATCTTTATTTCTCATTTCCTAATGCCTATGGGACGTCATTTTGGGGGGGGGCAGCAAAATCATAACCACCGATAGTACTCTGACAGCTGACACTATTTATAGTTTAAATGTTTATAGTTTAAGTCTTATTAATGGAATAAAAAATCCTTTAAAGATTGACCTTGGAAACCCAAATTTACAAATGCTAGCAAATGTTAGGCCAACGAAGTTGCCTTTGTCATAACAAAAAATCATCAGCAATATTTTATATGATTTGATCACTTACTATGCATAACCAATATAACGGGATAATACCTTTGAAATATTATCTGATGTGTTTTTTGTTCCTGAAAAATCTTAATCTTATTTTTTTCCCATGGTATCAGTGGCATTTATTGGAGGAAATGGCAAATGCAGTGTAGAATAAAGTAATTCTCACTTTCAAGAAAGTTATTAAAGTCCAGAGCTAAGAAAGTAGTCTGAAAGCCAAAACATTTTTTATTTTCAAGAGCTCTTAAAGCTCTTACGAGAGAATAGGTTTGTAAGAGATGCTGAAAATTTGACTTTGTGTATGACGTTCTATGCCCTGAATTGGTATTGTGACATAATAAGAAATATGGTGTTTTTCCCTTTTGGTATAAATTTAGAGAATTTGTACCATGAACTCTAAAGAAGCTCCTTATCTACTATGGCCGCTGGGTGGTAGAGGAGGAATGACTGAAGGAGTTGTCCAGCATTCTTAGGATTCTGCCCACCATAGCAGAGGATAAATCTGCCATCAGCAGAAATGGGGACTGATAGTTTATTTCAGTTAACAAAAAGGAGTTTTCGCTTTACAATCTGAACCTTGTAAAAATGTGAAATTTAAGTTTGCAACACAAATAATTCCCGTCCACAAAGAGCTTATAACTTTAGAGAGACCTTAATACCTAAAAGTGTTCTCAAATAACAACCCAAGACTACAGTGAAATGGGCATCAGAGATGTTCTGATTCTCTATTTGAATGTTATGTTTTTTCTTATTTGGCCCCTGCAGCATTTGGCTCACATGACTCCTCCCTGCTCTTTGAAATGGTTATTTACCTTGATTTGGGGAATCCATAAGCTTTGGTTTCCTTGCTTTTTCTCTGATCCTTCTCTTCCTTTGAAGGACACTCTTGCTTTGCGTTCCTGCCTGGGCTGACTTTTCTACCCCTGTCCCTGGGGAATCTCATCCATGCTCTTGGATTTCACTATCATCGACATGCTTTTGACCCTCAAATCTAAATCTCCAGTCCACTTCTCTCTTCAGAACCCCAGACTTACATACTCAATTATCTCTAGAATAATTTTGTATCAATGTGTCACAGCCTATAAAAATCAGTATTTCCAAACTTATCTCTCTGTGACTCTGTGCTTGGCACAAAACATGTGCTCACATAGTTACTGTGGACATCATATAGTATAATTGCCTATATGTTCTTGTCCATCTCTACCGGACTATAAATATCTTGAGGGCACAGATACTATCTTTCTCAAAACCCGTTGCCTCCCCCAGCATCCAGCAAAGTGTCTGTCACTTAGTAGGCGCCTCAGTACTTCCTGAATGAATAAAGATAGAGAATAAGTCCTTGGAATTTGAAGGAGTGAGAGGTGATCCAAGGATAAAGGTCAGAGAAAGAATTTATGGGAATATTCTAGTTACCGTTGCTGTGTGACAAATAATCCCCAAACATAGTGGCTTAAAACACCCATTTATTTTGCTTCTGATTTGGGGGTCAGGAATTTAAGCAGGGCTTGGTGTGGCAAATTCTTTCCTAGGTTGTTGACTGGGGCAGTCATCTGAAGGTTGTGGGTGTGAATATCCAAGATGTCTCTCTTGACCAGTAATTTTGCTGGAACTCATGTGGGCTGTCAACCAGAGTGTGTAGATGTGGTCTCTCCAGCATGGTAGTCTCATGGTTTTTGGACTTCTTAACCTGGTGCCTGGCAGCCTCTAGGGCAAGTATTCCAAGACAGGCGGGAGGTATGGGGCCATTTCTCACTGAGCCTTGAGAGATATGCAGCATTCCATTCCCTTTGTTGTGTTCCTTTGGTTAAAAGCAAATCCCTCAAGGGTTAACCCAGATTTAAGGATAGAGGAACTAGACCCCACCTCTCAGTGAGAGAATTGTCAAGAATTGGAGGAAATGTTTTAAAATTGCCATGAGGGAGACTGGATTTTAATCGAATATGGGCAGATATATATTCGAGTAGTTGTCAGATTTAAATGTGTGAAAAGAAGGCTAAATAAGCTTCTAGGTGTGTAGAAACCTACGGGGGACAAGATTGGAGTAGAGTCTGGGACTCTACTCCAATGAATAGTGAATAAGCCAGTTTGGCATGAACATAAGGTCTCTGAAGGAAGGTGAACCTGGAAAGAAACTGGGGCCTTGCCTGTTAGGCTAAGAATTTTGGCTTTTATCTTACTGACATGCAGAAGAGTGGAGTGATCATAGCAGTATTTCTGGAAGATGGGTCTGGCATGGGGATATAAGATAAATTGGAAGGGCTGGACTATAAGCTAGGAGGTCATTTAAAGGGCTACTGAAGTAATCTTCAAGGTCATGAGGACCCAAGTCACGGAAGCAGAATTTAACATGGGAAATAAGGGATGAATGGGAGAGTTATGGGAAGGAAGAATCAACAAGACTTGATGAGCACCTGGCTATGGAAGGGGTGTGAGAGGTGGAGCCAACGTTGCGTGCTTCCAACAGAGACAACAAAATGTTGCTCAGGTTTCTTGTGCCTGTGGAAATCTGAAGAATTCTTTAACTCCTAGGAAGGTAGCTCCTGCTCCTACATTAGGCACCTAATTGAGTAGGTACAATTAATCTTCATCCCAGCAATTTCATATGCAAGATTATATTTCGAAATTACAAGTTACAATAGTTGGAAGAAAACACCAAGCGAGGGCTGTTTTCAAAATTTCTCCTTTGTCCCTTCTCCCTGCTATGCGCTTAATAGATATCATATGTTGAATCCTTGTATTAGGTATCACCACAATTGTGAATTCTTCGTGTTTTCCTATAGGAAGACCACTCAAACAAATAAACAAGCCAACAAAACACACAACACAACAATAACAACAAGAACAGCAACCAACAACCGGATCTCATAGTATCTGGTCTTTTACCCTATTTGAGAAGAGCTCTTCACTTCCCTTGTTGATAATCTATATTTCCATTAGTATGAACAAGCTGAGCTGTGGAAATCACTCAATGTTTTTTATTTATGGCCTATTCCCCAGCTTTCAAATTAAGCTTATATTTGGTATTAGTAGATATTCATTACCTTTCTAAAATGCCATTTGAAAAAACTGATTGCTTGGGGACTAGATGGCAAATAAGGGAACATTTCATACTCGGATGCTTGACCCTATTCATAAAATGTTACATTTAGACCTTCTGTGTTTTGTATACTGCTACTTCTACAAGGGGACCTCGGCTAACTCTTTGCATCTTTCTGTTTTAAAACAATTGTTACCTTGTTTCTAGAGTAAAGCTTTTGTATTCTGTAAAATAACATGCATGTTGACAGCAAGACATAAATAATGAACCATCTAAAGCAACATTCTAGCTAGCTAACACAATTGAAGAGACTTATTTCTATTGAAATTTTTTTTTATTAAAAAAAAAAAAAACACAATAAATGGAAAAGGGGAAGAAGCAACCCACTAGAAATGTAAAACTAAGAAATAAACAAGTTGTGCCCCACAAAGAACATCCTGTATATGGATGTCTCAGAGGCTCAGCAATCACTCGGTCCTGGAGGCTGTAAGCCAAGTCTTCTCTGAGGTGCTTTTCTTCCCCCCAAAGAAGTCATAACAGCTATATATACAGATCTGTAATGCTTTTCTGTTGGGGAAATGAAAGTATGTCCAAAACAATCTCCTAACATTGTGATGGAGGAAATGATGGCAGGTTTCATATTACCCCCATCACACAGGTGATGGAGGCTCTGATAAATGGAGTCAGGGACAAAGTCACAAATAGGTGCTAGGCCTTCTGATGTACAGCTAGGACTTCAGTAGTTAAGTGAAAACTATGTTCCTATTTTACTCAGCCCTTTCTCATCTTGGAGAGAGAAACTATCTCATTGGTTTTTAACCCTATTCCTTTCTACACAGACATGTATCCCCCCAAGGGATAGGGCTCCTGACTCAAATTTTAAACTTGAATCTAATATTGCAAAATGCTATCATAATCAATAAATGTTAAGATAAAAAATCAACAAATAGTTGGAATGTTCCCTCTGCTCCTGTAACAACAGCTTTATGATCATAAACTGCTCTACTACAACTTTGGGCGGTACTGGTGGGGGTCATATATCCCTTTGGAAATCTGATAAAAGCTCTAGGTGACCTCCCCAGAGCGTTGCACATTCACAATTACAAGAGCTCTTGAAGCCACTACTAAGGCCCATGAATGCACTGATTAGGAACCCAGTATTAGTAGAAAGAGCGTAACTCGAGAAGGACCTTCGATTAAATCCTAGCTCCATCTTGCTGTGTGACTTTGAGAAACAATATTTCATTTCTCTGCACTACTTTCTTTATCTGTAAAAATGGGAATGATACCCTTAAATTGGGCTTATTGAAGAGATTTTAAAAATCATGCATCTAAAACATTTGGTACAGTGTCTGGCATATAGAATGTGCTCAGCGTATGATAATTCTTTTCCTTCATGAGATAATTAGGAAAAGGGCTGATGCGTGGAGCAGGCATCCTGAAACTGATACTCACGCCCACTTTACCTGACGGCTGCAAACATTATGCCGGGGGCAGATTAGTACAATTAATCAAGAGCTGGAGACTTTTCAAGTCTAAATCATTCTAGTTTACCCTGTTAGCCAAATCTTTTGACACTCTTCCTACATCATGATGGTTCCTCATGGTGTGAATCCCATCTTCCCAAGATAGAAAGCACAGCTCCCACATTTCTCAGTTTCTTTTGCCTCCAGGGTACAGTCATGTGACTTAGGCTCTGCTAATCAAATGCACAGACCGAGATAGATACAGAAGTGATTTATGTGAGGAAGCAGGTTGGGGGCAGGGCATCCATTTCCCAGGCACAGATGGTGGGAAGGCTGTGTGGTTTGGAAATCATCAGGAGCAGCAGCTCCCTTTCCAGCCAGTTGTATAGTGAGATTCTAGGGATTGTTCCTGCAAGCTCACCCCAGAGCCTGCTTCTTCCGTTCTCCCAAAGACTCTTTGAGCATTCTAAGATCTTTTAATAAGTCACTTCCTACCTTAACCAGATGAAATGGACTCTCTGGCTGCCTTCTTCTTCTTCTTCTTCCTCCTTTTTTTTTTTTTCTTAAGATTTCATTCATTCATTCATTCATTCATTCATTCATTCATTCATCAGAGAGAGCGCACAAGCAGGGGGAGAAGCAGGCTCCCGGATGAGCAAGGACCCTGATGCCGGACTTGATCCCAGGACCCCAGGATCCTGACCTGAGCCAAAGGCAGACACCCAACCGACTGAGCCACCCAGGCATCTCTCTCTGGCTGGCTTCTAAAAACCTTGATTTTCACATGCTGACATGTCCCATGATTTCATGTTATCTTCCTTCCTGCCAAAACAGTTCCTTTGCACAAATTTTGCAACATGGCTAAATGTTATAAAGGGTACTAATATTCTTGGACAGGAATGGGGTTTCCATTAGAACGGAGCTTTCTATAAACAAGGGCACAGGTTCTTCCTACCCTGACTAGTATCCCGAGTGGTATCCTTAGGTTCTTGTAGCTTACAGTAGCCTTTCCTGCTTTGCCAACAGGCTGGACCAGTAAGAAATGGCAAGGGCTTGTCAGTTGTTCCTTCCACCCTATTGACACCACATGCAGGTAGTTCTACTTAGCTGGGCTGTTTTGGGAAGGCAGGTAGTTGGGAAGAACCTTCACCTAGCATGACAGTAATCGTGGCTTGAGCTGAGGATTTTAATGTAATTATTGTTTTATTAATATGAGAGACTCATCAGGAACGAAGCCACCTTATTATATAAACAGATTTTCCCCCCTTCCTAAAATGTCGTGGGTTCTTTTTAATCAAATTATACAAGTCTTTGAGCAAACTGTAAGTGTAGAATTTTAGTAAAAGTAGTTTAAAGTCATGTCCCATGCACTCACTCTAAAGTATTTATCATGAACTCTTCTGTGTCAGATGCGGCGCTAGGTGTTGGCACAAATAACGTGCTGGGTAAATAATATCCTTTAGCCCTCAAGACCCTCATAACCTAGTAGGAAGAGAGATGGACAATTCTGCCATAGCGTGGTGTTAGGATCTATTTCTGCCATAGCTGGAAATATTTTTTTCCTGCCAGGTCACTATTTCTCTCAAACATTTTAACCTCCAATAAGAGAGATCCTACTTATACCTGAAACACGAATGGTTTCCTGAGATCTGCTGGAAGCAGCACCTTTATTGAGGTCAGGAATATATCTTTAAGTTTAGTATCGCTCCTAGCTTTCAGATGGCATTCAGATGCCTTCTTTCCACCTGGACTGGGTGATGTGTTTTTTACAGTTTCTTGGTGGCAAGCAATGGCTTATTTTAGCTAATTCATTCAGAAGGAAGTTTTATTGCTAGTTCAGACAATCAAAAGAAAAACCAGAGAATAAAACTTGGAAAAGTGCTGGAACCACAGCAGCCTTGGATCTAGTTAATGGGAGACAACTGAGAGCTTTGTCTAGACACCACTGTCCTTACATTATTCTTCTCAAGATTCAAAGTCCAAGGATATCCCACTCCAGCATTAAGACCATCAAAACTGCTTAGATGGAAATAGATAATTTCTTACAAACAAATTAGTATGTTCTTCCCAAAAGGAGGAAGAATGGATATAGGGCAGCCAGATACTAAATATGTCTATTATTATGTTTATGCTCCAAGTGTATGGTCCCCACGGCACCAACCATGGGCATCTTCCTGGGCATAGCGTTGATGCCATTACTTACCGTGTTGCCCCTTATCTCAACTACCTCAAACTAGTCCACTTGATGAGGTCAAAATAGGAAAAGTTAATTTTCTTTGACTAAGGAGAAAGGAAGGACGAAGGAGTTTGGCTGTCGAGGGCTGGAATAGTCGTTCTCAATTTTGGCTGTCATTAGATTCACCTAGGGACTCTTGCTTTTTAACATTTTATTTTCAACTAATTTTAGATTTAAAGAAAAGTTGCAAAAACAGTACAAAGACCTCCTTAATATCCCTTACCCTGCTTACCCTAAAGATAAGCCTATATAACCATAGGAGAATCACCAAGAACAAGCATTAACATTGGTGTAATATTATTAACTAAACTACAGGCATGATTCACATTTCACCATTTTTTCCATGAATGTTCTTTTTTTATTCTAGGACTTCTTCCAGGATTCCAGGATTCCACATTGTACTCAGTTATTATTTCTTCATTTCTGCAACAGTTGCTCACACTTTTATCTTTCATTACCTCATGTCTATTGAAGGGTACTGTTCAGTCATTCTGTACCATGGTCTTCAATTTGGGTTTGTCATATTTTCTTATGATTTTGAGTCAGGTTATGCATTTTTGTCAAGAATACCACAAAAATGGTGTGTATCAGAGTGAGGAGTTTAAGATGTTGATATTGTATCAACAATATCAATGTTGTATTACCGGTGATATTTAAATGGGTAAGTTGATGTCCGAGGGGTTTCTTCATTGTATGGTTACTAGTTTTAACTTTGTTATCGGTGAGTATTAGGGGAGAGTACTTCGAGCCTATGCAAATCCTTTTTCTCCTCAAACTTCAGCTTGTTAATTTGAGCACACATCCTTTTCTCTCTTTCTTTCTTTCTTTTTTTTTTAAGATTTATTTATTTATTTGAGAGAGAGAGAGAGAGCATGAGTTGGGGGGGATAGGGCAGGAGGGAGAGAATCTCAAGCAGACTGCCTGGTGAACATGGAGTCCCATGTGGGGCTCGATCCTGGGACGCATGAGATCATCAGCTGAGCTGAAACACTTAACCTGCTGAGCCATCCAGGTGCCTCTTGAGCACACATCTTTAAGTCTTACCTGTAACAATTATTCCTTTGGTGTCTGCCTTTTGGTGATTCTCTATTTCCCCCTTTTTTTTCCACATTTGTTTTGTTTTGTTTAAGATTTTTATTTATTTATTTAACAGAGAGGAGAGAGATCACAAGTAGGCAGAGAGAGAGGGGGAAGCAGACTCCCTGCTGAGCAGAGAGCCCAATGCGGGGCTCGATCCCAAGACCCTGAGATCATGACCCGAGCCAAAGGCAGAGGCTTAACCCACTGAGCCACCCAGGCGCCCCATTTTCCACGTTTGTTAATTGGAGCTCTATTGTGAGGAAGCACTATCTTTGTTTTTCCATTTAAGTTTTAATTTAATTATTTGTAGGAGTTTTCACCCATGGCTATTTATTTTATTCCATGGTTTGAAGTCCAAACTATCATGATTTATTTTGTTGCTCAGATTGGTCTACCTGTGGCCATTGGGAGCTCCTTCATGGTAGCACCTATGTTCTTCTGACAAGGTCCTATCTTTTTTCAAACATTTCCTTAATTTGTGGTACTATGAGTTGTTCCAGGCTCATCTTGTATTTCCCTGCCTTGGTCCTAAAATGAGCCTAGGGAACTTGCTAAATCATAACGTCTAAGCCCCAATCAAACCACTTATCAGAAAATCTTGGGGATGGGACACCAGTATATTTTAAAGTTCCATGAGTAATTCCAATATGCAGCCAAGTTTGAGAACCAAACAGTACTTTGCTAACCTTAATGTGGCTATGAAGTCCTCATAAATTTGTTAAGATTCTGATAGAGTAGGCTTGGGATAGAGACTGAGATTCTGCATTTGTAATAAACTCCTAGGTCAGCTTATTGGCAAGCCACACTTTGAGGAGAAAAAGTCTAGAAGGCCCTATTTCCTCAAGTACAAAAAGCCTTAAAAATTACCCCTAGGATTGCAGATTGGCTCATGGCTGTGGAAGGGATTGCCACTTCCTAGGTTACTATTCAGCATCATTTTATTTTCTAATTAGTTAGGTTTGGTGGTGGAAGGAACTACTTGCCAAGCAGTGTAGACAGAGTCAAGGAAATTGCTCTATGAATTGAAAATGGGAAACAGAACCATTTGACTCTGAAAGCAAACCACGATAATGAATAAAAATGAGTAAATGTGTTTGCTTGTTTTCTGTTTCCTAAACAGGCAAAGAGTACTGAATAAATCTTTTTGAAAAATGAAGAGTGATAATAAAAGAACATTTCATGCCGAAAGCATAACAAAAAAATCCCAGATGTGACTATGCATCTTGTCTATCTTGGAAAGACAAATGCAAAAGATTGGAGTCTTCTGTGGGAAATAGGTCACCATTTTGAATTTTGTTTAAACAGAATCCTCAAGGGAACATTATCCTCAATTCTTTGTGTGTATTAGCTCAGTTTTTCCAGCTGTTTTCAGAACATGCATATTCCTGTCCAGCCGCTAAGTTGTCTTGGTTTCCCAAAGGTAGTTGTATTCCAAGAGAATAGGAACAAAGCGGTCCAAAGAGATGTCCTCGCTGTCAGTCAGGCTTGTTCTCGTCGCCTTCTACGAGCCGTACACATTTGCCCGATAAAATGGCTCCTTGATTTCTAAATTAGGAACATCTTCAGTAATCAAGTTTTAGTATACTAGACGTTCCCTTGGAATGGTGCTTAAAAATGCTCATTCCCAGACCTTCGGTGGGGCCAGGGAATTAGTATCCTTTGTTCTCATGTTTGCGTCCTGATCTGATGTGAGTGTTTCACTTACAATTCACTGAGGAACCTTGATCTAAGAGATCAGATCAGCAGCATCCTCCCCTTTGGACTGTGGAAGGCTTATTTTAATTTGCTAACATAGCTTAGTTTCCCATCCTTCTCAACCTCTAAGTCAGAGACTCCAACAGCTGCAAGTCACGTTACTACTCTTCCTCCCTTGTCCTTTTCATCCATCATTTAAAAATTCTTCTACTTATCTTCGGGAACCTTATCCTGTAACTCTTCCTCTCCTAGCCTTAGATACAAACAAAAGCCTGAGAAATTGTGGGAGCTTTTCTTCCCAGCTGGGTGGTCAGAAACAGCCTTGGGCTGTATTATGCTACACCTTCTGGTTTAAATTAGAAACCGCAGTCTAGGCCACTTCAATGACCACCTTTTCATTGGTGTTTACTTTGTCCTGAAATTGAATTTCATTGGTCAAGGGGGAGCAGGCAAACCTGTCATTAAAAATGATAATTAACAAACCTTCCAAAAGTGTAATATCATCATCTTCATAATCTAAAGACAATATGATGGTGTATTAAATAGGAACATATTTACTTGTAATTTTGCACAAATGTTTGTTTGGAGTTGGTGATGCTCTAATTTCATGCAGGTAAAACAGAAGGACAATTGATTTCAGTTTTATTAAATCGTAAACCTAATCTTTAGGAGAAAGATCAAAGCAATGGTAATGGACTGAAGATGTGATGACTTTTCCTCCAACATCCTCCATCTCAGAGACAGAGCTTGACATTCACACTTGGCCTTATCCACAGAACAGAGACTGGCAGAGACAACAGAGACTCTCAGAGGCAATCTCTCTAGCTACTTGGGAGAACAACATAGAAAACTAAGGCAAGTGTTTCATCACTGAACACAGTGAAAACTTACTCAAGTGCCCAGGGGTTCTTGTCTTTCAAGAACTTTCAAGCCCTTGGGAGCATGTCTCATACAGTGGATGGACACCGATCACCTTGTCCTTCCTCGTCTGTAGGCTGGTCTGGTTCTGTCATACAAAGTTACACCAGTGGCTTCCCAAGAGCTATGACTAAGACATTTTTATTTTTCTGGCTCTTGCCACAGTGACAATACAGGAAAAAAAGCCATACTTTTATACCTAACATTAGGGACATTCATGAGAAGTCCTTTTGTTGGGGTTCTTTCCTTGACACCGAGGAAGATGATTATAATTTATCAGATAAGAAAGGTGAGGGGCGCCTGAGTGGCTCAGTGGGTTAAAGCCTCTGCCTTCAGCTCAGGTCATGATCTCAGGGATCAGGGATTGAGCCTCCCATCGGGCTCTCTGCTCAGCGGGAGCCTGCTTCCCTCTCTGTCTGCCTGCCTCTCTGCCTACTTGTGAACTCTCTCCTCTCTGTCAAATAAATAAATAAAATCTTTAAAAAAAAAAAGGTGAATCACACAGAGTTTTCATAAATCAAAACTGATTTTGTTGCAGTGGTTTGGCCAAACCTCAGCATTTGTCTATAGATCTAATTGTGATATTTTTGGGGAACTAGTCTGACCTTCTGATCACCTTCTATTTATAGAGTCATCCTTTGAGTTTGCCTAGTTCTGGTCTGGAAACTCTCAGCCTGTACCATAGTCATATTTCCCTCGTGGGTCAGCTCGGGGGATGACTGAGTACACCGTTTTTGACTGATGTGTCAGAGTGGAGTGTGAAATATATTTAGCTGATCACAACTAGCATTTTTATTTTCAATAAAATACAATAAAATTTCAGACTGAGTTGCTTATAGGAACTTAGGATAGGTACTATTTCATGGAATTTTATTTGTAGTTGTATTTATATGTGTCATGAGTTGTAAAATATATTTCTTGGGCAGGGTTAAGGTTTAAAAAGTTAAATCTAGTACTTGATTTTGATCAGTAGAGGCTAAGAGCATGAACACTGAGGCCAAACTGCTCAAGTTTGAATCCTGCTTCTATCACTTGACAGCTGTGTGACTTTGGGCACGTATGTAATATAGGAGTAATAATAGTGGCTACCTCACGGGGCATGAGGATGACAAAGTTAATTAACATTTGTAAAGTGTTTAAAAACATTGTGAGTGCCTGATAAATGTTTGCGGGAAAAACAATCTGTTCTCCAAGTATCCTTTCATATTCTTTTACATACAGAATCAAGAAAACAGTGTTCCTGCTCTCTGGATATTTGTAATGTAGATGTAAATACGTGCTTGAAAAAGTGGTCTGTTCTGAATAGCATTATACTGGAATGCTTAACAGCGCGTCGGAAGTGGATCAGTGGGTTCAAACCACAGTTCTGTATCACACTTGCTGTGTGACATTTGGCAAAGTTATTTGACTTTGCAGATCCTCAGTTTCTTCATCTATAAAGTGGGGCTAATTGAATCTGTCTTATAAGATTGTTGCCAGGGTTAAATGAGACCACCTATAGACAATGCCTAGGGCTCAAACAAGAATCACTTTCATCATTTCTCCTGTTAGTAATTCAGATCATGTCATTGCCTCTTCTTTCCCGATGCACTGAAAAGCAACCTCTCCTTTTCTTTCATGTGAATGGTTTGCTTAAGTCCTGATTTCACTTTGGCTCTGGCGAATCAACCACATAGGGGTTCAGATAAAGACCAGTACTCCTGACTAGAAAAGCAATTGTGAGGCTCCGGGCTGGATTCTGACCGCCCCACTGTGCTCTCTCTTCAGCCTTGCTGTCAGAACTTAGCCAAGCCACTAGAATTGTCCTTTTGCCTCAGCAGGTATTCCCATCCCCGCAGATAATCCTGATGTGTCACAATGTATGCCTGAGAGCCAGAGCCCGCTTTGCAGTATATGGCTGTCGATGGCAATAGGTTCATGCCATATTTCCTTCCCTTCATCCTGGGGGGAGGAAACTGATCAGGACAAAGCTTGCTGTCCAGTATAGTGAAGTACTTTGTATGATGTAGTACTTGTAAATACCGTGATAGCATAAAAGCACTCATTAGCTGAAGGGGCTTTCAACTCCAGTCCTTCAGTTCTTAAGGACCTTTGGCAAAACTGTTCTGATAAAGAGAAATCGAAGATTCTCGAGGACCTGTTAACTGTTTTTCTGTAACTCTCCCCTCTTCTCCAATGACACGTTGTTCTTGTAGCACTAGCACAGCTTTAAAAAATTAATAATGGAGCTATATGCAGCATCAATCTCTTGTCTGACCATAAGCTCCTCAAGGGCAGGGGACCTGCCTTATTCATCTTTGTATCCCCTGCAAGCACCTGACACACATCTCAATCAGTGTCTGTGGAATTTAATCAGGTTGAATTTATATCCCAGGTCACAGTGCCAGATCTCAGAATAGGGCCGGAGCTGAAGGCAAGTAAGGAATCATTTATTTCCCACTGCTAAACTGAGTGCTGGCTTCTAAGAAATATGTCACCCAATCACCTAGAAGGATGCATTTTCCAGGCCAAGGGAGGGCTGTAAGGTGATTCTTGTGCCTTTGGTGAAAGTTTATTCTCCTAGTTCTTAAGGGTAAGGAAAATGAAGCACTTGGTCTTGTTTCCTGCTGGTTTACAATCCAGGGCTAGGAAAAAGTAAACTGGAAATGCAAACTCTTTTCATGCTCTGCTTAGCTGATGTGGAGAGACAGGCAATGGTTAGGGCCACGGAGCCCTTTCTAATTCAACTTTGTTTAGGTCTGGGCACAGTACTGGGCACATTCTTGTTCCTAATTAAATATAGGTGCATTATTTGTTATTTTCTTCCCTTTCAAAGGTACAAGTCGTTGACTTAAACTTTTAGTTTATACACAGAAATAAAGAAAACTGTCTTTGGAAAACTATCCGTGTTTCCAAGCCAGGCACGCTGCTGAGGCAGAATATGTGTGTGTGTGTGTGTGTGTGTGTGTGTGTGTGTGTTCATAATATCAATTGATAGATATGTTCAGCTTATAGCCTGACAAGACAGGTATTAATGTCTCCATCCAGTGGAGGAAACTGAGGCCCAAGGAGTTTAAGCGGAGAATCTCGAATTGGTTATCAGGTCGGTTTAGATCTACTCAGTCAGTATAGCATGAAGTTTCCCTCTTTCTCCTCCAGCATGCGTGTGGGTGCGTGACTGTGTTTCCTTTTACTCTTAAAGCCCTACTACTTTTTCTTCTGGTCAGTTTCCTCGATTTTACTTTTTCGAAACAAAGTCCAGTTCTCCAAGGTCTCACCGCCCCCTCAGCCGTCTCTTCATTGCTTTCCAAGGACGACCAGCCGCTCCCCCGCCAAGTTCGGAATCCCAGGCTTTGCCTCAGATTCCGGCTTCCACTCCCACCGTCCAGGGTCCCCCTCCTCCTCTCCCGAGTCCTTGGGGCCGCGAGCGCTCCGGCGGGATCCCGTAGTCCGAGCCTCGGCCCCGCCTCCCCTACCTGACGCCCGTGCGGCCGGGGGCGCCGCAGCCTCCGCCCACCGGCGCGCCTGGCCTGCCATTGGCTCCCCGGGCTGCCCGTCTCCTCCGCCGGCTCCGCTCCTGCCCGGAGGCAGGTTTTGCTGGCGAAGCCGCAGTCCCGGCGGCGCGGGCGCGGCGCACACGGATTGTGGGACGTGGAGCGCGGACTCCTGCGCTCCTGTCCCCGCGCGCGGCAGCCCCCGTCGGCCGCCAAGTCTGGGCGGCTGGTAACTTGGCGGCGGTCTCCGGCGGCCGTGCCGCGGCCATGTAGTCGCCGGCGGGGCTCCCCGCAGCCCGGGAGCGTCAGCGAGAGCGACCCGGAGCCGCGCAGCCCGCGGCTTTCCCTGGAGACGCTGAGTGCGCGCCGCGTCCCCGCCGCCCCTCGGGCCGCACTTTGGGCCCGAGAGGGAAATGGGGGAGAAAGTTTCGGAGGCGCCGGAGCCGGTGCCTCGCGGCTGCAGCGGCCACGGCCCCGGAGCTCCCGCCTTCGCGGTGGCCGCCGCGTCCTCTCCAGGCGCTTCCTCCGCCGAGTCCTCCTCGGGCTCAGAAACTCTGTCGGAGGAAGGGGAGCCCGGGGGCTTCTCCCGCGAGCAGCAGCCGCCGCCACCGCCGCCGGGCGGCGCCATAGGCGCCCGGCCGCCCGCCGCGTGGGCTCCCGCGCGCGTGGTGCTTGAGCTTGGAGTCTGTGCGCCGCCGCCGCAGCTCCCCGGAGGAACCGCGCCACCCGCGCCCCGGGGCAGCAGCGCGTCCCAGGAGGAGCAGGACGAGGAGGTGGGCCCCGCCTTTCCCCGCTCTCCCTCCGGTGGCGGCTTTCGGGAGACCTCAGCTCTCCGTCCCGCGCGCGGCTAGTGGCAGGGCGCACCCGGGGCATGGGTGAGGGAGAGACCCCAGGTGCTCTGCCCTGAGGCCGGGGTGATAGCACTTAGGAGCTTCTCGGTGGGTTATTGACTTCCCGTGGCTGTTACCTCCGTGTGTGTGTCTTCAGGTGCTCTCTGAGAGTGTCCTTTTCAAGATGTCAAAGCAGCAAACTCCTTACTGTCTGTATCTGCTACGGTGGTTCTGTGAGTGGGTGTGATCTAGACACTTAGCTTGTCCCCACAACTAAGAGCTCATTTTCAGAAGTGGGTGTTGCTTCTAGCCGAAGCTGTAGGGGGAAGGGGGAGTGTGGTGAGGGGACGGGTGTGAGGGGGAGAGATGGTGTGTGGGTCCTGACAGACAGTGGGAGCAGTACCCGCGGAGTTGCGCTGAGGCTGTCAGGGGCGCGAGCCCCCCCCTCCCCCCCGCGCCGGGATCCCCTGCGGGTGGTTTTGGCCGGTCCGCGCAGCTTAGGTCTCCTGAGAGAGGGGGACTCAGCTTTCCCACCGGCGCTAACATGCCCGCCTGCAGCGCCCATTCGGATTGTTCCGGAGTGTCCAGATGTGCTCCAGTTGCCAAATTGGATAGAGAACCTCCCATTTTCTTCGGGGGCGAGGGAGGGGGACTGTGTCCATCCTGGTTTCTTGGAAGAATGTTCTTCCAAAACTTGTCGGTCGCGTCCCGACACGTTGAGCATATGACTTTGGTGTCCTCTCCACTGCTTTCCTCGTTTTTTT
>CM052895.1:40315077-40374609 GCA_028534135.1 Potos flavus
TATCAGGTTGTATTATGGCAGGGCAAAGTTAGTGTAATGTTAGTTATACTACAGCAAGACTCGGAGTATAAAGCATTAAAAGGCTTAAGTGCAACCCATAAAATGGGAAGAGGTTCATTTAGTTTTTGAAATTGTTATGTCTAGCTTGGGAGAGTCACTGCTTTCCAGAGTGTGTTTTTTCTTTTCATAGTAACTTACTGCGTCACTTGTTAAAAAAAACAGCAAAATTCATGTATGTAGCGTGTAATTGCAGTGCTAATTTTTTTTGGAAACCTTGTTAAAGCTGATTTGAATATATCTAGTAGTGTCTTGTAGTAGTTTGTATTGTATCTTACTTTCAGTATGTGTGTGAATTTAGTAAGTGTTATAGGCTAAAATCAGCCCTTTGTGCTTTTGGTGCGTAAAAACAATGGTTTGACAAGGCAGCGACTGTAGTTCTTTTGTACTTAAAGTGAAACACTGGAGAGTTAGAGATGGTGCATGTCATTTGGTTTAATAAACTGCATCTGACTCCCTCTGCTGCTTTCTTAAGCCTGTGCATTTGGAGTCTGTGAGTTTTGAGGGGTAGTGGGCTCTATCAGACTACAGTGGTCTAGATTGGAGGACTGTTCCTCTGATCACATTTCTCAGACTTCTGGGCACTTTGTTGTTTCCCAAAGCAGCTGGTGAGGACACTAGTGAAATAGTCAGGTGCTATTTTGCTGTTTCACTGAACTCCTCAAGGGCAGGGATTTTGTTTTGTATGCCTAGCACAGTACATCTAATACATTAGTAGGGACACAGTGACTATGTTGAATGAATAAAGAGAAAATGGCATCTTTGAAAATTGTTGTGCATTTGATTGAAGGGTAACTGTATGTGTATTCATTTGTTTTTGTCTGTTGTGAGTTATGCTCAGACCTCTAGATCTCTTATCAAAAATATCTCATGGATCCAGGTTTTTTTTGTTTATTGTTTTGTTTTGTTTTGTTTTTAAAGAGAAGGGGAGGGATGGGCAGAGGGACAGGGAGAGACTTTCAAGCAGGCTCTGTGCCCAGCATGGAGTCTGATGCGGGGATGGATCTCACAATCCTGAGATCATGACCTGAGCCGAAATCAAGAGTCCAGTACTCAACCGACAGAGCCACCCAGGTGCCCCAAGATCCAGGTAAATTTTGAACAAAGCCAAATCACTGAGGTTCTATTCAAAATACCTTTGAAGGGACTTGTGTATTAAGTCTGCTTTTCACTGTGTATATTAGAACTTGAAACTTTGAAGGATTCTTAGAATGGCTGAAAAAAAGGCTTAGTGGTTGAAAGGATTTTCAACTTGATATAAAGCAGCTCATTTATACTCTGCGACACTAAAGGGTTTGTTTTGTTGACATACGTTGGGGAATAGTTTCCTGTGTTACAGTAGGTACGGTTATGGGACTTCTTTGAACTGTTCTACTAAGTAGTGTTTGAGTTTGAATACTGCTTTTAGTAATACTTGGGGTGTGCATGTGATCGTGATGCAGCAGGTGAATTTCTGGTGTTGATTGGTTAAGAAAATAAATAGCAAAAAACAACCATGAATTCAGTAAAGCTTTTCTTCTCCCCCCCCTTTTTTAAGATTTTATTTTTTTGAGAGAGAGCATGCACACATGCACAAGTGATCATGGAGAGGGGGCAGAGTTGGGGAACAGAGGGAGAAGGAGAAGCAGACTTCCTGCTGAGCATGAAGCCTGGTCCAGGGCTCTATACCAGGACCCCAGGCTCATGACCTGAGCCAAAGGCAGCCGCTTAACGGACTGAGGCACCCACGCCACCTCAGTAAAGCTTTTCTTGAGTTTGTATTTTATTAATCACAGCAGCTACATAATTTGAACAGAAGTAGTGCATAAATCTTGGTGCATTTATTATTTAGTCTCCTTTTTTGACTCACAATTTCAGTAAGAGAGCCATGAGTTCAGAGAATCAGTCAAGCAATATATATTGCATGAGATTCTTATGAAGCATTGGCCTCAGCTTTAAGGGCCCGAGACTGGTTGAGACAGAGACAGCTTGGGAGCTCGGGAAGCTTCTAGCGTAGTTGGGGGAGATAGTCCCTAAACATACGATTATTAGTTGGTTTCACAGGTGGTAAATGGGTATAGAGGAGCAGACTGTGAGGGAGTGTGTCTGTATCGTGTAGCTCATTTAGTCTGGGAGGTGAGCAGTGCCTCACTGAGGAGGTGATATTTGAGCTGAGACCTAACGGATGAGTGGGATATAGCTGGGAGGAGGGAAGTGGTCAGAGCGATGCAGAGAGCAGGAGGCTGTGAAGCCGGAGAGAATATGATGGGTCTGTAGGTTGTTGGGCATGGAGGAGGGAGCGTAGCATCAGATGATGCTTGAGAGAGATGCAGCGCGTCGTCCGGAACCTTGTGGACTTCATTCCAAGGTACTGGGAGCCACTGAAGGATTGAGTCAAGAAGTGGTCTGATAAGATTTGTGTTTTCGGAAGGTGGGAAGCATGAAGCCCAGCTCTTGGGAACTGCTTGTTAGCCTGTTTAAATGTTCCAGGGTTGGAATGACCTAGAAGAAGGCATCTTGATAAATGGTGTGTGCCTGGAACAGGGGGCTCATTCCTGGTAGTTCAGATTCTCCAGGTAAACACATAGGAAATAGCATAGAAAAAGAATTTAGCTCTCTTCAAGAGATTATCGTAGTATGATTATTAATGCTCCTTTTCACTGTGATGTTGCCTTAAGCCTCTTATTTTATTGGAGGAAAAACTTTATTAATGGGAATGGTGACTGAGAAGAGGGGCAATTGTTCATTTCCACAGTAAATTGTAGGAAAACATTTACCCAAGGTGAATACAAGGTGAAGTTGCCCTGAGATTGTATGAGCTTTCCTTTTCTTGGGAAGTGGGGTATATGTGAGGTAATACACATTATGAGAGTCTAGCTTGTCTAGACTTGTTTGCTTGTATTTTTCTAGAGAAGGAAGAGTCAGCATCAGAGAACTAAGGATTTTGGCCTTTCCACCTCTGGTCTGAGGTATTCTAGGGAAAAGTCAAGTATTTATATTTTGCCACTGTTTTAGTCAGTGACAAAGCTATGTATGAATGAATCCAGTTGTTTCTCAGTTTGTCCCTTTGAGTAAGGGTATGGAAGAACTATAATGTGGGGTGCAAACATGACAAACTGTAGAAAGAGCTTGTTACAAAATTTCTCACAGGGACATCTGGGTGGCTCAGTCAGATAAGTGTCTGCCTTCGGCTCACGTCATGATCCCAGGGTCCTACCTACTGCTCCCCCTGTTTGTGCTCACTCACTCTCTGGCAAATAAATGAATAAAATCTTAAAAAAAAAAAAAAATTATCACGATGAGGAGGATCCATAACCAGATGGCCTGGCACTAGAGAAAACTGAGTGCAGTGTATGTGTATGTATGCACATTTATATCTTAGAAAAGATGATTACACTTTGTAGATGGAAGAAACCCCGTGCAATTATCACAGTCTGTAGTGTTGTCTGGAAAGGGCTTGTGCTCCTCTCCTTCCTCCCGTCAGGTCTAGCAGACAGGCCAGGTTTTCTCTGCTCTAGGGTCAGGGTGAGTAGTGCCTGAGGGTACAGGCTAATGACACTAGTTCAGCCAGTTATGGGTTGTGTGACTTTGGAAAGGTTATTAATGCTGAAACTGTTTCCTCATCTGTAAAATGGGCGTGGCAATGTTTATTGCAGAGGATTGTCCTGAGACTTAATGAGATGTTTTATAGAGTACCTAGCATGCTGCCTGGTGGCACATAGTATGCATTCTATGATGGCATTTGTTCTTACTACTGAGTATGGAAGAGCTGGTTTATGCACAATATGCACGCCATAGCCAGGAATAATTAGAAGCATAGAGTTCCTTTCCCTGATGGATTATGCTACCAGTGTGTTTTGTTGGTAGTCCTCACAGGCCCTTCCATTCATGAGTAGGTAGATACGTAACATAGTAATCACTTTTAATTTCATAGAGCATTTCTTATAATGTAATAACAGGAAAACTTTATGGTGTATGGTTCATTAACCCTTCTATTAAGATAATGTCTCTCTTTTACTCATGGAACCTGCTCTTAGTGGTCATTTATTAAATAATATCCTGGAAGACTCTACGCATATGTAAATTACTAGCTGTGCCCAGGGATTTAGTCAGAAGGCAGCTGTGTGGAGAGGCTGGTGAAATGACCGTGAGCTTAAACATTGTAGCTGATATGGAGGCTCAGAAATGATTCGGAGGCTCAGAAGAGAGTAACAAGACACATCAGATGATTTTCTGGAAGCCATCTTTGGGTCATATAAGCATTAGGGTCAGGTGGGACAAGGCAGGTGCTCGAGGGGCCACCCCAGTTTCACAGAGAGGAAATCTGTCAAAAGTGTGATAGTACTTTTGAAAGTGCAAGAATTTGTGTATGTATATTGTGCTCACCCCACCCGCATTTTGTTTTGACCCTTTGGGGGCAGCGTAAGCATGTCAGCCTTTAAGGCAAAAATAAAAATAATCTCGGAGCACTTACCATATAACTCAAGCTGGTGCGGGGACCAACCTCATGCGCTGCCCTATGAGACTTTCAGGTCGCTATTTATATAACTTTGCATTGTTCGGTTCAGAGATTCTTGTTCTCTTACGTTTCCAATATTTTATCTGATTTTTTTTTTTTTTTTAATCTGGTACTGTTGTTTTGGGGTAAAGCATAAGATTCAGCAGAAGTCTTATCCTCAGCAGCTTCTGTGTACTTGTCTCTTTCCCTCTCTGTGCCTGTCTCTCTCAGCACACTCTCACCTTGTTCATAATCCCTGGGAAGGATAGATAGGAGAGAAAACCCTTCCCCCAAAGGCAAAATGGTGGTTCAGGACCGTGGTCAGCGGCATACTTACAGTAAAGTCACACTTCAATGTATAGAACTCATGTGCCATTTCTGGTGGATCCTCCCACTTCTTTTAATGAAGAGCATTCACGGCTTATATAATGATTTGAATTCATAACTGTCTTACATGTGTCTGTGAGACAGCCTATGAATTTGTACCCTAAGCTTGTACTCTTTTGCCAGCCCATCAATTCCTTTCTTGGACACAGTCGATATAATTTTGATTATGGTACTTACTTCCACTGAACCTTTCAGCCCAAATGGTTTGTACTGATATTGGGGGGCGGGGGGAGGTAGGGGTGTGGGAGGGAGAGTAGAAATACTGACAAATTGGCTTTCTTAACTAATTTCATAGGCTATCATGTGGAAAACAAAAATTTAATTTTATTATTCTTGACTTTGTAATTTAGTGGTATTTTCAGTGGCGGGCAAGCTCACAGGTGCAGCTTGTTTAGTTTGGGTGTGGAATATACATTAATAAACTCACATCAGGTGTGGGTCTTTTGGCCTCTGCCTTAGAACTTGGTCAGTTCCTTTTTTGATAAGCTAAGAAGGTAGGTGTGTAGTTCACTCCTGGCTCATGATTTTGTACTTTTCTCTGCTTGTTTTGAAAAGAATACCATCATATCTCTGGCTTCTGGTGTTGATATTTGTTTTTTAGGCATTCCTTTAGGCAGAGACGGGTATACCTTTTGCCCTGTAGGAAGGGCCCCAGTGCATCATCAGTGGAAGGAAAATAAAATTGGCTTAGAATTGGTTAAAATCTTATGTCATTGTATATGTTATTGGGACTTTGATTACAGAAGTTACAAATTTAAAATTGCTTCTTAGGGCAATCATCGCTACCTAAACTACATTAAGGTGTTGAAATGGGATGCAGTGGTGATGAAATCTTTTGTGTATAAAGGTTAAAGGATTATTTTCACAAACAGCTTTTTTTATGAATAAATCATTTCTGTTAGGGTGTCTAGCTCCTATACATGTAACATAAACTCAGAAAATCTGCTTTGTTACTCCTTTAGTTTTAGCTGGAATGCTTAGTTGAAATCCTCTGAAGCTTAATTGATACGGTTTGAGGCTTATTTGAAGTCATCCTCCTCTCAGGCTTGTTTTAAGAGGGCAGCTGTGGGGATTCTCCCTCAGGTGCAGCCAAGGGAGGAGGGGAGAGTTACTCCAAACAGAAGGGCAGCCCGAGATGCTTGTTTGGAGAGAAGTCACCCTTGAAAAGTTTGACTGAAAGAAAACTTCACACTCCTCTTACATGAGTAGAGTACCTATCAGGAAGACTCAGAAAAAGGCTGTCCTTTCAGTTTTGTGGCTCTCTTGTGACTAGTAAGTAGAAGCTCGGGGTTAAGTTGGTACGGCTTTAGTTTAAAGATTGTTGTGTGAGCATCAGAAAGCTACAGAGAAGGAGATGACAGATGGCATGTCAAATAAGGAAAGACTGCGTTCTCTTTGCTCTGTGTATTGGTCCTTTAACTTATGTATCTATTGTTCGAAATACTACTTTTGTAAATTTTATTTAATGTACCACTTAATGTCTTTGGAATTTCTTGGTGTTTTGTTCTACAGACATTGAGTAAGTTACCCTCATAAGCTGTTGACTGCTGGGTAGTAAGAGAAATAGGGTCAGAGTGGTTCTAAGATCTTTTAGGACTAGTTTTAATCTGCAGTGATGGATGGCTTTTAGACATGGTGCAAAATGACTATTCGAAGAAGAGATAAAATGGAAATTACAAGTTGGAATGCTCTTAATTTTATTAAAAAGTCAACGTCACTTTTATTTTCAGGAGTTACACTGTTGAAATTGGAACATTTCCACCCGGAGCAAGCTGAGGGTAACAGTTTTAAAATTAGGGAATAAGACCAGCTTGGGAGGAGTTATACCTGGAGAGAAGCATCTTGACATTTTGGCGTTTTTTCTTTCTTCCCCTTGTGAAGCGTGGCTGTTGGGATTTTAAAAAGAACATAACAAACTATGTTAGTTGGAAGATTGTAGTAAACCTTCAATTGAATAGAATGTTTGGGGGAAAAGCCTTTTTTGGTTATGAAATTGTGTGATTCACCAAAAACTCAGAAGCTCTTTTTGTTCTCACTTTCTGTTTTCTCTTTTTCCCTGTAATGTCCTGATGTGGTTTTCCTGCCTTACTGTTCTGTGAACAAGGTACTTTTTTTTTTTTTTTTTTAATGATTTGACGTTTTGTCGCGCTTTAGGGCTCTCACTTTGGGCATCAATCATCTTCGAAAACCATTGAAGATGTAAAAGTGTAAGAGGAGGTAGAGAGTGAGGATAAAAGTGCGTGCACTGTTCATGAAAGTAGATTTTTTTTTTTTAACTTTAAAAGTTGAAGATAGCTCACTCTTGTACACCTGAGACCGATATAACATGTGCCTCAACTATACTTAAAAAGTGGAAGATAGCAGGAGAAGTTCTTTTTCTGAGGGTTGTGCTGCATCTCTTTGTTCCTGGGTTATGCCAGATCTTGTCTGTATTGTTAATATTTGTACAGGACTTTACAGTTTGCATACCCTTCTGATACTTTGATTTCTCCTTCCCATTTTGTACAATTGTTTTGTGGTATCGCTGATAATTAATGTCTCTCCCCCACTAGATTGTGAGCCCCTCTGAATGGGAACAGCATCCTGTCAAGTCACATCCCTGTACCAGCAATGGTGCATGGGGTACAGTGGACAATAATATATTGCACAAAATTGCATCTGAGGCATATTGTGTGTCAAGACCTCATTCTGAGGGTGCTACATGCATTTATTCATTGAACTTTTACCAGAGTCTTTTAAAATTTACTAATTGAGTTGGTCCATACACACACTATGCTGTAGCTGTAGCTAAGTGACCTTCTGGACGTTATACACCCTGCATTCCTTAAGGTCCCAGCCTCTTGATCTCTCTGTATCCAAGAACCTAGCACGGAACCTTCGATGATGTGACGAAAGTAAGTGAATAATCATTAATGAAAAGACCACTTAGCAGATAGGTCCCTGTGCCTTTGGCATGAAGAGTTTGGCTGAAGAGTCTGTCTATAGAACTTAACGTTAGAGCTAAGATTTAAAGCTCTGATCCTGAGTTTTAGGTCATCAGTTAATGGGCGGAGTGAGTTTCTACAAATGAAGGTTTTAAACTATAAACCAATTTTTATTTTCTGGTTGGCTTTGGGAAACTGCATTCTTCTAGGATAATTTTTGGTTATTCATTACAATCACACTTGTAGCAGTAAGCCATTATTGGCCACATGTTCAAAGGAATTATTTTAATTTCTGATGAAATATTGATACCCAGCCTTAAAACATTAACAATGATACTGGGCTCTAGTCACTGTTGCTTAGGAAAATGCTGCTGTCAGTGGAAATGGGTTGCAGGGATTCTGGTAATTTTATGAGTAGTGGGTGAGTATTGGCGGAGGTGTTGGGAGCCCAGAACTCTGTCTTGACCTCTTACTAGGTGGATTACAGCCTCTGTGGTTTTCACATGTGTTGAAACAAGAGGTCCTTTTCAGCTCCAATTTTTCATTTCCCTCTTACTACAGAAACATCGGAATTTTAAAGTTGTCATCAGTATATAAGTTGTTCTAGAACTATTTATTCACATTTTTCTTTTGACAGACTTGGTTGCTGTGTTTTCTGATTTGTGGATAGGCACACATTCTTGAAAGGAGTTCTCACAAAGACATTAACTTGTAGATTCTTCCTTTCAGATTATGCTGACTTAAACATACAGGAAAAAAAAGTTTCATGTTTCATTTTTATTTATCTTTTAGAATTACCTGGTATGTTTCTGTCAGTCATCTGAAGAAAGGGAGGCACTGTCTCTTAACTATAATCCCTGTGGAGGAGTTTAACTCTGGATAACAAGGTCAGCTTTGTATTTCGTTTGATGCTTTAGCATACTGTTTTGTGCATCAGAAGTGATTGTTCTAGGGGCGTCTGGGTGGCTCAGTCGGTTAAGTATTCAACTCTTGATTTTAGCTCCGGTCATGATCCCAGGATTGTGGGATTAAGCCCCACTTAGGGCTCTGTGCTCAACAGGAGTCTGCCTGGGATTCTCTCTCTTTCTCCCTCTGTCCCTCCCCCTGCTAGCGTCCTCTCTCTCTTTCTGTCTGTCTCAAATACTGAAAAAGAAGTGATTGTCGTAGGTGAAATTATAAAGGATGGTCTTTTGGTATTAGCTCCTGCAGACTCTGACTGCCGGATTGGGTCTTTTCCTTTAGAGCCATCTGCAAATCCTTCCATCAGTGGCAGAATCTGCTTTTTATTTTACTGTAGGCTCCAGACTGGAAAGACTTGGGTTTGAAATTTTCTTGCTGCCCAGAATTAATCTCTTTGGGCCACATGGCACGTCACAAGTCCATTATTCCCATGTCCTAGACCAACGATTTCTGATTTAAAAAAATTCTTCGATTTGGAAGATTTGTATGGCGTCTGCTCTGCCAGGCGGCTAGGGCTTTCCTGCACTGTTCTAGCTCCTCGCTGCCTAGCCTCTGCACTGGACTACAGTTTGTTTACGAAGTTAAATCACAATAAAGAGAATTTTGGTTTTGGCCAACATGCTGACTTGTATTTATTTTATTTTATTTTATTTTTTTAAGAACAGAGGCTAATATCTCTAGCCTAAGTTGTTAGCTTAGTGATCAGAGTTTTTTTATGTTTGTTTGAAAGTCCGTTGTTTGGAACTTGGAGTGTGAAGTCCCATAGAGAGGTCATTTTAAAGGGCGATTGGGTTTCTAGATGAGCCTACAAAAGCATTATGAAGCCTCAGAATGAATGGGATACTGGGGCAAGCCTCTTGTCCCTCTCGTGGTGGTGATAATAGAGCAGCTTCTGAAGGTGGATGCTGGTGGCATAAGGAATTATTGGTGTTAATTCTCAACATCCGCACAGGGATGATCTGGGTCCTGCCCTGCCAGGTTTTCTCAGGGCCCAGGTGAGCTGGGGGAGAGGGAACTCTCACAACTCAGCCTGTACTCTGGTCCTGTGGCAGCTCTGGGGCTCCTCTTGGAGGTGTGACAGTCACCCTCCTTTGTCCTAAGGACACCTTCAGGGATGCCCAGGACTCCTTCACACGTGGGGGCAAATCATTTGAACCCCAAGCAAAAAATGTCCACTGGCAGTTTTCAGTTCATTTCTAGTGGGGGAGACCTGTGAAGGCCAAGAATTTAAGGGAGAACGTGGTTACCTGAGAAAACCCATCGAACACCTTTTAAATAAACCAAGTACTATTAATGGAAAAAATTAAAACTGGGAGGCATTGGACCAAAACATGTTTTCTCTGTCAATAAAATTTCGGTGTAGGGCAAACGATGTTCTAATTTGCGTGGTCTCTCTCTCCCTCAGCAGCGGACACTATTAAATTTCCCCTAGCTTTTTCTTTGTAGGTTAATTCCCATAACAAGCTTTATCCTTTGTATATAGATGAGGTTTTAAATGATTGCCACACGCCTTCCTTCCATTGGGGAACTTGCTTGTAAATAAGTATTTTTAGGGGATCTTTGTTTTCTGAACCCGGCTTTGCAGAGACTGAGGAAGGGTGGCTACATCATTCTGATTGGAGGGTGTTTTTATTCATCATGTTGAGAGCTTCTTGCTTTCTCTCTCCCATCTGTCTCCCCTCCTCTCAGGAGGGAGTTAAAGCTAAGTTGTGGAATTAGTGCGGTTGGTTCTTGTAGAGAGATGGTGAAGGCCCCATCAACATCACTTACAGCTAAGTTCCCCCAGTGGAGACGGCTCTGTCAGAGCCTCTCCATGTCCCTTCAGAGACTGTCAGTGGTAATTAAAGGGAAACCGAAACACAGATTGTTAAAAAATGATAAATACAGGTTTACCGAGTGATTTCATAATGATAGGTGTAAGTCCTGCTGAAAAAATGTCAGGGGTTGCTCACTTTATCCTCAGGAAAATCCTGTGATCACTCGGGCACTGCGTGGAATTGTTCAGATACTATTACCTGCAGTTCTTAGGAATTTATTTTGACACATAAGGACATCTAAGGATGTAAATTTAATTATTGCTGCTGCTCTCTCTGTGGGCTTCGATGAAAAGTGGCAGATTATATAACAGAATTACCATTACGTTTTTTTCAGTCTTCGGCAGTCAGACTGATTTGACTTTTTCAGGGCGTAGCTTTCCATTTGTGGGTAAACCAGTTGCTCATTTAAGATGTATTGGAAAACTAGGGCCTGTTACAGTGGTGGTTTCCGGGGTGGGGGTGGGGCTCATTCTAATATAAACTTGTAGGCTGGAGCTAAATATATAGTATTATCCAAGTACAGGGCTGGTGTCTCTCTCTCTTTCCATTCATTGCCTTATTGGCCTGTACTTTGGGAGGACAGAAGGGGAGGAAATACTAGAGGGCAGGATGGGTGGACACAGGATCCTGCGATGTCGCAGTGTTCCCTTAGCATGTTGTTCCCATAATAGGTGCTGGCGAAGATGACCTTGGAGGTGAGGTGTAGGGCTCCTGCCTGGTATCAAAACTGCCAATAACCCTTCTTCTGCTGGGTTGGAGCTGGTGTGCAGGTGCACGTTGCTTCTCTTTGTCAGGTCCATAGGTATTAATCCACTTCCTGGAAAGCTCTGTAGGAGTTGGCAGGTGGGAAGGAAGGAAAGTATATGCAGAAGAAATTTTTTAAAAATCTGGTCGTGCCTGAAGCAACACGCAGTCGGTTAAGGAGACGAAGCGTATGTGGAGGGAGTTGACTTGAATGTGCACAGCGCGCTATGAACAAGTGAGAATGTGATTCAGACTGAAGGTGGGTCGGGGGAGGGAAGGAAGTACACAATCTAGTGATGGGATTTTCCTGAAAGAGCGTTTTCCTGGTGCCTTGAAGGTGAAAGTATTGGAGAGGAGCAAGTTGTACCAGGCGAAGTGATTTGCTGTAACAGGTAAGTTCACTAAGTACAGTTGTGGTCTTAGAAAAGTCTTTTATCCTTCTCTTCCAAAGTAATAATATTGAGAAGGAAGAGGAGTGGGTAGGTTGGTATTTCCATATGTTTATGGTTAATTTTTTGTGCCTGTGTAATTTAAAATTGCTAGTACAAAATACTACCAGGATTGTAGTATTTTCCTTAATACCAGTTTATTTATAGCTTCATAACTTTCTAATCAAGATTACTTTTTTCAAAGATTAATCTTTCCCTAGATAATTAAGGGATGTTTACGACAAACAGTGTTTTAGTCACTGTGGTAAGGAACTTTGCGTTTTTGTTGGTGAGGGCAGAGTTCAGGGAGAAAGTATGTTGGGTAAGAATTTACCAGGTAAGACGTTTTGGGTACTATCTCTTGAAGATAGTACTTTGCTTGCTTTGGGATATCTTTCGATTACTCATGACTTGAAATTTGCCAAGTTTAGAGCAATGATGTCTTTGGCCCAGCTAGAATTTCAGACACTCCCTTAATCTTTTCCTTTTTTTCTTCTCAACGGACACTTGGAAAACTTGAAGAAGCAGCTCTTACCCTCTGGGTCTCTGGCAGGAATCATGCATGGCGTGTGTCAGAGTGGGGCTCCTGACATAACTGAGGACTTGACCGGTGGCCATGGTAACCCCGGATCTAGGAGCATTTGAGACCTCTGAGCCATGTGGATTTGTTTTAAGGCCTCGGCATCCCTAGGCTAGCTGGTTTTATGAGGCAGATCCTGTGATTTTTATAAGGTAATTTCTCCAGGCCTGTCAGGGTAGCTAGTTCCCAGTGTTGGAGGTGGGGAGGGAAGTGAACCTCCTGAGGATAAAACCCACTCTCTGTAAAACTCCTGGGACTTAACATCTCCTTCAGGATTCTGCAAGCACAGGAGAAAATTCCTTCACCAAAGAGTTAGTGATTCTGATCGACTGGTGTGGGGATCATGTGTGATGTGGTGGTTGCTTCCAAAAGCCACACAAAATTAGAAAGCTAGGCAGCAGGGGGTACTGGAGGAAATGTGTATAGTATGAGTGGGGAAAACTTACTGGAGGTAGTGCTATTTAAAATGGGCAAACTGAGGTGTGGGATGATAAGCGCAGTTGTGCTTTTGTAAGTAACATTGAACTCCCAAATGAACCTACTTGGAGCTCTGTTTTCTCTTCTGTGGCTCAGCATGTCTGACCCTTCACTTTTCCCTCAGGAAAAATACCTGGGAAAGCAGTCTGTGAAGCTCCAGTGTCTGGCCAGCTGCATGAGGCCTTCAAGTGTTACAGCCCCATAAACTTAGAATTGTGGCCCTGGCATTTGTATAATTTGACTAAAAATTAAACTATGACGACCCAGGCAGATAAGGCACCTAGAACTTTGTTTCTTTCCGGTCAAAGGTCTTGTGCTTCCTTCCCTCCTTCTCTTGGGACCCCCCCCCTCCCAGCCCCCCACAAGCGAGGCGGTAGCTTCTTACATTGGTCATCACCCATAGGTCTGTTAATGCGCTGAGCTTGCTGAGTTGTAGTGTCTTCACCCCTCCCCAGACCACTAGCTTCGTGAGAGCGGAGCCCCTGTCTTGTTCATCTTTGTCCTCATGGCAGCGGTATCCCAGTATGCAGGGAATCTTTGAGTAAATGAACGCATGGAGGGCAGTTGACTGTGTAGCGGAAGAGAAGCTGAAGCTCTGCTATGAGGGGCAGCACTGAGAGACTTGGACTAGAGGAGCTCCAAGCTGGAGTCTCCTCACCTTGCCTTGAGGGTTGTGTTTTGTGGCGTGTGAATGTCTCATTTATTCTGTGTCCCCATAGCAAGGTGAACAATTCAGAGTGGAATTCAAAGAAGGGCTGATTACAAAAACATTTCTTGAAAAGTTTTAAGTGTTTTATGTTCCAGTTTTATGTCAGAATTAGTTTCTAGAAGTCTGGCAGTGCTGGCTAGCCAGTTGTCACGAACTAGGCAGAACTGCCTGGAATAAGACCAGTGCAGCCTGGCTGAACATCTGAGCCCACTGATTTGGGGCCCTTGGTTTCCTCCCCGTGGAACTCCTGAGAGGGCTGGTCCAGGAGAGGGGGAAGCCCAAGAACTCCTTGGAGGTGAAGCACTTCATTTCTGTATCAACAGGCGTTGTGAAGCCCCGGGGAAGCAAGGGTCTTGCTTTCCCAAGCTCCCAAGATGAGTGTCGGGCAGGAGCTTCTGTGTCTTTGGATATGGGCGCTGCATCTCCATCCTCTGAAAGGGCAAACGTTTAAAAATGTATGTAAAAGTAGGTTCAGGAAAGAAGACCGAGACTTCCTTGTGTAAATAGATGATAAGTACTGCTCCTTTCTTTCCTTTTACTAATTAATTTCCCTGACAGCTTTGCTGGCGGCTCTTATCCACAATTGGTTGCTGAATTGCAATGCTCAATTATCTGTGTAATAACATGCTATAAAAACATACAAAGCCAGGAAAAAATGGCTTCCACCAGAGAGGCTGAACCTTGAAAATAGACACCTTGCACATTCACATCTGGACTGAAAAGAGAACACCAAAGCTGTCATTAATGATTTAATGGACTGAATTTCTTCCTAACGGCAAAAGGAAACATTAAATTTGAGTATGAGGTAGTTAAATACTTTGAGATATAACCCAAAGCAGGAGCTCATTAAAATACTCGGGATTTCTGATGCTGTTCATTCAGAGTGGTGTTCCATGATGATTTTGATGTTGATAATGCACTTCAGCCTAGGCTTTTTTGAAGGCCGATTGTGTGCCGGGCACTGCACTGGTGATTTGCATACATTACTTGTTAAAATTCTGCCTTCAGCCTGACAAGGAAGGTAGGGATATCGCCGTCTCACAGTTACGGAAAGTGAAGCTCACAGAAATAACTTGCTCGCAGTTTGTCTCATACCGAAACCAGTGTTCTTCCCCTCTGGGGGTCAATAAAAGCAGAGGGGCTATTTTTTTTTTTTTTTTTTTAAAGTTATGCATGGACAGATGGACCAATTTATTTTGACAGTTTCTTAACAAAATGTAAAAAAGCAAAAAATGTAGAATGGAATTGCTTAGCCCTCCTTGAATTCCTGGCTCTAAGATTGTGAAGTGGAAGGACCCTGTGGTTCTTTTAAGCGACTGAAGTTTGTGGGTAAAATGGAACACACAGTAGATCACCAGTTCAAATGCCATGGTTCTTTTCCTCTTGCTCATGTGCTCAGGCTGTTCATCCTCCCACTATAACGTGCCCTCTCCCCACACAGTACCTGCAACCTTCAGGCGAGCGTACTATGTAAGCACAGATGGGGAAAGGCCATTGATCACTAACCAAAAATAAAACACCAAATTTAGCGAGAAAGACAATGTTTGGGAAATCCAGGAGCACAATAAGCAAAATGGGGAGCCTGTCTTGCGGGCACTTGTGATTGAATAGGGAAGTTGGTGCGATGGTGGTATTTTTGGTCTCTGCTTTGAGCACATTTGATTCCCCTGTGGAGCTTTGACACGTCTGGGTTCAACTAGGAGATCTGATTCCATGTGCTTGTGTCTCTTAAAGGCTGCCAGGTGGTTCTGTGAGTGGCCAGCGGTGGGTGTAGAAGCATGAGCTTTGCTCTCGTTGGCTCATGGAGAAAGGTGATGCTGACTGCCTAGTGGCATTTACTGAGGGCCCTTTATGGGCAGGAGCTGTGCTAGATGCTTTGCATGGATCATCCTTTTCATACTCCCTGAAGTCCATGAGGTCCAGGGCTGTAGCCTCCTACTGCTGAGGAAATGAGTTATAGAGAACTCAAGTAGTTGCTACCTGGTTTTCTAGTTAGTGACTGGCACAATTTTAACTCCTGGGTTTCCATTCAGCTGTTTAACTTGTGGTACTTGGATTTTTACTGACCTTCACCTTTGACCCAAGAGCTTTGCATAAAGGGCATTGACCTGTGTCTTCAGAATAAAAAAGGATTTTCATAGTTGGCTCTCCTTTTTGCATTTTCATGAATATTTTGTGATTTGAAGATTCCATGGTGTGTGTATGTTTGAATGCAAATTCATGTCCTCACTACAACTTAACTTTTGAACCAATGTGAATGTCTTTGTTTACAGAAATAAACACTTTCTCTCTGTATTGAGAAACAATGGGAACACTGGTTTAAAAGACCTCCGGGTAACTGGATATGACTTTGGATGTTTACCTTGATAATTGTTGAGTGGACCCTCAAATAGCAAGGCAGCTATTAACATATGTAATGCCCATTAGAATGATAGCATTTTTCATTTCCTTTAGAGGTGTGTGAATTGCTAGTGAACATGTAACGAAAGGAGAAGGATTTTTTTTTTTACTTAATTTTGCTGAACCGATGATTATTTTGGGAGTGTGCAGAGATAGGAAATAGAGAAGGGAGGTTACCTGTCTTTCTAGGACATCACTGCCTTTCTGTGGCCTCCTCAGCCAGTGAAAGGATGTTGTCCAGCCACAATACCTTTTATGAATGCAGCATTGCCTTCTCGGAAGCTCCCTGAATGCCGTCCTGTCCCCTTGAGGCAGGCCTGTGACCCGTGTGAGGGGTGGTGGAGGTAATGAAAATAGTGGCAGGAAATCCACCGAGGAAGAGAGTTACACTTCGTATTTTTGTTGTCATTTGTTAGTGATTCGATCCTCATAGTGTGACCGTTAGTTGAGAGTAACTTCTATGGGAATAACTGTAATAGAAGGTTTTACACCTGGGACTTGATGGGGTTCCTACTTTGGAGCCTTGAATCCCTCGTGTTGACAGGGGCTCACTGGATTTTGAATTAAGGCCGTGCCACCTGCACAGCGGGAACTGGGCGAGCAGAGCCCCAGGGTATATGTATGTCACTTCCTCGGAGCTCATGTCTTACCAACCTTTCACTGGCAATATTTTTCCTTCCCGAAAACTCATAAAAATTCACGTTATAATATCAGTGCCTGCAGGATCCTGTGGAATTTTGTTGAGCTGCTTATACTCTTTTCTCCTAATAGATACGTCATTCTGTTCATATACAGGGATACAGATGTGTGCTTGCAAATCTATATAGGAGGCTCATGTATATGCCCAAGTAGGTTTGCTGGGGGATATAAACTTGTTTTCCCCCTACTGGTTCAATGTGACTAAGATAATTCTATGCATATTCTCAGAAGATTCCATTCTGGTGAATATTTTAAATTTCATTGACCTTGTATATATTTTACCAGGTAACTTTCAGCCTATCTGTTTATTACATAAGCAGAGCATCATTATGGTATCTGGAGAGAAATAAAATGAACATATTTCTTTTTTTTTAATGATAAATATCTTTTTTGAGTCACTTTTTGTGTTAGAAAAGATTTGTAAATTCTTAGCAATACAATGTATATTCTTGTGCCCTTAAATTAAGAAATGTTAGTAGGCTAACATGATACCAGAATTTCAATATTTTAAATATAGGTCTTAAATTGCAGGAATCATTTAGGTTCTTACTATTTTCTCCTTTTGATAAATGAGGAGAGGGGCGCTATTTAAGAGTTCCCCTGGAATTTAGCATGCTGTTACTGAAATAGTAGGGAAGATTCTATCCCATTACGCTTATCTATATAAGATGAAGTCTTGGTAGAGTATCAGGTGGATAGCTTGTCCTTTTCTCTGGCACTTTTATTATGAAGCGATTATATCAGGTGTGTATGTTTGTGAATGGGGGGAATAGGTGGACGTCTACAATACGTATTTTCTTCCACCTTAAAACCAAATGGTATTATACCTGTAACTAACCCTGAAAGTACAATTTGAATAAAGTTTCATAGGACTTACCCTTTATTATGGGTAATGAAGTTATGCTATAAAATTAGAAATAGGCAGATCAGTCTGTACTACTGGGTATTAAAGCTGACAGCCCTAACTGATGACCCTTGGAAAAAACAAAACCCGTATATAGCATTTCTGATAACACAGAAGAACTTAGCTCTGTGGGCAATAATTTCTTTTAGGAAATGCTAATTATCTGTAAAATGTGACTTCACATTTCTGTGGATTCGATGAGAAAATATTGTTGGTAGTTATTTCTCAAATCCTTTCTTCTTGCCTCTTTGTCCATTCTTTTCTTCTACCCCATAGGAGGACAATTCTGTTTTTACATTTTTTTGTTTTGTTTTGTTTTGTTTTGTTTGTTTTCCCCTTGTGTCTCAATAGAAGTGATAACTCATTTTGTTAGAACGGAAGTGATCTCAAAAGTAGAGGATTATGAAAAAAAAAAAAAAAAAGAGGATTATGACTCTGGGGTTTAATCAGCCTGAGCAGGTGCATTCTAAGTAAGAGAGAGACTGTTTTTAATGCAAATGTCCCCCCTTATTCAGAGGAAGGGAGACATGGATAGGAATTGACACAGCAGTTAAGTGGGAATTGTTTCTAAATGGATTGTTTTGCTTTGTTTTTTTTCCCCCCTGAATTCTCTGGGCACCAGCAGTAGTCTTGTTAATAATGGAAGAGAAATATAAAGGAGGAGAAGGTGAAGGTGACTGTCTTAATTTTTTGCTCTGAGGGATCACAAATACTTAAGAAAAATGAAGTCAGAGGCTTACATAAATAAAAGGATCCTAAGTGGTGTAGTATTCATTTTAGAATGGAATTGGATCTGGGACCCTACATAAGAGGGGATGGTTATATTAAAGTGCCCAAAGCCTTCCTGGAAGGCAGCTTAACTGAAAGGACCTGAGCCTTCACAGTGAGAGTCTGGAATTTTCCTCTTTTTCCTTTGTCCTGAAGTGTGCTACTGTATGAGAAGGGAGACACTTTTTTGAACAGTGTTGAGGAACTGGAGCATGCAGACTAATCCGAGGCTCTCTGTTAGGTGAATATAATCTGCTATGTGTAATTCCACGTTGCATTTTAGTTAACTTTGGATTGTAGAGACACAGTATTTTTGACTGAAGTGATATGAGCCACATTCTACTTTTTAGGTGGCAGTTACCTGAGTATAATTATTACACTGTACTTTTATGTTACAGATATATTTTTTCCTATGCATTTCAAAAATGGTTTAAAGAGAAGTCACCAATGTGTCCTTCTAAAATGAACTATATCAATTTATTAGACATTAATTCCTTCCTCCATCTACTCAAAGAATATTTATGGAGCACCTCCTATGTACCAGGCACTAGTAGTGGCCCTGGAAATACGGTAATAAACAGATAAAAGTCCATGATCTCTTACATGGAAGGGAGACCAACAATATATTAAACTAGTGTTAGGGGGGGCATCTGCAAACTTAGGGGCAAGATAGTGAATCTTCTAGGCCTCACAGGCCAGGCAATTTCTGTCATGACTGCTTGACTGCCATTGTATTGTGAAAGCTGCCATAGGTTATACATAGGTGAATGGGTAGGCTGTATTCCAACAAACTGTAATTTACAGAATCAGATGGTGGGCTACATGAGGCCCACAGTCCACAGCTTGTGGACCCCTGTTAGAATGTAGGATGCTATAAGGAGAAAGGAAAATGAAGGGGAATCTGGGGCATTGGGATATGGGGGCAAGCAGTGTTGGAGTTTCTGAGGGGTGGTCAGGGAAGGCCTGGCTGAGAAGATTATTGAAGTAAAAAATAAAGTGACGTATTCAGCTATGTGTGTATCTGGGGGTGTAATGTGGGGAGAAGGGTCATCCATTCAGAGGGAACAACTGGGACAAAGGCCCTGAGGTAGAACGTCCTCAGAGAATTCAAGGAATGGTAAGAGGGTCAGTAGTAGAGCGAATGCATGATAGAGACAATCAGAGATGAGATCTGAGGCAGAGGCTGGGGATTAGGGACAAGGCCCCATCGTGATACCTGCTAAGGCCTTTACAATTTCAAAAAATTGTTTTTTTTAATAGTCATTGGTGGGTTTTGAGTAGAAGAATGAGTGATGCAGTTCAATTTTTAACAGGATCACTGGCTTCAGAGTGGGTAGCAGACTGTTGGGGAGCTGCAGTGGAAACCCACCAGACCGGTTAAGAGGTTATTGAGGTAATCCAGGTGAGAGAAGGTGGTGCTTGGACGAGGCTCCTGGTGGTGGAGGTGGTGAGAAGCAAGCAGGTCTTGGATGTGCATTGACCGTAGACTCGACGGGATTTGCTTACAGACTGGAAGTGGCATACGAGAGCTGGAGCACTTGAAGATGAGCCCACCATTTTTGGCCAGGTAAACTGGAAGGATGGGGTGCCATTGATTGAGTGGGAAAGATGGTAGAAGGACAACCAGCAGGACAGCCAGCCTGACAACTTGCATTCTACCTGCATAGAGTCCCTGGCCTGATACAGCACATAGCTTGAGATGGAAGGCTAAGCTCAGTTCTGTTACCTCCTAGATTTGTGTGTGCCCTGGGGGCCAACAGTGTCCATCAAACAAGGATGCATTCTGTGGCTTTCCATGTTGGCATTTGTTCCCACCTTCTAGTTTGTGCTTTAGGCTACTCTGGGTCCCTGTGAGCCCTCAACTCTTAAGGGGCAGGTGAAGGTTCCACACAGAAATTCCCCAAGTGAATTTTTCTTTTTTTTTTTAATCCATAAAGTAATTAGAAGAAATCCTGCTATCCAGTGGATCATCATGCAAGCCCTCGTATACAGGGAGATGTGCGGGCTGGCATCTGGTGTCTGCTGTGTTGGTGGATTTTTGTAAAAGAGTCACAGATTCCACATAATATTGATGGTTCTCACTGTGCTGCCTGGATAGAGTGCAATACTCACCCGTTCCACTGTTAGTGTGCATATAAATAACATGTAAAATTCAGTGCCAATAAGCAATTGAGGACAGTCATGCCTGCTTAGAATGTTCTGTAAATTGTCTGCTGAAACATCTGCAGATCGTTTCATGAGTGCATTGCTAAATTTATAACAGTTAAAGGGCAATAATGATTTGGAGACTGTAAGTGGTGGTTCTTGTTTCTAATAAGACAGATGCCTTTGGTCTTTATCTTATTGGGGAAATCGATGTCATCAGTGCTTAAAATGCTCTGCTGTATAGTACAGAGGGTATTATGTCCTTTCCAGGGGTAGGGTTGAGATTTCTACTGGACGTGTAAGTGGCAACATGAAGAGGTAGTTAGATAGATGATTGTGGAGGTGAGGAAAGACAGCAGGCCAGGGAAGCACATTTGGAGAGTCATTCATGATACATAAGGTTCTAGAACCAACAGGATTCCTCAGGGAGTTAGTATAGATGGAAGAGAACCAAACCCATTGGTGTCCTGGAAACCAAGTAGAGATGGTATTTTGAGGAGGAGAAGGGCAAGGAGGTCATCAGCCACATTCAGTGATGCTATAAGGCTGAGGAAGGTCAAAACTGGGAGCCTTCACCAGGATGGAAGTCCCTGCTGACCTGCATTCAGAGCAGGTTGGATAGAGCGGTATGTTCATCAGTTTTCAGATTCATGGCTGCAAATAATTAAACTAAGCATAAACAGTTCGGGCAGCTGTGATCTGTATTAGTGATTGCCATTTTTCTTCTAACCATATATCATTATAATATTAGCATTAGTTACATAAAATAATTTTATAGAGTAAAATACAATGTTGATTGACAAAAAAACTGAAGTAGGAAGATTTAAAGCTGCTTCTACAAAACTTTGGTCTTTGCCCATTGAGCCACATGACGCTGGGGTCCTATAGTCATTACAGCATTACAGTGTAATGTACAGCATTACAGTGATTTATGCTATGCTCTTTGAGATTTGCTGGAAATTTGGACAGACTTATTAAATATTCTTCAGCTTCCCTTGGATATAGTGCTATCTGTGCATCTTTTTTTTAAATGTAGAACACAGAGCTATGAAACAGAATTCTTGACAGTAGATCAAAGGTGGGGCAGTTGTTGTGTATCTGTTGAGTTAAAATCACATGTTGATTGTGTACAGTTATATCAAAACATGGTCAGGTTGGATTTCTTCCTATAGCTTTTGGGGGAATTTTTATATATGCTTAGATGTAGAAGTTAATAGATCAGGACATTGGAGCAAAAGGCAAATTAAAGGCAGAAGGGGAAATACTGAAAGTGATGGAATGGTTTAGCATACAAGAATGTATGACAGCAGGTCTACGGCATTGCTGGAAGAGGCCCGAAATTTGGTTCTGGATTCATAGCATTCCAGCAGCCTAGGCGAAGAAAGAAACATGATCGATCTACCATTCAGCGTTGTAAAGGCAAAATCAAACCAGTTACTCAGGCAAAGTGGAGTTTTTCTAGGTATCGAGGTCTGAAAAATGTTCTCATAACATGGGAAACCTTGAATGATGAGTGTACAATATCCTCAACATTGTCCCTACGCTATATAGTCTGATTACCTAGAATTGCATCTAACACAGAGGGGAAAATGTGAAAAGCAGGATTACGTTAGGGCCCCAAACAGTGCTATTGTTGATAGAGAAAACCTGCACAGTGATATTCAGTGTTGTTACTCTAAGTCATCTCTATGTGTTTTGACAGTTGAGTAAGCTGAGGATTTCTTCTAGAGATTAAAAAGCCTACTGGGGCTGCGTGTTTGCATGGATAACCACCAACATGGGGGCGGGGGGAGTGATGAAAGAGGGGTCTGTGCTTCTTACCGGAATCCCTTCAGATAAAGACATACTTGGCATAGAAACACAGGCTCTTCCTTCCCCCAGATTCCTTCAGAAGCCTGGTCAGAATTCTGATTTTGACACTGACGGTTTTGGTACAAACTCAAAGGTGAAAGTGGGCGGAAACCCCGCTCCAGCGGGGTCCTGCTTGTGATAGCTCTGTGTTCAGCTCTGTGATAAGCCCCGCAGAGCTCAGACTCACACACCCACCTGTGGATCGGCCTTTCCCTCTGTAAGCCTTTTTCTTGCCAATCCCAGCTGTCTTAATCCCTTCAAGTTTTAGCAAATTATTTAGAACATTTCATATTTAACATTATGAACCATTTCCACCTGGGCCCATTCATTTCACAGTTTATCTCAGGGAAAGAATTTCAAAGAAAGCCTCAGGGTGTTGGGCCGCAGACGTAGCGCCGCTGTCCGCCTGTGTGTGATTGGCTGCTCTGGGCCTACCTCGATGTCCCAGCAACACGAGGAGCCGCTGTCAGGCACTGAGGATTGTCTGCTCACTTGTCCCGGGCACTTGGCGGGGCGGGTGCAGGATGGCTGAGAATGTGTGGAGTAACGTTAAAAACGACGGAATAAAAAGCTGGTGCTTAGTAGTTTCAATCAACCATTAGGAATGTGTTTGAGTCTTTAATACTTATATTTGAAGAGGAGTGTATTTTTATTTTGAAACACTTGAATTAATTGTTCACTTACAAGTAACATGGGCGGAATGGCGAGTTTTTTCAGAACAGGGTGGAGGATTGAACGTCCATTTTTTGACTCTTCAGGTATGATCTTGATGGATGAGAAAGGACAAACTAAGGATAGTAGTTTTTGTCCCTGGCTGTCATTTGAGTTTTGAGGGGAAAAAAAATTCCCCAGCCACACCCCAGACCAGTTAAATCCTTTCCTCTGGGATGGATCCTGGCTCTGGCTTAAGTCCTCTGCTGATTCTGGGTGCAGCTAGTTTGGAGAAATGCTCGAGGCTGTCATAAACTTCGGCCATCAGAATATAGTGCTGTTGAACCACAACTGGTTGTAGAGTTGATGGACCCTCAGAATGGTCTCTTTCCCCCTCCGTCATTATCCTAAATCTGCATCCTGTTTCCACGAATGCACTGAGGAACAAGAAAGAGCTCTGCACGTTCAGTGAGTAACAGCAGTAATTGGGATTTGGTTATTTTGGCAGTTTGGGGAGGACGTGGACTGACATTTTTCCCATGTTCCGTCTTGAAAAAGAGACTTTGATGCAACATACGCAGCCTGAATGAAGTTGTGAGGGAGTTTAATGTAGGTGATAAAACAAATTTGTAAGCACTTAAGAGCATATATTGAAATTTAGACTAAATACTGAGTTATGTGTGTGTTAAGTCATTTTCTCTAAAGATGCTTTAAAATTGTATCTGGCAGACCTCATAAACTAGTTTTTATCCCTGTGTGTGTGTATGTGTGTGTGTGTATAAATAAATATAAATATAAATTTGGGCTGTTGGGGCTGTTGAGTGTTATTCTAGGATCTCTGTTTTCTCATATAGCTCAGTTCACCTCTGTAGAGAGAATCAGAACTTAAAGGGGAAAAAAAAGTGGTAGAGAGTAATCTCTCTAAATTTCTTCTTTTTAGATTGCTAAGGCTGGTTCAAACACTGAGTCCCCACTCTGAGGTAGCATTAGGGTGTAGTAACCGTGCTGGGCCTTCAAGGTGCTGCATTGAGGAGCAAGTGGAAGGTGTGCAGGGTCTTCGTCCTCTTGCTTAGTATGCAGACTGCTCGGCTTTGTTTTTCTGTATTTCTATAGCATTTCTATAATAACCTCCTTCCCCTCCCTTTTAATTTGTAGCTTTTAATCTGCCACAGACCTGCAAACCAAGTGATCAAATTAGATTCGTGGGTCAAATCTAATAGGCTGTCAGTAAGGACCTAACGGTCCTTTCTAAAGAATAAAATCAGGGAATTGAGGGGGGCAGGTAAGGAGTTACTGTATGGAAAACATTGAAGTGGGGCCTTCAGTGAAAAACATCCTGGAATTCGGAGTTTCCTTGTTTTAGATACACCTGTATCTATAAATCGGAATCCCGTGTCTCAGTGTGCAATCTTGCTGAGGTGAAAATGCACATGTACACATACGGAGGAGAAACGCCACGAGAGGACCGAGTGTCACAGTGAGTGTGGGAGACCCGAGTTAGGAGAGTGAACATGAAGATTCACGTAATGACTTTTTCATAATAAGTAGTTCTCTGGCTTTCCATGGGTAGTAACCCTCCTCCCCTGCGCCCCCAGTCATGGGCTCTAAAGTGTCACTCCAGATATGAAGCTCTTCGGTGATGGTTGGGCGTTAGGGAGCCGGACTCGTGACAAAAGCTAGGAGAGAGGCCTGGAGCAGGTCCTTCGCTGGTGCTTCCGGAGAGAGTGTGGCTCTGCTGCCCTCTCTCCGACTAACGGTCACCGGAACTGAGAGAATACACTTCTGTAGTTGAAGCCCACTATTTTGTCGTGTTGTTATACCGGCCCTAATAGTTTCCTGTTTGTGTGAGGAAACAAAGTGTAAAGTTAGCTCTACTGGAGTGATAGAGATCTTGGGGGTATTTTTAAAAATACCAATCCCAGTGATGCCATTGATATCATTAGTACAAAGGACGTTCGTATTACTGGGGGGGGGCAACACAGTGGTTGTCCCCTTACCGACATGGTGGTAAGTGTAAAATGAAGTGTATTTTACATGTAGGTATGTGTTACGTATTTTTTAATTTACATCTGTTTTATGTATATTTTATATGCTACGTATAAATAATAAACATTTTTATGAATAACTAAATCCTTGGGTTACAAATGAGTTGGCATTCTTTGTACTAATCAGTAACTAATACAGGTTTTCTTTGCATTCTCTTCAGATTTCCTTTATTAGTGATCATGAATGCTAATTCCTGGAGTTTGGCATTATACTTGAAAGCAGCAGAATTCTCTTTGACGGGGTCTTCTATTTTTTACTTCCAGAACCATGTATATTTTGCATCCTATCCTATCTATAATACTTGAAAAAACTGTTAAATGACTACTAACTAGTATAAAATGGATGTCTTTGATGTCCCCTGTTCACTCTGAGGCTTACCTATGCATATCGTCTATCATGCACCATTCGGGGTTCAAGTACTTTCTTTTGAGAAACCTGATTCTGGAATCTTGGATCTCCATTTCTCCTTGTGAGGGAAGAGATCCTCAAGTTAGTTTTTGAGGGGAATCTGGCGCTGCCATATCCACAGTGACTATTTCCATGGTAGCTGCTTCTGCCGCTGACGGCTCCACAAAGGTGAGCAGGCCTTCTGTTCCAGGCTGGACACTGCCCTAACGCATCACGTATTTGTGTTTGGAGGCAACTGCAGTGTTGGTTCTCTACCAGGTACTTAGTGGGGACTAGAACTGGGGATTAATAGCCATTTGCTGATGTCATGTTAGACTGGGACCGTGATAGTTACAGAGAATTACTTGACGAATATGCAGCCAATCCAGTTTTTGTAATTAAAAATATTTTATCCCTGAGCCTTATTTGCACATCATTTGCTCTACTTTGTTATATATCCAGTTGTATTTTGGGCTGAGTTAGCAGTTTCCAAAGATACCTCTGATATCCTATTGGATTCTGATGGTGAAAATGTTAGAATTTTAATAATTTTCAAATACAGTTTCATGGAATATAAGTACTTCCCTTCAGTGTTAATTGGAGGCTAGGTTGTTACGTGTGTTTTTCCAACCAAGGTATCTGCCTTGTTAAAATTGGTTAATACATGCATCTCTAATTCTTTTTACGATTTCATTTATTTATTTGAGAGTGAGAGAAAGAGAACACAAGTAGGGGACAGAGGGAGAGGGAGAGCAAGGATCCCAATGTGGGACTTGATCCCAGGATCCTGGGACCATGATCTAAGCCGAAGGCGGTAGCTTAACCGACTGAGCCACTCAGGCTCCCCTCTAACTCTTTCAAATAAACTAAAATTTGTCGCTGAATCACTTAAGCTCACCAGACTGTTCAGTTTCTGAAAATCAACTTTAGACCCTTGGAATCGGTTGTTCTTAATGGTCTTTTGGTTGGAGGCTGTCAGCTTTCACTGAGACACACTCCTGAGAAAAGTCCCTTGAAACCCTTATTGACGGTAAGGCTCATGTTACCCAGTGGCCTCATTATGAGGACATGAGGGAGAAATTTCTCCCTGGTCTGGATGCTGAGAGTTGTGTTGCTTTAGAGTAACCAGTTTGTTTTTATGAAGATTGTTCTTCCTGTAAGCGATCCCATTGCTTCCTCGTGTTGCCTAGGAACATGCTAAAAAGCCTAATTTGTGGCCTTGCTGTCTATAGTGCACAGAACTTCAAATCCTAGGGTGGTATAAACATGATGGTTTTTTTGAAAATTAAACTCAGGCTTGGCCTCATTTTTTTTTAAATGAAAAAAAAATCTGTATCGCTTTCTTTAGCTCTGATTTCTTGGAAAAAAAATGTACACATGTTGTGAATTGACATTAAAGTGCTTCCCCCCGCCCCCAAAGTGCTTTTTAGGAACACACCAGGCACAAAATAATCACAAGAAGTTCTCAGTGACTAGAGGCACATTCTCTGTAGTTTTCTCAGCAGTGATGACCAGATGAACCATGTTTAATGGAAGCTGTTTGTCCCTCTGTGGCAGCTACCTCGCCCTAGGTGAGAGCACACCGGTCTGGGCCCAGAGGAGGGCCTGAGTGATGGACCTCATCTCTCACCAGGTGCCCAGTGAGCACAACCCAGACCATGCTTCTGAAACCCAGCCTGAGCCTGTCTGCTTCCCTATCCTAGACAGTGCTCTTGATGCTCCCTGTCAGTAGGCCCCTGATGGTCCTGTCCCAGCAGTGTTCCAGCTAGCACCAGACCTGCTGAAAATCCTAGCCTGCCACCAGGATGCAACCTCTGCCATCCTAGTGTTGTCCTTGAAAATCTTGATGTCTAGGTTCCCGAGTGGGAGGTCTGTAGGTTTTCTTGAACCTCAGTCCCTTTAGGCTGGGTTTGCTGCAGATGGAAACACCACCCAGTCTCTCCAGCTTAAAGCACCAAAAATCCATTGCAGGGCCATGGGGGACAGCCTTAGCAGCCTCTGTTGCCAGGCTTGCTTGTAATGGTGCCAAGAGGAAAAGAGCTCAGGAGTTTCCCAAAGCAGTTAAGTCGGCTGATCTGTAAATGACACATGTCATTTCTCCTCCGGTCTCCTTTCTAGAACTTGTTTGGTGGCCTGTCACCAGAACGTCCAGTGCTGTTGAGTGCCTGGAAAAGGAGAAAACTAGAAACACATGGTCAATCACATTAATGACTATCACACTAAGTTGTGTAATTAGCATGATGTTTTGTTGTTTATACTCTTCCTACCTTTGTCTTCTTCCCCCACTGGAAAAAAACACCCCACTTTTCTAGGATATGTGAACTTCAGCAAAACAATCAAAAGTTTGGGGTAGAAATGAGAATAGGGATGTGAGCTGCAGCAGGTATGCAGTATTGCAAATGTATACCAAGATGAACTGTCTGCTGGGTGAAGGCGGGTTTTGGAAATCAAATTGTTAGCAGCCCATGTGAACACAGAACTTGGGGGAGGACGCTTGGTCCATAAGATGCAGGTTCTTCACCTGGAGCCTGGGGAGAGGTCTCTCAACTCCCTGAAACTGTAACCAAAGTGTAGTGTGTGCACATGGAAAAGGAGTCATGACTTCCATAGGGCTTTCAGGGGCACATGTGACCATACCTTACACGGAAGGGTAAAAACCACTACTGGAAGGTAAGTATAGCCCCTTATGTCGGACGAAGCCCTGTGGACTTGGGATGCTAAGCCTGGGCAGGAACTGTTCCCAAGTCACTTACTCCTCTCATTTAGAGGAGACCCAGAGCTGAATTTCATTGGCATGTTTATTTTAACGCTCCCCAATGTAAGCTGATGGAATTCCACAAGAGTGAATTCAGTGAAAGCAGGTCTGTAAGGGACTGGAGTGTAGGTTTGATACACCTAGTGGTGGCACTTGGAACATTAAGTGATGAGGCCAAAACTGCTTCTGTGTGGATCTGGTCTAATCTAGATGCACAATAGAAAAGAAAAGGTGTGTTCATATCCTTTAGGCTGTGATCCCTAAACCTCATTTCTTTTTACCCAGCTTTTAATTAAAATAAATGATTATATAAAATAAATTATATAAATTACATAAAATTATGTAAAATTATATAAAAATAATAAAATATTTTATAATAAAAATAATAAAAATTTGGTGGTAACAGTATTGAGATTGTAATTACTAATATTAAAGTTGTCATATGTGTGTAGGCAGTTTATTAGGTTTTTTCCCCTCTAACTTGTTTATTTATTTTAATAGGGTCTTTTTCTTACTGATTTGTAGGAGTTCCATATAGGTTTACAGTACTGATCCTTTCCTGTCTATTTTAGTAAGTGACACGTTAATGGGATATATTAACAATTGTATTATATCTTGAAAATATGTTTTAAGACTTTATTACATAACTAAACATTTTCTTGTTTAATTTTTTAAGGGATTTTGTTTCCCTCAGAGACTTTAAAATTAGGTGCCTAATTAGTTTTAGCTTCTACTCAGGGATTCTTGAACCTTCTGTGTATGTATCATGAGCTCCATTGGCAGTCTGGTGAGATCAGTGGGGTTCCAAGGAAGGAGTGGTGGAGTGATTCACTCAGGCAAATGGGGATATATGATCTGTTTATTTATTTATTTAGTTAGTTAAAAGGATTTATTTATTTATTTATTTATTTGACACACAGAGAGAGATCACAAGTAGGCAGAGAGGCAGGCAGAGAGAGAGGGAAGCAGGCTCCTTGCTGAGCAGAGAGCCCAATGTGGGGCTCGATCCCAGGACCCTGAGATCATGACCTGAGCCGAAGGCAGAGGCTTTAACCCACTGAGCCACCCAGACGCCCGGGGATATATGATCTGGAGAGAATTAAAAAAAAATACTAAAACTGACAAAAAAGTCTGTCTCCTTTTTATTGTCACCATATACTGCCACTTTGAAGCAAGTCAGAGAATGAATGCTTTTCCCTACCAGGTGGATATCTTCTACCTCTTACTCTTTCCTTACATCACTAGGATGTGGACCCATTTCAAGGAGGGAGTAGTCCTTCGGGACTGCTAATAAGAGGCAGTTCATGTTAAAAAAAAAAATCTTGATAAAGTCCCAATAGTTCATTTTTGCTTTTGTTTCCCTTTCCTTTGGCGACATGTCTAGCAAGAAGTTGCTGTGGACGAGGTCAAAGAGATTGCCACCTGTGTTCTGCTCTAGGATTTTGATGGATTCCTGGTCTCACATTTAGGTTTTACATTCATTTTGAGTTTATCTTTGTATATGGTGTAGGAAAATGGTCCAGTTTCATTCTTTGTGTGGCTGTCCAATTTTCCCAACACCGTTTGTTGAAAAGACTTTTTTTTTCCATTGCATCTTCTTTCCTGCTTTGTCAAAGATCAGTTGACAATAGCGTTGAGGGTCCATTTCTGGGCTCTCTGTTCTGTTCCATTGATCTATGTGTCTGTTTTTGTGCCAGTACCATACTGTCTTGATGATTACAGCTTTGTAATAGAGCTTGAAGTCTGGAATTGTGATGCCACCAGCTTCGGTTTTCTTTTTCAACATTCCTTTGGCTATTTGGGGTCTTTTCCATACAAATTGTAGGATTATTTGTTCCAGCTCTGTGAAAAACGTCAATGGTATTTTGATAGGGGTTCCATTGAATGTGTAGATGGCTCTGGGTAGCATAGACATTTATCAGTGTTTATTCTTCCAGTCCATGAGCATGAAATGTTTTTCCATTTCTTCGTGTCTTCCTCAATTTCTTGCATAAGTGTTCTGTAGTTTTTAGAGTACAGATCCTTTACCTCTTTGGTTAGGTTTATTCCTAGGTATCTTACGTTTTTTGGTGCAATTGTAAATGGGATCAGTTCCTTAATTTCTCTTTCTTTGGTCTCATTGTTAGTGTACAGAAATGCAACTGATTTCTGTGCATTGATTGTCTATCCTGCCACATTGCTGAATTCCTATGAGTTCTAACAATTTTAGGGTGGAGTCTTTTGGGTTTTCCACATAAAGTATCATGTCATCTGCGAAGAGTGAGAATTTGACTTCTTCTTTGCCAATTTAAATGCCTTTTATTTCTTTTTATTGCTGAGGCTAGGAATTCTAGTACTATATTGAACAACCATGGTGAGAGTGGGCATCCCTGTTGTGTTTATGACCTTAGGGGAAAAGCTCTCAGTTTTTCCCCATTGAGAATGGTATTCCCCATGGGCTTTTCATAGATGGCTTTTATGATTTTGAGGTATGTTCCCTCGATCCCTACACTGTGGAGAGTTTAACCAAGAAAGGATGCTATGTTTTGTCAAATGCTTTTTCTGCATCAATTGAGAGGATCCTATGGTTCTTGTTCTTTTCTTTTGTTAAAGTGATGTATCATGTTGATTGATTTGTGGATGTTGAACCACCCTTGCAGCCCAGAAATAAATCCCACCTGGTTGTGGTGAATAATCTTTTTAATGTACTGGTGGATCCTCTTGGCTAGTATCTTGGTGAGAATTTTGGCATCCATGTTCATCAGGGATATTGGTGTATAATTCTCCTTTTTAGTGGGGTCTTTGGTTTTAGGATCAAGGTAATGCTGGCCTCATTGAATGAGTTTGGAAGTTTTCCTTCCATTTCTACTTTTTGAAACAGCTTCAGAAGAATAGGTATTAGTTCATTTTTAAAATGATTGGTAGAATTCCCCTGGACAGTCACCCAGCCCTGGACTCTTGTTTCTTGGGAGATTTTTGATTACTGCTTCAATTTCCTTGCTGATGATAGGTCTGTTGAGGTTTTCTATTTCTCCGTGTTTCAGTTTTAGTAGTTTATAAGTTTCTCTGACTGCATCCATTTCTTCCAGATTGCTTAATTTGTTGGCATGTAGTTGCTCATAATTTGTTCTTAAAATTGTTTGTATATCCTTGGTGTTGGTCATACTCTCTCCTCTTTCCTTCATGACTTTATTAATTTGGGTCCTTTCTCTTTTCTTTTTGATATGTCTAGCTAGGGGTTTATCAATCTTATTATTCTTTCAAAGAACCAGCTTCTAGTTTTGTTGATCTATTCTATTCCTTTGGTTTCTGTTTCATTGATTTCTGCTCTTATCTTAGTTATTTCTCATCTCCTGCTTGATTTAGGCTCTCTTTGCTGTTCTTTCTCCAGCTCCTTTACATGTAAGGTTAGCTTGTGTATTTGAAACTTTTCTAGTTTCTTGAGAGAGGTTTATACTCCTATATATTTTCCTCTTGTTACCACCTTTGCTGCATCCCAAAGGTTTTGAAGTTATGTTTTCATTTTCAGTAGTTTCTATGAATTTTTTTAAAAAAATATTTCTTATTTATTTATTTGCCAGAGAGAGAGAGACCACAAGTAGGCAGAGAGGCAGGCAGAGAGAGAGAGGGAAGCAGGCAAATCTGAAGAGGTCAGAAACCATAAAAGAAAGAAAAAAGGAAAAAAGAGAATATAATCTCACAGGTGGACAAAACAGTGTGATCCACTTGGTCACTTGGTCCTGGGTGTACTTTGTTTGTTAGAATACACTAAATCCTAAAATTGCAAAGAAAACAAAACATATATATACAAAAATAAAATTGAATACAGTGAAAAGAAGCCAAAAATGAAGAAGATATCTATCGAATGTCAGTGTAAAAATGAAAGTTAAAAACTTAAAGAGTAAAGTAAGAAACTAGTTGAAAAGAAAAAGAGAAAAAAGGAAAATTTTAAACTGAAAGATAAAAGAATCCTGAGAAAAAAACCCGTTCTTCTATATACTGTTTTCCCCTGGCACTGGAATTGTGCAGGTCTGTGTGCCTAGTAAACTTGGTATTCCCCTGATGATACAGCTTCGTCTTCTGGGGCAGGGGTTTGCTGTGGTGATTCTCAGGTGTCTGGCCCGGTAGAGTTGCACCACCCCTTGCCAGGGCTCCTGGCTCAGTGTAAGCTGCTTAGGGTTGCTCTGTGTGACTTTTGTTCCCTGAAGGCTTTCTGTGCTGTTTTTCTGCCCTTTGGAGGGCCCCACCTGGAGAATAGTCTTCCGATCATTCTGTGGTTTGCGTTTTAATGCACACTGAGCTGAGCGTCTGCTCACGGGCTCAGTGACTGTAGCTGGTTTCCCTGCTCCAGTACTGAGAACTCTGCTGACTCGGGCACCCGCGTTCCTTTTGTGACCACAGGGATACTGAGGCTACACTGTCACACCTAAGATTTTGCCCCACTTCACCACCTGAGCACCTTTTAGACAGGGAGTCTCTCACTGGAGCAGATTTCTAAAGATTCCAGTTTTGCACTCTGGGGCTCTATCACTTTCTGGTAGCCGGCTTATAGAGGCTCCCTACCCCCACTGTTGATATTCTGATATATCCCCTCAGGTTCACGTCTCCTTACCTCCTACCTTGCAAAAAGTGGCTTCTTTTCTGTTGGTAGAATTCCAGCAATTCTTACATCTCAGGTTGAATTCACAGATGTTCAAAATGATTTGATGGTTACCTAGCTAAATTCAAAGGACCAGATGAAGTGAGGTCCCCTAGTCTTCTGTCATTTTGCCTCCCTCCCCCCAACTCTGTGTCTTAATTTATTGCAGTTTGTTGAAGAAACAGTATCATTCATCTTTTATGCAGTTTCCCATGGTTCATAATTTGCCAGTTGTATCCCTGTGGTGTCATTTAACAGTTTCCTCTTTCCCCTGTATTCGTTATAACTTGGCAGATCCAAAGACTTGAGCAGAATCAGGATTTTACTTCTTTATTTTTCTTTGCACTAGAATACCTTCTAGGTAGTCAGCTGCCATCAGGAGATACGTAGTATTTGTCTCTGTATGATGTTAGTAACTATTAATGATGATTGAATCCATTATTAAAGTTTGCAAAATAATCAAATTCTAAATCTGCAATTCTTCATTAACTAAAATATTTCTGTTAAGTAAAATATCAATCATTTGAGTATCTTGTCCAATTCCAAATGGAAAGGCAGGATACGTCATTTTTTTCTCTTTATTTTTAAGAATTTTTGTTTATTGTGGTAAGAACACACAAGTTTTTACTCTTTTATTTATTTATTTTATTTATTTAGGAAGAGAGAGGAGGGACAGGGGCAGATGGGGAGAGAGAATCTTAAGCAGGCTCCCTGTCCAGTGCAGAGCCCGGTGTGGTGCTCGATCCCACAACCCTGAGATCATGACCTGAGCTGAAATGATGAGTCTGATGCTTAACTGACTATGCCACTCAGGTGCCCCTTCTCTTATAATTTTTTAAATGAACAATATATTATTATTAACTACAGGCACAGTAATTTTTAAATGTTAACTTAGGTTTGCATTTACATAAAACATTTACTTTGTTCCCAAATGACAGCTACAAAACAAGATGTATGTTTATTCCACCTTCCCTTCCCTCACACCCCATGCATTCTTTGTTTTTTTTTCTTTTTTTTTTTTTTCTTCGTAGTTTTTTTCTCTTCCATTCCCCCGCCCCCCCCAAGATAGGGAGGCGGGGAGGGGCTGAAGGAGAGAGAGAATCTTAACCAAGCTCCATGCCCACAACCCAGGCGCCCCTCCATATCTATAAAAGAATCAAAAATCACTAGATAGAATTTTGGTGTTATTACCCATAGTTATACATTCTGAGACTAGTCAATTCTGAGAGTACTCAGACAAAATCAGTGGCAGAGCACTTAGTCAAATACTTGTTGTGAATTGCAATGCAGTGTCTCAGAGTGTCTACTTCTCTCCCCCCCCCCCGCCCCCACCCAGGAGTTTAGGATAGGCATGGCACTAACAATACTTGGAGTATTCCATTGTTTCTATGTTGTTATTGCTCATGTAGCTAAAGAGCTGGAAAGCAGCAGCACCATGTCCTTAGTTAAAAATTGGACCTATAGTTTTACACATAAACCGTCATGTAAATGTAGATTTCTGAACAAGTACCATTTTCTCTTTCAGTGGACTGAACGATTATTTAAAAATACATATTTTATATATACACACACATGCATATGGCTGACATAGGCTTCTCTAGAGATTTGTGTTCTGGGCGAAAAATGGCTTTTGCTTTGGCCACATATCTGATACTATAGAATTAAATAGGAGTACTTTCAGGATAGACTTAGAAAAAAATCTGCTTGATAGGGTTTAGTCCTAAAATGTCAGAGGAAGCATATGTCCTTGGCAGACATACTGTTTGGACTTACAGGAGTGCTGACTTAGGAAGTCTTTGCAGAACTTATTATTGAGGTATTATCTGTCAGAGCTATTGATGTGCCCTTTGTGACATGGTGTGTTATGATATCCACATTTCCTATTAACAGAGTTTGTTTCTGAACATTAGAATCACATGTAAAGTTCAAGGTAGCAAAAGCAGTGAGATTCAAAGAATCAAAAGGAGTGAGAATAAAAAAATTGAAATGAAACCAAATGGATATTTGTGGACTTTGAGGAGTGTTCTTCAGTATTTAATTTGCTCTTATGCAAAGGATGGGTACCCCATAGTCTGTCATCCTTGGACCAGGCATCGAGCTGCTGTGTTTTGAAATTTCTCTTTCACTTAAGCTGGGTTTTTTTGTTTTGTTTTATTTTGTTGTTATTTTTTTTAAATCAGTTTTTTCCTTTTGACGTTCTTTTTGTTTTGCGTGTCAAAATAAGTTTTCCTTTCCTTTCCTTTTTTTTTTTTTTTTAACCTATTCCTCTGGGCTCAATCTACCTCCAAAAAAAAAATTAAGCTGTATTCCTTCTGTTTAAGTCATCATTAAGTATAAATACAAATGGAAAATCCATTTACATTCCTAAATTGTTGCTGGTGTTTCTAAGGGATTTAATGGGAAAGAAAGAAGAACATGGCTTGATTTTATCATATTCAAGAGACTGAAATAACTTTCAGAAGTATAAGATGAATTTCTACCAGGATTTGTAATACTCAGTATTTTCCATGAGTTACTGTGTTCTGTATTCCGGAGTCCTTTATATAAATAAAAGTGTTCATTTGCAAGCCTTTTTTTTTTTTTTTTTTTTAAAGCTATGCACTTTGATTTTCAGTACTTATGGTGTTTCGTAGTTAATAAACTGTTGGGGAAAACTTCAGTTTGACTTTTTTTCAGATTTGAAAGGAAATATTAAGATTCCATTAGAAACATGTATGAACAATACCAATAGTTCTTACATTTTTGAAATAGTAGGGAACAGCGTTAGATAATAGTGATCTACTGATCAGACCTTCATTTCTCTAGGGTATATACTTGAGGGATATTTAAGAGATTATTGTTTTTTTTGCCAGTTTGGATATAGGTAGAGGAAAGGATGGAAATGGTTATTTAAAAACATTTATTGTGTCAATCCAAGTGTTTTCTGTGGGTAGTCTCTGTTCACACATTCCCATCTTTATTTGCCTCATTTCTTCACATTATTGAGAGAGAATTGTCATTAGTTCTGTTTAATTTATGGGTTAAACTTCTCTGACAGAGGTAACTTTGTGGAGTTATTACTGTTTCAGAATGGGGATATTTCATTGGGTAGGTTCGACTGTCAAGGGCTACAGATGGGGTTAGTCAAGCCTATAGATGGTAGAATCCTAAGGGACCATACTTCACAGTGTAGGTCTGGAGTTAAGAAGGCACAGTTCTAATGAGTTATTGTTCTTTGTTTTGGAAAGCTACATTTGAAGTAGTTGATTTCTTTTTAATTGAAATTGAGTAAGAGGTCATGTATGGTATAATTCCTAGCTCTTTCAAATGTACTTGACCATGTTATAGCCAGGTTTTGACCTCTGGTGGTAGATGGGGGTGGCCCAATCTTTTCATTTTGGGAGGAAATTTATCAAGGGGCTGTGCGCTGATGACACTGTATGGGAACCTGGTGGGACCTTAGAAAACCTCCAGAATGGGGATTGAATGTGGGGTTGATGGGTGGTTTTAAGGGAGACAGATGGTGACCCTCCTCCCCATACTTAATTGTTGAGTACCAAGCATGTGTCTTATTTTTTTTTTTCAATAGGGGGATATGCTGGAGATTTAATTAAAAATGTGACCAGGAGGCATTAGAACCACTCTCCACTCAGTTCTTTTGTGTTATAGATGATGAACTCAGGCCCAGAGAGATGAGAAGCCATACTTCAGATCATTTGTCTGGGTTATCAGAAAAATTTAGATTAGGGCCTAAATTTCTCTTCCTCCTTGTCCATTGTATCTGTAGGCACACTGACTCCGTGGGCTGTTACCTGAAATGTGGCTTCCTAAATTTAGTTCTTTTGGACTGTCAGGTGGAAGGGAAAACAGGCCAGTTAGAGTCTCGTAATGATGAGGAGAGAGCGTGACTAGGCCAATGCTGCTTCAATATGAGGAACACTGATCTGGGAGTGGTGTTGGGCAGTTGAGAGTTGCATATTAGTTATTTCAGTTTGATGATTTTCAACTACATTTGTTCACTATCCTAGCCAGTGAAACTTGGTTAGAGAAGCTGTTGTCTGCTTTAACTCCCTCAGTAAATGTCTGCATGTAAGAAGACACTTGGATACAGTTCCCCCCCACCCCCCCCCCCCACCAAATAGTTAAATGTCTTGAAAGCACTCTTAGAATACTTGGTTAGCTGACCCTTTATTGTTAAAAAAGTAAGGGCAAATTAGTACTAAAGTTACGTGATTTTGTGATAATAATTTGGAACTGCTTGGAATTCTCTGGTAGTGTTTGTAATGTCCTTTGAATGTTTCACTTTTCACATGTTGATAATCTTTGTTTTCTTCAAATTCTAGTCTGTTCCACCTTTCTTCCCCTTTCCTCCTCCTCTGGTAGGACGTTGTTCACAGATTTGGTATTTTCTCCAACTTGAGTTTTAAAATATTTTGCAGAGGAATTTTTTTAAAATTCTTGTGAGGCTTAAAATAGTTGTATTTTTGTTCTATATGGTTAATGCTTTGATTGTATTCTAACAGGTTAAAATGTTCTGGAAATGGGATTGATGGCATGGAGATTCTAAGGCCTGTGCTAACAGTCAAAACAATGGACCTTTTTTGTACATCCTCCTGCTCCCCATTGTTTGGTACTCATTCCCTCCAAAACATGCGGTGGATAAATCTTAAAAACCCTTCTTTCTGCCATTCAGTCAGATATCGGGATGTGTGATCTTTTTGGTCATTAGTCATTGATAAAGGATATACTTTTTAAAATGTTCTGTGATAAATCATTTTGACAGGTTTTAGAGCCGAACATTTATAGGGCTGCCATTGGTTAGAGGCAGACATCAGAAACTGAGTTGTTACAGCAATGTATTTTTAAAATCTCAATTATAGACTCTGATTATAATCCTTCTCTTCTTTCAAGGCAGAGGCCCTGAGCATCTCTAAGTGCCAGAAATTCTCTTCAATTGTCCCCTTTAAAAAAGTGACGTTCTACACCACTTGTCACTTTTGCTTATGTAGAAATAGCAAAAACATAGTGATAAGGTGTAAATCCAGTAGAACTTTCCAGAAAGCTAGTATTACGGCTTTAGAGAATATCATGTTCATTATCTGTGTTCATAGAGATAATATTAATTTCTGTTTATCTATTTGAACACCAAGTGTTAGAAAATCACTCTACCCTTTATTTTCCATTTAGCTCCATTTCTTGTTTTGCTTATTCCTCAGCTTCATTGGATGATGTCAGCAGGGCCACAAAACCATTGATCATGTGATAATGTGATGAAACCATTTATCACAACTATAAGAAGAGGCCAAATAACTCGAGAATGCTGTAGCCCCAAGCAGCTGCCCTAGCTGGCAGAAGCAAATGTCAGAGTCAAGATGGACGTTACGCTTCTTCATACTGTCTAGGGTTAAAGCCTGTAACATTTAAAAGCTTGTCATTATTGATGTGATTGAAAATTTAAATGACTTTTAATAGAACCTTTAAATAAGGTGTCCAAATTAGCTGTTTGTTTAAGTCATTCTTAATAATTTCAACCTTGGATATTTGCCCTCTGCTTGCAAATGTAATATAACATCAATTAATTTTTTTTCAGTATACTTAACTGCCATTGTAGGACTAAGATTTGGGATTATGAATGTAAGTGCTTCCTAAACACATTTCTAAATGATCTTCATATACTGAATCCTTGGCCAAATAAGCTGCCTCTTATAACCTGTGTCCCCATTCTCTTCTAAAAAAACTTGGATGTTTTTCAAAAGTTTGGTTCCAGGATCACTAACTGGGACATCATTTAAGTATTTTGTACTTCTGTAACAAATCATAAAATCTTTAAAGAATTGGTGAGTTGGAAGAGCCCTCTCCAAAACAAGTAATTCAGACCTCTGATTAACCTTCTCCTCCCATTCCCAAGTGACTTCCCTGTCCTTGAGTTCAGTATCTGATTTCAAAATATCTAATAAAGCATTTTTACTGAATGACTTAGCTTTTGTTCCTATGGGTTTTTTTTTTTTTTTTTTTTTAATTGATATCTATTTTTTTTTTTTTTTTTTACTTTTACATAACTGAAGTTTGAAAGTTACCATACATGTTTTGCATAGGTTAACCAATTTGTAAAAGAAACATTACCTAGAACTACCTGCAGGGTTTTAAATAAGGGGGAAAAAAAGCTAAAATGCCCTGAAATAACCTAACTGGCCTAAGTGGCTTATAGTTTGAACACTTAGTGTCTGTATAACCAAGCAAAAGTCAAATGGCACAGGAGTGATTGGTTTCAGGCTCCCTTAATGTAGCACAGGAAGCGAAGGTTCGTTATGTACTCCCACGGGGCTAACTCCTGTGTCTGTTGCCCCTGGTGGGCTCTACTTGCTTCTCGAGAATTTATTGGACCATTCGTTTTTCATGCCTCTGCCTTTGATCTTAAACATGAAGGGAAAAGGCTGAATTTTTGAGTCGAACTTGAGAAATACACAGGTCAAGGTAGGAACTGGAGCTAAGCCTTATAACTTCACCTTAATTACATCTGGTGAGACATTTGCATATTGATCTGAAATTTGAGGGAAATGTCTGCCTTTTAGTGGTTAATGTAGCTCGTGTGTGTGAGAGAGAGATTGGGAGGGAGAGAATGAATTGCACTTAGTATATATATGCTGTTTCAGACTTGGTGGCAGTGTGTGACTTTGGCCATAATATTTCTGAAATTTTAATTCTGAAGCTACTTTTTGTTACAGGACCATAGCATTTTAAGGAATCTTTACTTAGTTATTTTTACTAGAGTTTGCTGTGCTATGATTAGAACAAGAAGATCTGGGAAAGTTGAACTTGGCGTGGCAGAGATTCAGCTGAGCAGAGAAAATATTTGGTGAAAAAAGGATCAAATATAGAAGATGCTCATGAGTACAGTCCAGCAAATGCAAGAAAATAAAACAGTGGGCCTGTGTTAGGTCTCCTCCACAGTTTATATTTCGGTTTTTATACCGGAGATGCCTTAGGTATATATTTAAGGGTAGCAGAGAAAGGCAGTAATGCTTTGGTGGTGTAACTTTCTTTTCTTTTAAAAAATTAAATGATTATATCCTGTCTCTGGCATTCCTACTGAGTTTTTTATACAAATCTCTGAAGAAAATGGTCTTATTAATTTTAATATTTCATTGCAGGCTAACAGTCTTCAGAAGAAGAAATTGGTGCTTGATTGCACTGTATCTTGAGATACTTTTAAATGAGAGCCTTGTCAGATATTTTATTTTCCTACTGTGTTTCAGTATTTGAATTGTCATCTAGTGGGATGAATTTAGTGTGCTCGATTTGCCAATGTGGCTAAAATGAAGTTGCTTTGTACATTATTTGCAGGATAGTCATACTTGCAGAATTAATTCTTAAAGCAAAAATCTTAGAGCAAGAGTCGTATGAATTGGGCCAGTCAAAAGACGACATTTTAGAATACCTTTATGTTTTATTTTTCCACTTAAAATTGCTTTTTTTTAGCTCGGTAATTTGGCCCTACTTTCCTAATTTTAAGTAATAGGTTTATATTTTGGATTTCAAAAAGAATATAAAGAATGTGGTGGTCTACATGTGCGCGCATTCTCTCCAGTTGGGAGCACAGGGCGTTCCTTGCTTTTGGGATGCGGTGTTTCCTGGAGCTCCTGGCTCAAATACTGAATTAATCCACTTGGATGCCATACCAGCTATAGACAGTACTTGGGCATAGATGCTTTTAGGAAATGCTGACTGAACTTCAGCTGTTGAGTTTTGTTTCTGGGACACGTTCAGGGTTGTCCGGCAGGTAAATGGGTAAAACATCAAAGAAGAGGTGGGAACAGTGGCGGTCATCAGTGAGCGCAAATGCTGGACCAGGTGCTGGGCTTATCCGTAGGCTCGCATAGACGAATAGGACCTGTACCTCTGAGCAAGCCCCGCCTGCCACAGGAGGAGCAGAGACGGCGGCGTTGTCATCCGCGCCGTGTTTCAAGGCCAGCTCTCTCGCATTTAGATCTAAACACCTGGCAAATCTTGCTCATTTTTTTCCCTGCCTTACCTTTCTTTTGTGATTCTAGCAGCCTTCTGCATGATTTAGCAGAGAGTTAGTTACCTCTGACTGAACTGTTAAGAGTCAGCTCAGCTCAGACCTCTGAGCTGAGAAGCCTTCTGCCATCCCATGGACTGGCCTGGATGCCTCTTTGGCTGTGCCCTTGCCCCTTCGCCAGCCCCTCAGCACCCTAGATTGTGCTCCCCTGGTCCTCCCTGCTCCTCCCACCAGTGATGAGCACGTCCGGTGCTTCTCTCCTGTTCACTGCTGAATCCACAGTGCACGGTAGGGCCAAAGAAATTCTTGCTGAACATGCCTTTCAGGTCATCCCCCTTACATGTGGCAAGGGCAGTGCTGCTGTTTCACTCTGCTTTTTATCAATCTCTCAGTGGTTGCCCATGAGCATCTCACTTTCAAGGGCCTATCCCAAGTTAATGGTTTGGTTTTGTTTTTAAAGGCTAGTCTTTCCTTTCCTGATAGACTAATTGAACTAACTCCCATTGACTGTGTGTTTCAGTCGTTCATTGCCCCAGTGGTGTGGGATAACTAACTCTCTTAAATAAGCTTATTGAGTCAGGGTTTGTGCTCGGACTCAGGCTTCTCCTGGGTGACTGTGGAGTGGCTGGTCTAGGCTGGGCTCTGCTGGTGGCCCTCCCTCCACTTGTGGTCTGGCTGGACTTGTCCTCTTGCTGTGAGTTGACCTCAGGTCTTCTGCAGAAGTGCTTGTTTTGGGGCCCCAGGCTGAAATGGTAGAGACCATGAGGAAGCATTTCTAAAGGCGGTAGGACACTGACCGGCTCTCTGAAAAAAAAGATCAGTCAAGATTTGTAGCATTTGCCTATTTCTGTGGTGTATATACTCCTTTCATGGCTGATGTCGAGCTAAAAGTATGACATCACCAGGAAGCACGCCACTAGGTGGTATTTTTTTTGTCAGGTAGAATAGAAAACCTCAAAAATACGTGTCATAGTAATAAAATATTTAGGAAGTCAGGAAATTGAGCAGGTTTGTTCTTAGTATAATTAATTTTTAAGTTTATGTAACTTAATTTTTATTAATAGATGTGTTTAACAACTGACCTGTACATTTCTGAGCACTTAACAATCCATTTTCCCGAGGTTAACACAAACACATGCTGTGCAAGAAAGATCAGAACTGCCGCATTGTCATTTCTGTACACATTCCATTGGTCAGAGTGAGTCTTAGGGCAGAACTAAGGGTCTGTGGGTGGGGGATCAAGCTGCCTCTGGAGGGAGGACCTGCACACTCACGTGGCACAGGGCGTGGTAACGGGGGAGAAGGATCGGGGCCTGGGAGTCAGTCTGTCACACATGTTGCCTGCTGGCCATGTCACATAGTGGAACATTATCTGTGTCACGTGAACTGCATTTAACCCTATCTCTTGAAAGCTTAAACCCTACTTATGGGAGAACCTTGGATATAAATTCCATTAGCGGATTTGCTTAAGATCATTTTAAGTGTCATACAGTGTAAAAGCTGTTATTCAGGAAAAATTTGGGGTTTTAAAATGAAATGTGAGGTTACCTGGGTCTCAGTTGCTTAAGCATCTGCCTTCAGCTCAGGTCATGATCTCGGGGTCCTGGGATCGAGCCCTGCATCTGGCTCCCTGCTCAGCAGGAAGTCTGCTTCTCCCTCTCCCTCTGTTCTGCCCTCCCTGCTAGTGCTCGTGCACGCTCGCGCGCTCTCTCTCTCTCTCTCTCAAGTAAATAAAATCTTAAAATGAAATCTGATTTTTTTCTTTGTGTTATGAGGCAGTATCTGGCAGCTATAGATACAGAATTGATGTTTCCTAGTAGACCAACTGCTCCTTTATCATTAAGTATATTCTTCTATGCTTAATTTTTTCTAAAGACTTTTGTCTGATATTAATGTTCAGTCTTATTCTCCTTTTGTTTTGACCCTATGTTTCCTAAGTACCACTGATACCTTCATAATATTTGTTAAAGTTCTTTTTTTGATGATTGATTGACTACTAGTTTAGGATACTAATGTTACCACTGATGAGTTAATTAGATAAATTTCAGATGTATTAGATGATAGTGGATAAAGATAGATTACTTTTATTTAAAACACGGAGGATCTTAAAAGGGGTTTTTAAAAAACCCACTTTACAATGAGCCCAGACAGAATTTTTGTAAAACCTTAAATAAGATACTATTTTATAAATTGCATTTACATTATTGTGTTACCTGTTGTTCTGCAACCATTGATCGCTAAATCAGCAGCTTAAAATTTAAACATTTATTATCTTTCAGTTTCTGGTGATCAGGAGTCTGACTGTGGCTTAGCTGGGTGCCAGGTTTTTCATAAGATTACAACTGAGGCGTCAGCCAGGCCTGCGGTCTCGGCAGAATCCTCAGCTGGGAGGGTAGCCACTTCCCAGCTTGTTCATGGACTTGTTGGCAGGATTCAGTTCCTGGTGGTTGTTGGACTGAGAGCCTCGCTTCCTCCGTGGCCATTGGCCCAAGACCTCCCTCAGTTCCTCACTACATGGGACTTCTGCACTGGTTGCAAGTCTCAGTCTTTTTCTGACATGATCTTGGAAGTGATGCCCATAATGTTTGCCATATTCTGTTCAATGAGGAGCCAGTCACTAGGTCCAGCCCACATTTAAGGGGATGAATCACACAAGGGCATGAGTGGGAGGAGGCGGTGATTGTTGGTGATTATTTTAGTGGTTAGCTTACCACAATTATACTGTTGTGTGTGACACCCTACAAAATTCCTAGTTTGAAGATAAACAAGTAATGGATTGGAGAGGTTAAATTCTTTGTTTCAGGTCCAGGATGGCAGCATACGCTGTAAGTGGTTCTTCAGCTTGGAATCTTTTCCATCCCGGAAGACAAAATGAAACAATGAGGTCTAAGTAATGCTAGGATGTAAACTGCAAGGAGGAGGTGTTGGTTATTCTATTTCACCCTGTACCATGTCAGAAATAAAATCAGGATTGCATAAATATGGGTACGGATGATTGATGAAACAACAAAGATAGTATCACTTTCTTAGCTCCCCCTCTTCTTCTAGTTTCCTTTGTGTGTATTTCCTTAGCTACAAAGATACAGTACAATATAACAAACACATTTAAATAGTTTTCAAGCTTGAAAATAAGCCATCAGCTTAGATTGTTTCTCTTGCTTGAAGCTTTTTAAAAATGGTTGCTCTCTATTAGCTGAATCAGAGTAGTAAAGTAATATAACTGATTTGTTGACAAAGCAGTTACGGTTAATTTTGTCTTTATTTCTGACTAAGGCATACAGAAAAATGGGTAAATATCCATAAATACCCATTTATCTAACTAAATATCCATGTTGCCTAAGGAATAGATTTCAATCTTGAATGCAAGCTGTGAAATAAAGACCTATTTATCCTATTTTTTGACAGATAGTTCTTAGGTCATAGTAGGTCCTAAGAGTCTAGTTCCCTGATTGTTTTCCTCCGTCCTCTCCTTTCCCCTCCCCTCCAATCCCCTCCCCACCTCCCTCTCTCCTTCTTCCCTTCCTCCCTCCCTCCCTCCTTTCCTTCCTTCCTTCCTTCCTTCCTTCCTTCCTTCCTTCCTTCCTTCCTTCCCTTTTAATACTATGTTCGGTTTTGGAGATTTGTGTGTAAAGTAGTATTACCTTTCACTTTAGTTTCTTTTAAAAATTTATTCAAGGAAAACTTTCATTTTAGGCACATGCTACCACTGCTTGCTTCTCTGTTCTGAGTACCAGCTTTGTCTTGTTAGGGGAAATCTTGATCCCTTTGAGAGGCCATGTGGCTCTGTTCTTGAGCACGTCTTCAGGGAGCAGTTCATGTAGAAATCTGTGGTTGTTCAAAGGGGCAGAGCTGTGCTAGGTTCATCATAAATTTTCAATAGTTCATGCTTATGATCAACCTCACCAAACTAGTGTTATGTGTTAGCAGTTGCTGTAAGGATTTAGCGTGTTTCATTAATGGTACGGTATCGTTCTCACCTCCTAGGCTTGCGGTATACATTGATCTGGGGCCAAGAATACATGTAATTGCAAATCCCACTAAAACCCAGTAATTTCTTCCTTTTTGCCTTTCTGATCCTTTTCTAACATGGAGGTGGCCACTGTGGGAACTTGCAGATTTCAGTATTTGTTACTCTTCTGTTCTCAGTATTATTACCCTTGTGACCAACAAGTCTTTGTTGGGTTCTTGTCTGTAGTCTTTTCTTTGGTACCTAGTTGAGTGTCATTGGTAGGCTCATGTCCCAGTGCCAACATCCTGTTCCCCACCGAAGCTGTGAAGGCTTTCTTGACCAAGGCATCAAATATAACGACCTCTTTATTGTGGTCCAGGCTCCTAATATGGCCCTTTGTCATCTGTTTCCCTGCTCCTCACCAGCTCTCTTCAGTGGCGTGAGTCTGCGTGTCATTTCTGCACAGGCCAGGCTTATTCGTGTCTCCTTCCTTCCATGTGCTCTGCCAGCTTCGTCTCACTGTGGAATGCCATCTGCTCTCTTTTCCAGCCCTGATTTAATCCTTCCACCAAACACCAGTGTGAGTCCCACTTCATCCGTGTGACTTTCTTTGATGGCTGTGGTGGTTCCTTCATCTCTTCCAGTCGTGATTCCTTTCCTGTTGGGCAGCTTGTAATGTATAGCATGCCTTTTGTGTATTTTTCTCTGGTTAGTGTGTCTTGTTTCTAAGGAAAAAAAAAAAAAAGTTTGTGAAATTCTAACCTTCCCAAATAAAATTGGTCCTAAATTGTATGTTCAATTACAGAGGGCCATATCTTTTGTGTTTTTTTTTCGCCGGAGGGCCTGACCAAAGCATGGAAGCCTCTCAGATGCCATTGACTGATTCAGTACATACACAGTGAATACTGTGTGTTCCAGGAGACATTGTGCGAGATCGTTGGCCTACGTTGATGAATGAATGAATAAAGTCCCTGTCCTCACGGGGCTTGTAGGGTGGTCAAGGAGGCAAGCATTACATAAATAACGTTGTGGTCAATGCTAGGAAGGAAATGGTGTGCTATGTATGGAAGAATGGGGGGACTTGATGTGGAACAGTCATGGGAGACCTCCCTGGGAGATAAGGTTTAATTAAGTACTAAGGTTAAAAAAACAAGTACAGGATACTTCTCCGTTAGATGTCCAGAAGGGAGACTAGTATACATTAAACTTCCAATACCCTTACTCTTGTTAAAAAGGCAACCAGAGGTGGTTTGATTCTAAGGAACTGCTTGCTGTGGGGTCAATAATCTCTCAGGGAGCTTTGTGAAGGGACGCAAGACCCAGGAGTGGTGATGGGATGGTCAGAGGAGACACAGGGAGGGGCCTTGAGGACAGCGCTGTAGGACATGCTGCCTTGCGATTCTCATCCAGAGAAGAGATGAAGGGGGGAGGGAAAGGTTCATATGGACAGATAAGATGGGGGGGGTGGAATGAAAGGTTTAATTGTAGATTTTTTTAGTACAAATTAAGTAGCAAAGATAGAAATGAGGTTAGAGGAAAGAATAACTTAATCATTGTATCAACATACCATTTTATTAGAACAAATAAACTTTCATTTTGCTGGTTAGGTGGCTTTATTTGGAATTGTATTTTTTTTTTTAAGCAGAAAACAAGATTCTGCAGGGAGATGAGAGAATCCTACAAAATTAGATATGGAAATTCTGGATTGCTAAGATGTGCTTTCTCTCGATCATAAAATGTTTAGTGACTGTGTGAATACTTGACAATTTCCTTTCATTTATTTCCTTTTTGAAGGAATTTCTAAACATACTCAGGTCTGTCAACTTGATTACTTTCATATTATGGGTTTTGGTGAAAATCTGTAGAGTTCTGATTATATTTCTTTCAGTAACAATAATAATAGCTAGTACTTACTGAGTGGTGTAGTAAATGCTAGGCATTGAGCTAAATGCTTTATATTCGTTACTTGATTTAACCTTCACCACACATAGTAACATTGTGAGGTAGACACACTTTCAGTCCTTTGAATTAGCTCAGACATATTGCACTGAAATTGAAGTCTTAGAACTTTGTTGTTAAACGCTTCAAAACCATCTTCAGTGTTAGGGTATTAATGCTTTTGTTAGAAGATTGCTACACTTGAAAAATAGGTCTTAAATGTAGAAGTCCTGGAACTTTGACAGAAGAATAGGCTTCAGCATTTCGTAGCGGAGGGAGCTGAAGGACAGGGAAGTAAAAGTGATTTATTCAAGTAGTGCAGCTAGGGGGTGGCCCAGCTGAACCCAGAACCCAGGAACTTCGTTCCCAGTCAGTAACAAGATAAAGAGACCATTTTAGGAACTGGAAGTTACTGCGAGGAGCAGTGAGCAGTAACCTGGATGTTAAGAGACTCCATTTCTAAGATAATTTGCCACAACCCAATAATCTTTATGCCGGAGCCACCTTTGGTCCCAAGTTTATTTTTCGAGAATGCAGTCTTGGATTGGCTCCAGCCTACCCTGCAGCAAGCCCTCAAATGAGGGTACCCTGAGAGAGAACACAAAGCACTCTGAGTCGTTCCTTTCTCAAGGAGCTTATGCCCCCAGTTGAGAAACAGGATGATTGCTTTGTGATTATTCTACAGTCATGTGTCCTAATGTAGACTAAAGCCCCTGTGTATTAATATTCATGCTGTGGAATTGGCTCATTCATAAATAGGCCCGCACACCCGAACTGTGCTAGTCCCTATGCTGAGTGCAAAGAGGGGCATGACTCAGAACTAACATTGTGTTTACACACACACACACACACACACACACACACACGCACCTGTTAGCAGTAAGTCCTTTTATTTTTTATTTGGAAAATATTTGTTGACAATTTAAGCCCTTAGAAATGTAACGGCTTTGGAGTGCCTGGGTAGCTCAGTGCGCTAAGCCTCTGCCTTCGGCTCAGGTCATGATCTCAGGGTCCTGGGACCGAGCCCCGCATCGGGCTCTCTGCTCAGCAGGGAGCCTGCTTCCCCCTGTCTCTCTGCCTACTTGTGATCTCTCTCTCTCTGTCAAATAAATAAATAAAATCTTAAAAAAAAAGATATAATATTTAAAAAAAAAATGTAACGGCTTTAATAGTTCACTAGTGACGTATGAAAGCTGGGAATGGCATTTTTTTAAAAAAGATTATTTATTTTAGAGAGAGAGAGTAGGGCTGGGTGGGGAGGGGCAGAGGGAGAGAGAGTCCTAAGCAGACTCCCCATTCAGCAGGGCAGGCTCAGTCCCCCAACCTTGAGATCACGATTTAAGCCAATACCAAGAGTTAGATGCTCAACCTGGGAATGGCATTCTGTAGGAGATGAACCAAGAATGTGGTAAGGATGAAAGTGGTACCTGTGGCTTATCAGAGGCAAGAAAGGCAGGCTTGCTGGAGGTGCCCACTAATGGTTCCAAGCATGGAAGTGAGACCTCGGGACAAGGGGCCATTTGAGGGTAGAGACCTTTCTGCTTTGTACTTAATAAGGGCTGCTGCATATCAAATACTACTCAGGGGTTTTCTTTCATTTTTTTTTTTTTTTAATAACCCTGCAATATGAATGTTGTATGTACGTTACCTTTTGTATGATTTGTCTTCTCTAGCATATTTTCCTCAGAAACTGCCTGTTTGCTTGCTGATGAGGTTGGGAATGTTGTTAAATCCTGTTTCATCATATTCTGCATTTAACCCTTTTCCATTTATTCAGTAATTGAAATTGCTTCCTGGGTATGTTAACTGTTGAACAGAGGAAAATAAGCTTGTGCATATCACCTATCAGTCACAGGGTTATCTGGTCTTTTGTAATTGGGGAAGAAGAAGCACTGAGGAATATTGATGAGAAGACAATGTGGGTGGGATTCTAGATTCGATTGAAGAAACTCTGATAACCTCACTTGATGAGGTTCACTGGTTTTTTCCATGTAATGGAGAGGCCGTTCTCAGATAGTCTGTTTTATTGGCTAAAAGAATTGCTTTTTGCTTTGCAAGTGCATCTTCTTGCTTATGTGACTAGGCTTTATGACAAAAGAATACCTCTCACTTTTAAATTACTGAAGTGTTAGGCTCACATACATTTTATAAATTACCAAATGAAATGTTTTCCTTTTCCAGTATTTTGGAAAGGAAAAATGCTTTTGTTTATACTTGTAAGACCTAATTCTTGGTTATATAATGCATGTAAGTTCAAATATTGGGTATATTGGTTTCATTTTTTCCTAAGCAAAATTGTATTTTGAAAGCCCACATATCTTATTTTGCCCAGTAGTGTCCAATATCTCTTGATTTCATGGATTTATGTTTGCAGTTGTAAACATTATTCACCATATTTCTACGAAGATTCATAAAGGGAAGAAACTTAAAAGAAAAATGTTCCAAGAAAAATGTTTGTTCCAGAGGTTTTATAAATAATCTCTACCTTATAGACTGATTGCTGATCACCTGCATGAAACTGATCTGTCTTTGCCTTTTATTAATGACTGATTTTATTCACTATTCTTTATTGTTTTGGTATTTGGATGCCCAACCTAAATCAATAGCCTATCTAGTTTCCTGGGTGACAGGCATAGATAAAAATTATCATTGTCTTAACAGAAGACAGTGTCTTGTCACCAAGGAGAATATCTTCAGTGTCTCTAATAGGTTAGCAGTTTGCGGACTGATCGCAGTTGGACAATGCCCAGATACCCCTTAACATTCTAATTGTATCCTCATAAAATAAATATAATGCTACCCTAATACTGCCTGAAGAAGAAATTGCATATTCTGTGTTAATGTGCTAATAATCTGTTTCTCCCTGATTCAGTAGCAATATTTTTCTTCAGCATTTTATAACAAAGTTAAATCAGTATTTGTAGTATAATTCCCCGTATACATTTCCAGTTAATCGAATTTTGCTTTTGTAAATGTATGGTCCTGAATGAAAGATGCATGTCTGAGTGCTATCAGCAAGGCAAGTTTAATTTCCATTCAGCTGGAGTTCTGCTTATTTCTATATGCTCTTTCTTCCTCCTTTGCTGCCTGTCATTTTCCTTGTTAACCATGAAGATGATGGGAAAATGTGCCTTGGTTACTGATGGGTGTGTAGGTTCTTTATTTCTCTCTCAAATGTGATAAACCATAGAAACAGTTAAACAAAGGAAAACACCCCGTCAGGAGAACGCAAACCAGAAAATAAGAGAGGAAGTTTAAAAAGTTAAAGGATACTTTGTTAAAATCCTCTATAGTGCTCTTGTAAGGGAGAGTAAGTTTGTGTTAAACCATACAAAGAGTGATTGCATACCTATTTAGAACCTGAACCTGCATATAAGCATTTATTTGATGGGCACTAGTAAGCTTTGGATTATCCATTTGCATTTTTCAGTGCAAGGTGCTGCTGCTGGGTCTGCCACTTCCAAATCAGTTCATCACATCTGAAGATCAGTAGTAATTAGAATATGTACAGTGCATAGGTAGAGCTGAGGGATAGGAATAGATGAGTACCGGCTAAATTTTTCCACTTTTTAAATTTGCATTATGAAAATACCTAGGTGAAATCTTCGGTTTTTAGTCATAACTGTGACTGTATCCTTGATTTTCCAGCTAAACCTTTTACGTGGGCCTCTCTGGATTAAAAAGGAATGTAGTTTGATTCTGGAGAAAACAAAGGCTCACAAAGACTGGCCTGTTTCCCACCAGATTTTATGTAAGTTTAACTGTTAATTGTAGAATGGCTATGGGTTTTTTTTTTCCCCCTCTTTTTAAATCAATATCAAATTAAACCTAAGCAAGTGGAATTGTCAAGGCAACAACTAGCATATAGTCCTTCAAGAAAACACTGTAATGAAAGAGAACTAGGAACTGATATTTTTAAACTGAACTTGCAGAAAAGTGGTCTTTTGTGAAGAAACATTATGAGCCTGAAGGGTGTGGTAGGAAAAAGCCTGGTCTTTGAGTCCAGGCACTGTCTTCTCTGGGTCATTCGTTCTCTGACAGTTGCATACCCGTTAGGGGCCAGACACTGTGCTCTGGTTCAGAGTGGCAGCAACAAATAAGAAATTTTTCCATCACAGCAGCCTGCAAGGTAGGTGGGAAAGCAATGAATGTCTGGCAGCTGGGGAGTAGCCAGGCTGGGACTTGAACTCGGGGCATTGATTGCTAATCTGTTATCTGTGGTCTACCACACTGCCATATAGTATCCTTTTCATCTGGATGCTGTAGCCTCATCAGACCAGGGATGTGCAAACAAATGCTAACATGCTTCTTGAACGTGAGGTGGCCCTGATGTCCAGGATAAAAAGGTGTCTAGGCCAAATGATGAGCAAAACAACTCTATTTTCCTTTAAAGATTCTATTTAAAGTGAACTTAGCTTTCTATATATCCTTTAAGTTATAACTTAAATTTTGATTGATTTTCCTGTGATATTGGTAGTAGTGCAATCATGTGATCATTGAGTCATTTAGTCACTCAGCAAACTGTGATCAGTTATATTTCCATGTTTTTCATAGAATCGAAGCATGCAAAGATAAAACATGGTCTTCATGAGCAGTCTACAGCCCATAGTAATAACAAAGAGATGATGATGCTGTGTAGGGCATGCCATAGTAAAGGTATAAATAAAACACCTTGGGATCATTTCCACAGAGAGGATGAGGCATTGGTTCTGGGTCTTACAGGGTCAGCAGGAGTTGTTTGGGTGGGAACTGATGGAAGGATGGCCTTGGCATATGGGACTGTGCTTCTGAAGACAGAGATGTGGTTCTTCATTGTGCATTGCCCCGGGTTTGGGAGTTATGGTGGAGTGTAATGTCCATGAGCAGTAGCCCCTCGATTCTCCCAAACCAGAGGGCTGTGAGATGGTAAAAGCCAAGCCCCAGATCCTCTCGTGCCTCACAGTGACCAGGACTTACTTAAAGAACATCTTTGAGTGTTTAGTGAAACATCATTGTGTTGTCTGCAGTAACTGGGAATTTGTGATAAATAACGGTAAAGCTGGCTGGACTTGCTGATGGTGGTGTAGGAAACACCGTTTTCATGTTGCAAGTCAATGGTTTTTGCAAGCTTTGGGAAAAATTTTAATTTTTGAAATTCAGTTGTTTTTTGATGGCCGCAAATAGTTTGCGAACATTTTTTGTCAGTAACTATTTTGTTAATTACCAAAATAATAGAGATACCATTAAATTTTATAATTCAGACTTTTGATGGTTGGTGCTTAGAGTTCCCAACCCCGGCATGAATTTTTTTTTAGTGAATTCAGTAAAAGACTTTCTTCTTAACAGTTGAATTTCTCTTAGCACCAGATGAGTCATGTCTCAGGACTGTTGCCTGACTAAAATGTGAAAAATCAGGTATTAATATCTAGTTTGTTTTTATTTTTCTAAGTATACCAACTTAATAAGGTTAAGGAAAGCTCTACCAAAAGCTATATTGTATGGTCTTTTAATCCCCACTAGTAACTGATAAACCAATAAAGCCGGGTAGGTAGGCAGTGTGCACCTGATAGGGTGACTTCCATGTTCCTTCCGGGATCCAGACCTTTCTCAACTTGCCGTCAGCCATCCTAAGTGGGGGGATGTCCCCTCAGGGACTTAGGATGGCCGATCTGCTCTCAGTATTAGTTTACACTGCAAACGGGATGAGGCGGGTAGGATACCACACACTCCTGCCGTCTGCTGGACTAGAACCCCACCTAACCACTTACCTATTCATGTCACTGGCAGAAATGTTACATGGCCATTCCTTGTCGCAGAGGAGTCCAGAGAGTGTAGATTTCTTTCTTTCTTTCTTTTTTCTTCCTTCCTTCCTTCCTTCCTTCCTTCCTTCCTTCCTTCCTTCCTTCCTTTCTTTCTTTCTTTCTTTCTTTTTCTTTCTTTCTTTCTTTCTTTCTTTCTTTCTTTCTCTTTCTTTCTTTCTTTCTTTCTTTCTTTCTTTCTTTCTTTCTCTTTCTTTCTTTCTCTCTCTCTCTCTCTCTCTCTCTCTCTCTCTTTCTTTCTTTCTTTCTTTCTTATTAGGTGGGCCTATTGCTATTCTGAAATAAATCTGGACTCAGCTAGTGAGAAAGAAAGGAAAAGGGATATTTGGTCAGCAGCTATAATGTGTGTCACCGTACCCAATCTAAGGATCTTCAAGTATGCCTATCCAGAGCCTGGATCTTATATGCATTTGGTGTACCCCATTGGAGATAGAATTAACATTCCCTCCAGCAAGAGGTTGGACCGAAAAAGAAAATTCAGATAAAGCCAAAGTAGACACCTATATTTGTCCTTAATAAATTGGGAAATCAAATAGGTTACACAAAGAATCTCTTAATATTTGTAACCAAAGGGTGTGTTCTCAAATATTTAGCCAAGTGGAATTCAAGAGCCTGTGTCAATTTTAGGTCTACTTAGTTTTTATTTGGAAAGCAATAGCAGCAAGTAATAATACTCTCTTTTATAAGTTTCCTTCTCCTGCCCGCCATGCACCCCCCACCGAAAATACACTTTTTAAGTTCTAACCGAACCAAGAGGGAGCCATACACTGTAGGTGATATTTTTTCAGTGCTGGTGGTAAGCAGAACAGGTAGGTTTGCCCTATACTGTACGTGCAAAGTATAGGGCAAATAGTGATAAATAATACCCTGAGGGTATTATTTGACCTTCAGGGTACTATTTGACCTTCAATTTTTTTTTCCTTTTATGAGCACTTAAAATGTATCAGGCACTATTCTAGGCTCCAGGGGTCCAGCAGCGAAGAACATCTCTGCCCTCATAGAAATCTGCCGCCCTCTGCCCAGCAAAACTCTCTCCCATGATAGAACTTGGAATTTAGTGTTAGGTGAGCTCTTCATAATGTAATCATAGTGTTTTTGTTTTGTTTTGTTTTTTGTTTTTTAAACACACGAGATTATCATTGCCCTTGCATTTTGTTTTTCCGTCTTTGAAACTTTTGTTGGCTGTGTGTGAGATATAATGGTTAATTAATTAAGCTATAGTCTTCAATTTCAGAAAGGGAAAACACAGGCAATGAAAAGTTGTGAGCAGAAAGACCTCTTTAGAGCCTGTCAAATAATTTCATTTCAAGCTCTTCATTTCGCCGTTCTATCATGTAAGTTACCTTAATTACAGAATCCTTCTCTTTTCCTAATTAAATATTGTAACAGAGTCAAGGATTTTAGTTCTTTAGGCATTTTGTAATGTGTTCAAGAGCACTTAATATTTTTAACTTGGGCATATTAAAAGTTTATTTTAAAATTAAAGGGGCAGTGGTTTTCGAAAAGAGCTATAGTCAAGTAATTAGAGCGCTGAGCTTGCTGGATGCCTTTTATTGCTTCCATGTGTTTAAAGATAATGAAAAGAAATTGGGAAAAATCTAGATTGTAGATCATTAGCTTTGGAATGTGGTTTTTAAAACTATTTGATTTCTCAAAGATATTTAGTGACAGATTCATCAATAATTTTGATCTTTCATTGATGGGCTTTCAGTATTATGTGTTTGTACTTGGGTTGTATGCTACTTTGGGTATTGGTGGATTTTTTACGATTTAAGTCAAAAATCCTCACAGAGATGAACCCGTTTAGGATTGGTCTTCATCTATTTATGTAAGTCAAGCAGGTACAAATCAGTCATTTAACTTGGTTCTTCATTATTCGTTCTTTCAAACAGTTATCCGAGTACCTACCACCTGCCAGGCTCTGATTTCTGAGCAGTGAACAAAACAGTCCTGCTTTCATGAAGCTTGAAATCTAGAAGAGGGAGACAGTTGAGTAATATAAACACATGATAATGCCAAATGGTGATAACATCTATGGAGAAAAATGAAGCTGGGTCAGGGGGAGAAGCAGCGATAGGAGGAGCTGCTCTTCTTATTCTTTGGTCACTGCTGTGAAGTCTCTGTTAGAAGGTGACATTGGAATAAATACCTAATGGAAGTGAGGGACTGAGTCACATGGCTATCAGGGGATAGGATATTTAAGATGGAGGGAACAGAAAATGTGAAGTCCTGAAATGAGAGCATGTCTGACTTCTGACGTTCACGGAACGGCGAGGAGGCCCCTGCTGCTACAGTGCAGTGAGCACGAGACAGGGAAGGAGGGGGTGAGCTGAGAGAGATAACCGGGAATATCGTATGGGGACTTAGGCACCGCTTTAAGAATTTTGCTTTTTATATTGGTTGAGAAGAAAGCCTGTTGGGAGATTTTAAACAAAGGAGTGACTGATATTTCTTAAGTCTTAAGGCCAAGATCATCCTACTATGGTAATAGATTGTGGGAAGCCAGAGTAGAAACAGGAAGAAACCAGCCGCAGAGGTACGTCAGTACTGCAGGTGAGAGAGGATGGTGCTTGGACCAGGCTGGTGGTAGCAGCAAGGGTGGTGACAGGTGGTGGCATCCTTGGTATCTTTTGCAGATAGATCCAAGGATTTGCTGAGGGATTTGGATATAAGGTGTAAGGAAGAAAGGAGATAAGGATACCTTCAGAGTTGATGATTTGAGTGATGAAAGTAGAATTGCCATTTACCCTGATGTGGGACATTGCTAGAAGAGAAGATAATAAAATTGAATTTGATTTTGAACATAGTAACTTTGGTGATAGGCTTATGAGACGCTCAAGTGTACATATATCTAATAGGCAGTAAGAAACAAGAATTTGAAGTTAAGGGGAGAGGTTACAGCTGGGAATATTAATTTGGGAGTCATCCGCATATAGGAGGCATTTAAAGACATGGGACTGAATGATGTCATGAAGAAGGTGAGCATAGAAAGGGAAGAGAAGAAAAAGGAAAAGCTAATAAGACTTTTCTAAAAACTAAGGGAACGGGGGAAAGAGATTCACAGGTAATGCAGAAAATGATTACAAACTTAAAAATAACTAGCAGTATGTTCAAGGAACTAAAAGAGGAGATTGAGAATTACGTTAGAAAACTAGAAATTATTAGAACAAATGGAAGTGTTAGAGCCAGAAAATGAAATAATCAAAATACAGAATGTAATGGGTTTAATGGAAGATTAGATTTACTTAAAAAGTTAACCAAACATATTCTAAACATAAGACCCAGCAATTACGTTCCTTGTTTTTTTTTTCCCAAAAAAAATTTTTTTAAGGTTTTATTTATTTGTCAGAGAGAATGCACAAGCTCGGGGAGCAGCAGGCAGAGGGAGAAGCAGGCTCCCTATTGAGCAAGGAGCCCGGAGTGGGACTCGATTCTAGGACTCTGGGATCATGGCCTAAGCTGAAAGCAGATGCTTAACCGACTGAGCCACCCAGGCATTCACATTCCTTGGTATTTTTATACAAAGGAGTTAAACTTATGCCCACAGAAAACTCTGCACTTGGATGCAGCTCAATTCCTAATTGCCAAAACTTGGAAGCAACCAAGATGCACTTAAGTAGATGATGGATAAAAAAACCTGTTCTGTCCAGACGATGGAATATTACTCAGCACTGAAAAGAAACTACTTATCAAGTCACGAAAAGACATGGAGGAGCCTTAAATGCATATTAGTAAGTGAAAGAAGCCAATCTGAAAATGTTATGTGTTGTATGATTCTAAGTACATGACATCTGGGAAAGACAAAAAGATGGAAACAGTAAAAAATCAATCAATCAATCAATCAATCAATCAATCAATCCCGTGTTGCCGGAGGTGTTAGGGAGAGAGGAATGAATACGTGGATATGTGGAATGGAGCACAGAGGATTTTTAGAGTGATGAGACTACACTGTATGATACTGTAATAAATGTGTAAGGACATGTATCTGTTGTCCAGACCTGTACAATGTATAATACCAAGAGTCCCTTGGATTAATACCACAATGTCCCTTGAAACCCTAGTAGAATTTAGATGACCTTGATGTGTCAGTGGAGGTTCATCATTTGGAAGAGATGTATCACTCTGGTGGGGGATGTTGATAATGGGAAGGCTGTGCATGTGTGGGATGGGTATATGGGATATCTCTCAATTTTGCTATGAACCTAAAAAGTCCTAAAATCTCAATTTTGCTATGAACCTAAAATGTCCTAAAAGTGAACCTCTTAAAAAGTCTTAAAAAAATAAAGGTAGGGCACAGTCAGGTTTGAAAAGTTGACTGAAAGATGAGTCATATGGATGTCTTTAGACTGAAGCAGAGAAAGAAGGTGAAGAGCTATATGGAATATGGTGGAAGGGTCTTAATGTGTATGTAACTGGGGTTTAAAAGTAGGGAAAAAGGAAAATAGGACAGAATAGTATTTGAAGAGCTACTGGCCAAGCATTTTGAAAAGTGATGCAAGAGGAATGGGAGAATTGGATGCAATGTATATAGAACATTGTTTTGGGCATTTCTTGTGAAAGGAGGCAGAGAAATGAGGTGAGGACAAATGGGACAAGCAAACAGGCAGTTTTCTTGGTAGCTATTAGAGCATGCTTATACGATGGTAGGAATGTTCCAGGAGAGAGACTGTTGGTACGGGAGAGGGGGAGGCAGTTGCCTGTGCTGTATCCTTTAGTAGGTGACACTGGCTGGGATCCAGTGGTAAGACTCATACAGCTTTGCTGCGCAACTGCCCCAAATTTCTATTTGGCTTTAAATTACATAATGAACAAGGAAAGTAATCTGCTATAGGTTGTGTGATTCTAACTATCCTTGATTTGCTCCAGTATTAATAGCACGTTGAAGCACAATTCTTCTCATGCCTCACTCTGGTGATCTACCTTACTCCCATGCCCCAAATCCTGTCAGCTATTGAGACACCTGCCTAAGACCCCGGGCCTGTTCTTTAGTGCCACTCTTTGAACAACAGAGTCATTAAGAGAGCTGAGTTGGCAAACAGACCGCTGAGGTTTGAATTACATTTTCTTGACATTATTACTTACAGAAAATGGGGCAGATTATTTAACCTCCTGGATCCACTTTTTCCTCACTAGTAAATTGTGGCGGATAGTGTATTATTAGTATCTACTCTGTAGGGTTATTACAAGTATTGGACGAGTTCATATCCATTCCTGGAATTGTGTCTAGCACACAGGAAATACTAAAAAAGGTTCCTTACTACCATCTCCGGTTCTGGGAAAACCTGTGGGAAGTGGAAAAGTAGTTCTCACAAAGGTTATGCATAACAGCCCTTTGGGGGCTCTTAAAAAATACCGATGCCTGGGTCTTACCCTTTGAAGTTTTTTTAAAGTAAGTTTTATTTCAGTAATTCCTATACCCAACATGGGGCTCACACTCAGAACCCTCAAGAGCTGCACGCTCTTCCGACTGAACCAACCAGGCGCCCCTACCCTTTGAAGTTCTAATTTTTTATTGGTCCAGGGTCAGATCCCTAGGCCAGTATTATTCTAATTATTATTATTAAATAATTATTATTTATTATTTGTTTAATATTAATTATATATGTTATGTATAAATAACGTATAATTAATATATAATATATAGTAATTGTATAATTATGATATTAATTTATTGTTAAATAATAATAATTGTTAAAATTATTCTAATTTGTAGCCAGGGCTGCCTTAGCCTTGGAAGTCATTCAGCATATTCCTGCCCTCAAGAAGCTTCTATTAGGCTTCCATCTGCCAAGGCATTTACATATGTGCTTTTGGCTGAGCTTTTAAAACTTGGCTCATATTTTTATTCTGGATGACTTTGAAATGTCTGTGATAGTAATTACATTTATCTCCACAGACCCCCAACCAGCTAGAAAAAGTATGTATCGTTCTCGTTGCCCATGTCCTACCCTGTAATCTGTATTCTGTATGATTGTTTCATATGGAACTTTATAATCTGGGAGAAATTGCAGAAATTACACCAAATGAATTGTGCAGGGTGTCAAAAATAAAATGGAATATTCATGCCTGCACATTTGCTTTTTATGTGACTTAAAATGTACAGCCTTTGGGACAATGTTATCACATTGACTCTATTACGGCAAGGAAAGCTAATTTAGGAGAGAAATTGGCTAGAGTGTCTCCTCTAATAGAAATAAACACAAAACCACTTTAGTGTCTCTTCTATTCAAGGACTGCTGGGTTTTTTTCATAATATTTGTAAGACCTCAGATGGATAGAGAAGCCCCTAGAACTCATGTACCTGTGACTTGAAAATTTTTAAGATGATTTCTCCATGAATTAATAGTACCAGTAAATGTGGGGCCATTTTAAAATCACAGCTTGCAAATGAAATGCAGTGGTAAGTTTTTGGCGTACCTAGTAAAGGAGCCAGTTGAGTAAACAGACATTGATCATGCAGTGTGGCAAATGCTGGGCTAAGAATAAAAGCTGGGCTGCTTGGGGCAGTAGGTCAGTTCACCAGGGTCTTGTCTGATGGCAAGGGACAGCACAGGGAGAGAGGGCCGTGTAGATGGACAGCTACAGGGTGAGTAGGGGCACCCCGAGGCACAGGGAGGGGTGGGGGAAAGGGACAGCACCATCTTTTCTGTTAAGGGGAGGAGGGTATGCTAGGGGTCATGAGATGGTGTGGCCCGTGCAAAGTTTGACCATACCTGTGCATGCCCATCCTGGGTAATTATGAATGGGCTCCCTTTTTACTAACAAAAATAAACGGATGCGGATAGTGGGTTGGGTGTCTAGTCCCTCTACCCATGGCGAAGACTTAGATACAGGAGTGGTAGAAGGAAACATTTAGGAGTTTCCATTCATTAGTTGCTTTTCATTCAGATGGTTTATCTTTTGTACCTGGCTAATTAGTCCATTTGGAAATAGTGACTTATTCTGCATAGACAGCTGTGGTATTACTGCCAATGTCTTTTTCTTCTGTGGGAGACATTCTTAGTTATGTCTTTCTTTCTTTCCTTCCTTTCCTTCCCTTCGCCTTTGCCTGTTCCTTGTTCCTT
>CM052895.1:40375109-40437687 GCA_028534135.1 Potos flavus
ACCTACATTCTCAAAATGCAATTCATTTTCACCTGTGCATTGTAGATTGAAAATGTTAAGGGTTGGTGCCACTGTTTATCAACACTGAGCCTAGCATTTCAAAGAACTGAATTTTGAAGTTGGCTTTAACAGTCAGTGACTTAATTTTTTCCCCCTATATTGAACTTGAGATTTCTTAATTTACTGAATCACTTCTTATTTACTAGGTATTAAGGAAAATCTTACACTTGAATTCAAATGAGGAGGATGGAATTCCATGAGATCAGTGAGTTGGCCCTTGCCTTTGCCCCAAATGCCAGACCATTCAGAGCAACATCAAAGGTGTGCTAGTTTGAAGCAATTTTATTTTGTAATAATCAACCTAATTCAGGGCTCAAGGAAAGAACTACAGTTACACTTTTTATTTTCAACTTCATATTCTGTAATTAGATATCAGGACCCATCGTCAGGAAGCTTACTGTCAATAATTCTAATGTTCGAATGGATTTCATGTATCATCTTTATCCTGAGGAAGTCTCCTTTACTGCTCTTCCGGGTATTAGTATTGCCTGCATTTAATTACTTGCTTTGACATTTTAGTTCTCTTGACTGTGACAAGTAGACAAGATGTTGGAAATCCAATCTCCAGGTGTTTCTCACCCTTTTTAACAAAGATCTGAAGGATGGCTTTTCTGCTGAGGTTGGTAATTTGTACCTAGTTAAGATAGGACTGGAGTGCGTTGTGGGAAATACTGAGGCTAGGGATCTTAGGGGGAACTTAGCAACTTGACCACTTACCGTAGTTGGGTCCCCTAGTAGAGAGTTGTCTTCTGTAAAATGGGGTCAGTAAGGGTACCAGTCCCACAGGATGGTGGTGAAGCCTAAATGTTAATTCACATAAAATGTTTGGCGCAGTGCCTGAAACATAGGAAGCATGGAAATGTTAATGGTTATTGGTTTGGTATAATTTTGCTTAAGAGAATTGCCAGAACATCATACTTACTGTCTCAAGAAAACCGTCCATGCCTGTAAAATAGGATTCGCTTAACACCCAAAGGTAGTAGAAATAAGAAGCCAGGGTTAGGAGGATACCTAGCCTTGGCGCAGTAGATCTCCAGCTGCTGGTTGCTGAGCCAAGTAGCAACAGTGGTACTTAGCTCTTGTCGCACAAAGTGGAGGAATCCAGGGGGCAGAAATCTGGAAGCTACCCAAGACTTGCTGAGGGAAAAAAAGAACGGGGCAAGAGTGCAAAGCTCTCAGAATCCCGAGCTTAGTGGATATAGCAAGAATGCAGCATCCATAGTGCGAGCGCCTGGCCGGATTCGCAGTCTGGCGCCTGCACAGGAGTCCAGCTAGAGGAAGATTGTAGAAGCAGCATGAAAGAGCTTTCCTCTCACCCAGCATTGGTCACATCTCAGGCTTCGTTCTCAGAGAAGCTGGTCTCAGAGACACATGGGGAGTGTTCTCCAACAATTTCTAGCGAGGCGTGCCCTGCAACTGGGATACTGCCACATACTAGCAACTGAGCAGTATGCTCCGGCTTACTGGTACGGAGACAGGGCCCAAATTCTTGGTGATTTAAAATGAGAGGAGATCAATAGGGATAGTGAAGGTTACCGGGTTTCAGATGGTTCTTCGTCTCCTTCGAGACTGTGTGGCTAAAGCATGATGAGGGTTGTTTGGGGTGAGGTCACGGTGGGAACGGGGCCAAGGGAGGGAGCTGGTGGAGATGGAACACAGAGCATGGCAGGCTGGTGCAGGGACTTGGAGATTTTCACAGTGTGGGTGGGCGTGGGAGCAAAGACCAGAAAGGCAAGAGAGAGCCCAGGCTGGCGGGTCACTAGGCTGGGAAGCCCCACAGGTGAGGAGAGTATGGACTTGGGGCTCTTGGCTCAAGAGGGTGTTGGAAGTGATTGTCCATAGTTCCCAGACTGGAGATAAGGAAATTGTTGAGGGTCTGGAGGACCCTGTGAGCGCCAAGGGGAACTGTTTCTGCGGTAAGTGAGCTAGTACAGTGGGGAGCCAGGAGGAAAGAATTACACTTCTGACCTGGGTCAGGGGGTGCTGGCATCTGAAAGAGCATGGCATTTGAGTTACCCCTTGAATGAAGAATAGAAGTTTGCCAGGAGAAAAGGAGGTAAAGGCAGAATTGGAGGACAAAGCTTATCTCTCAACTTGAACTTGAATGTTTGCCCAGCTTTTTGGCGGTTGGGAAAAGTGATAAGAGATGAGCCTGAGAAGCCAGGTTACTGCTGGGACGTGCAGGGCTTGATAATGCCTTGCCCAAGATGTGTTAGTTTACACGGCAGAATTGGGGTGATTCTCAGGGAAGGTGTGGCAATTACCCTTCTGCTCTACGTGGTTAAAATTTTTGTGAGGCTATTACAGAAGTTGACAGTTCTCTGTGTCCTGATCTTACTCAAAAAGGAAGCTTAAGAACAAACACTCCAAGGTCAACTATAAATGGCTTTTGGAGTTACTGTTACTTTGAATTAGTCATAGCTCTGTTGATTTTTCTCCATGGGTACAAATCACCACTGCTTGGTAACGTATACGTCTTAGGTTTTAGAAGCATGTAATGAAAATATTCTAATGTTCGCTACAGTGGTTGTAGTTTGTTAAAAAATCTACCAACCCCTGATCTTTGTCTTAATTATTTCTTGAGTAGATCAGTTCTTATAGAGCTTGTGATAAGTCGGGGTTGTTGAAGCTCCTTAGTGATGTTACTTTATGAACATGAGCTATGTGTTCCTGTTTTAGATAGAATATGCTAGTTTAAGAGGAAGTTTCAGCTGAAGACATTCTCAGAAAAACTATTTTTTATTGAAGGTGTATAGAAAAAGGCTAAGCAAGAGATTTTCTTTTCACTGAAGATTCCAGGCAGAGTGTCTCACCAGAACTATTGCTGACTTCCTTATAAGGACAAGCACAGACTCTGTTACAAAGAAGATGAAGGAATATGGTTAGGGGCTTGGTTAGAGAAGGAAGCATGATTTTTTTTTTTTTTGCTCTTTTGTAATAAACAAGGTGAGATAAAGCTGTTACTTAAAAATTTTTGAACCAAAAACCTGACTCATGTTTTACAGCTTGCCTGGGCCAGTGTCCATTCACACTGGTGTCAGCATAATTATTAATAGTGCCCCATCTCGCTCTTAAGTGTCCCACTATGGAAAGGGAAATTATTGTCACTTGTCCCATATGTAGGCCTCCTTCCCTGACACAACTGTTAGAACATTGTATGTTGCAGTTAAATCTTTCACCAAATGCATTAGTATTTTTTTTGTCATTGCTTTTATGGTGAGCATGCCATCTCGTAGTCTTTTCCACTTTATATCCTCTTATATTTTTCTACATTCCTGCACAGTTGTTTTTTTTTTTTTTTTTTTTTTTTTCATTGCTGCTGTATCAGGAGTGCATTGAGCTAAAACAACTAGCAGTGGCTTCCATGGTAAACAGTTTGTTGATTTCACTTACTAAGAAACCTGAAAGTAGATGGTCTGGCTCAGGTGTGACTTCTCAAGGATGCTCTCAAGCGTGGAGACCCAGTCTTCCCATGCCACCATCTTTGGGGTGTGGTTTTTATCGTCCTGCCACACTTCAGACATTGCCCCTGTACTCCGGCGGGAAGATGGGGCAAGGGCTAAGAGCAAATGCAGCCCCGCCAGCTAAATTTGTCCCTTCGTAGGAATTTTTCTCTAAGACCTATCCAGTAAGTTGTGTGATTTTCTTCCTGGCTGGAAGTGGGTCCCATGCTTATTTCTAGCTGCAGGACTTTCTAAGAAATTTTACTGGAGGATGACAAGGTAGATGGGTCTGTGAATGGCTTTTTTGATACCCAGTCTACCAAAGTCTGTCCAAGCTGTGAAAAGTACTTTGATGTAGGAGTGTGGTTGTTGGAATAATAATTTTCTTCCAGTGGTTAGCCCCTGCCACACCACTACCAAACCATGTAACATCCATGACTGAGCAAGGATTAGGAGAGGTTAAATTGAACTCTTTCATACAATGAGGTATAGTGGATCTTACACAGTGTCCAACTTAATTTCTTAATTTAATTCTGAAAATAAAGCTGATTCACCAACTCTTTCAAGAGTGTATTTCATTAGCTTGGATTGTGTTAAGCATGACCGATCTACAAAGTACTTAATGTCATTAAAAATTTGGAAAAAAAATGCTGTTCAATTTTTAGAAGCATCTCATAATGTCGGATATCTTATGTTGGCAAACCCATTTTAATTTCTCCCATTTTTAGCTGAGCTAGAGACTCACCAAAGATGTACGTGAACATTCTAATTCTTTCATATCTTTGTTCAGTGCCTTGATTTTGTTTAATGTAAACATACAGTATATTTTGTGTAATATCCGATGCTGCTATGGTTTCAAACCATATTCAGTCAATATTGGATGCAAGCGATGAAATATAATTGACTTCCTAGCTCGCTTCCCCATTCTCAAACAAAAAGTGTCCCTAAGCATTGCCCTTGGGATCTATGATCTTCTTTTTATGAGTTGAAAATTTGTTGGGTGATTGTCCTTCCTTTTGCCCTCCCTGTCCTTTTACCCTATATTCAGTTTTTATGTTCTCCCCTCTCCTGTAGGCAATCACTTTAATGTGCATTTTTTATTTGAATGAGCTATTATAAAATAAGTATTTTATGTGAGTTTATTTCTGTATTCTATTTTGTATTGCTTTTATTTATATTATTTGCATTTTTAAATGTTATGTATTCCCAAGGATGATGGAAGGAAGGAAGAAAGAGAAAGGATACATAATATCTTAAAATGTATGTCAAATATTTCTTACTTTTTTTCACTCCACACAGTGTTTCTAAGACCATTTCCATGGTAAGTATAAGTACATGGCATCTTGATCTCTTAACTGTTCCGTGGCTGCATTTTACTTAAGCACTGTCTCATCAGTGGGTACTTGGTTGCCTCCTGACCATGTCCAGCATTTCCCTCTTGTTGCTTATTACCCCTAGATGGCATGGTGGTCTTTCCCTAGGGCTTTTTCATGTGCCATGGAACACACCTTCATACCTCCTTAGGTCCTTGCTCATGCCACCTTGGGAGAAGTGCCATTCGTTAGCAAGGCAGGCAGTGGCACGGGCCGGTTTTTTCAGGGCGTGGCCTCTCCTAGACCCTGGGGTGGGGTATAGTCTTGCTCCCTTTTTCTGCCACTATAAACAAGGCTCCAGTGACCATTCCCATTCATGTTGCCTTATAGACCTCTGTGAGAATTTCCATGGGACTTGAACACAGGAGCAGACCTGTTGGGTCATGGGATAATTGTATCCATCGTTGTACTTAAATAGTGCCTGAGTTGTCGTATAGTGGTCACGCCACGTGCACTTCTCCTACAAGTTATGTGAGGTCTTTCCCTGTCCACGTACCTGGCTGCACTCGGTATCTTTCAGCGTCCTGATACTTGCCAGTCTGTTTGATGTAAAGCAGTAACTCCTGGTTTTAATGAGCTTTTCTCTGATTTCCTGTCAGAGCTGGCCATCAAATGTAAACTCCTGGTTCACATCTTCTGCTCATTTTTCTGATGTACTTACCTATCTTTTGTTGATTTGTGAAGGTTTCTTATGTATTGTAGAAAAAAATCTTTTGTCAGTTTTATGCATTTGAAATATCTGCTAATGGTTTCTCAGCTGTTCATTAACTTATTTTTGCTTGTTTTTGTAGATTGCTAGGCCAACAACCTGTTCTGTGTGTGTGTGTGTGTGTGAGATTTTCCAAAAACATTTATTGTACCTTAATTTTGAAGAAACATTTCTACTTAACATGCTAAGAAATCATTGTGCCTTTCTGAGACATAAATTACTATATTTTTATCTGTTGCAACTATAATACTTGTGATTTTTTAAGATCCTTAGAGAGAGTAGTTTAGAGCAAATTGAAATAGAAGTTGAAAGTTTAAACTTTTTTGATAGCTTTCCAGCCTTTCTCTTCATTAGCATAACAAAGTGGTCATCTACATGAAACTATACCTTGCATTTTTATATTTAGTTAAAAATTTAAAAAACTGCATTATATAGTATAAGGCTCTCTAGGTTATGTAAAGTCTGAAAAAGTCATGAGATGTAAGCATATTTATTCAGCTTTGTTTCCCCAATAGAGAACTTAGATGTATAATGTGAAAGTTAAAACTTGACAAGAATGTGTTGATCATCAAGTCACAGAATCTATGTTGCCTTAAGCACATGAATGGATATATTGTGTGGGAATTTTGAGAGTCTAAACTTGAAAATAAAATTTATTAACCTGTGCTGGAACAAGGTGGAATGAGCAATTTTTTTTCGAGGAGGGGACAGGTAATAGGTCCTAAGAGAATAATTGGCTTCCATTCAAATGTAACCAGAAGCCAACTACCTGCTTAGTTTGTTGCAAGAGAGTTTTTGGACTCTTGGTGCAAAGGCAGAGATGGAAAACCATTTCTTGGCATGTCTGTGTGAATTACAGAGAAGAAAAAATACAAAATTTCTCATTAGCTTTTGCTTCCTTATTAGAGAGAATAATGGGATGATCTGGAAGGGTAGCAACAAACTTTAGGGTGATTAGAGACGTAAGGTGAGTGGAAAGATCGGACACAAGTGCCTTTCGATCATAATGAGCCGAGATTTTCTGTTTTGGATGAATTGCATTCCAGCATCCTGGGAAAATCTTTAGATGGAATTGCTGAAAATAGAGTTCTCCCGTCTTTCAAAACTCCTGGGGAGTGAGAATGGTGCCGGAAGTGGGGATAGTGGGGTCTGGTTTCTGAAAGGCATAACAAAAAGGTGAATTCTGCCATGTTGGTATGGTTTCCAGGCAGAATTCCAGACTGATGAATGGGTAGATAATGAAGGTCTTAACAGTCATGAGTCCTGGGTTGGGAACGCCAGGATCGGGCTCTGAATAACTGCAATACAAATGGGTCTTACTAAAGGATATTGGGTGTCTTGAAGGGAAGACTTAGGGAGCTGGTCTCAGAAAATGGCAGACCCCAGGGGAGGCCAGATGTGAAAACACAGCCAGCCTGTGCTGAGAGAAAGGAGCCATGAGAAAGCTGCCACCAGGCTCCTTGCTGGTAGATGGTCAGGACTGCCTGCTGGACCCGGGACTTGGCCGCCAGGACAAAGTCTGAATTGCCTTTGCTTTCCATGCCGTTTCCTGCAACTCAAAGTCCCCACTAGGTACAGCTGTTGGCTGAGGTTTGGGATGTTGCTGAATGCTCTAGCTGCTGAATGCTCTAGGTTTTGTGAGACTTTGCCTATATTTAGCATCCTTTTTGCCTTCCTTAGAAGAAGGTGAGGTTCGCACATCCCCACCAAGTTTCTTTCTCTGCAGAACCCTCCATCGTAGGAAGACTGCTCAGAAATGGGAGAGCCAACAGGAGGACAAATGTTTGCTACAGTAGTATTAGGGAAGGAAGGAGCTTGCCCCTAGGAACCAGTGTGTTAGCTCTGAGCTGGCCACCGCAGATGAAGCCTACTTTTTTGAAGAAATTCCTCAGTTACAGTGGTACAGAAATTGTTGTTGTTCTGAGTTTTAGAAAGGCCTTCGCTGAATGCTGTCCAGAAGTCTCAGGTACAAAGTCCTAAGTGATTGAGTGTCTCCTCTCTGAGAGTGTTGTGTAATGGGAGGGATGCCTTGTGGCCTCTCAAGAGGGGAGACTCTGGGCTTCTTAATGACCTGGTCCAGAACGTCAGGGGATGTTCATCAAATCTGCTGTTGGAGGTGAGCAGGAAGGTCTGGTGAGTGCCTTGGAACACAGAGCTGAATCTAACAGGGTGAGATTGAATAGAGAATAAATATTGCATCTTATTCTGATGTTCAGAAAACCAGCTGCATGTGTATATGACGAGTAAAGTAGTCACCACTTTACAACATCGCATGTAAAAATGTCTTTAACATTCTAGCTGAGTAGAGGCACTACAGGAGTCAATAGGTTGGATTTTTTAAATTAAAATTTTTTTTTTTTAGAAACAAAACTCCTAAGGCCATCTTAAAGTGTGTTCATGGAAATAAGGGTCCTTCACAAGGGAGAAAATTTCCCCTGTTCTTTGTGGATCTGATGCCATACAAAGTGTTCATTGATTCTTGCCACACAGAAGAATGCTTTTTTTGGGACAGGGTTACCAAAATACAAGAGAGGTTAAAGCATGGCAGGTGGGGGCACTTAAAGGAATGAGTCATTATCCTCCGGACCTGGGAGACACTGTTGCCGTCTCCAAATAGAAGCAGGTGTGTGGAAGGAGGAGCAGGTGGTATTACCACAGAGGGCAGAGCTAAAACCAGTGCATGTCAGTTGCAAAGAGGGAGGTTGCTAACACAAAGAGCTGGCTACACTGTGGAGAGAGAAGTAAGTTGCACATCCCTTGTGACCACTAATTGTGACCAGCTAAACTCCTGGGGAAATGAAAGCGTTTTGCCAGTATATTTGCCTCCCTTCCTCTCACAGGCCTTGGGGTTCCCTGATTGTTGAGGTTCTGTATTCACAAGGCTGTGAAACAATTTTAGTATCCAGATGAGGTTAGTGAAAGACTCAGAATCGCTTCAGACCTGGGAATATTAATTCATCATAAAGCTGGAAGGGCAGGTCTCAATAAAGAGCAACACGAGATGATAAATATTTGATTTGAAAAGCTGGGATCATAAACCAATCACAGCACTTGCTGAGAGGGAAGTTTTTTTCTTAATTGGTGCCAGGCTGCCCTAACCCACGTGACGACTCCCCAAGAAGCTTGTCCTTTTCATGTTTAAGGTGTTTTCCTTTCAACTTTTTATCCGCACGATGTTAGCATGTGAGAGTTGCCTGGCTGACGAAGTATATTCTAAAGGTAATTGCTAAGGGAGTTTAACTTGCCAGACACCTAGAGAAGTCTCTTTCATACTTTAAGAAATATAAACAAGGAGCCGAATAATAGTTCTGTCAAGAAAATTACATATCGATTCATCATCCAGTATTGGGAATTGAGCTGAAGAGTTTGTTCATAAAACATCTCCTTTTTGAAGGTCATTTAGTGGGGGAGCAGCTTTGAGGGGTTTGTATACTTTGTAGGCAGCGCTGATTGCCATGTTCCCCAATGGATGTGGATGGAGAGCCACCTCCAGCCATTTTTGCAACCATGGAGAGTTCTGGCACAGATACTCCGAATGAAAATTAAAAGTTGAAGAAATGGTATTTTCCAGGTTTTTGGCCTTTATGATGCACACAAGTGCCCGTGTCATCTTCGGTGGTAGTATTTATTGAGAGAGATTAGCATAAAAGTAGTTAGCTTGCAGCATGATTTGAAAATTACAGCCTTGTAAAGGATCCCTGAGTTACAATGGCGGGAAACATGCAATCACCAGAAACTGCATTGTAAAGTCTGTACTGATGATCCCTGGATGAATTTCACTCCTTTGGCGCCTCTCCTCTCCATCTCTAACCTCTCTTTTCATGTATTGTTCCGGGATAATGAAAGAGCGTCTGAGGGGAAATACTGCCAGCTCCTCAGTTTGGATTTACTCAAAGCTTCTGCATTTGTTTGTTGATTCAAAATATGGTCAGCAACATTTATTAAGAGCCTACTATGTGTCAGAGCAGCAGTGGTGATTAAAAAGAAAAGTGTTAGCTGTAGCTCTGAGGCCAGTAGGAGAGATGGAAAGGAAATGTGGGCTGTTACTTCAGCGAAGGGAGCTTGGGGTGCCCCGAGGGGTGCTGTGTGTCTAGAGAGATGTTCCTCCGGAAGGGATGCTTGGTCCCATCTGGAAGGGTGGGTGGGAATTAGCCAGGCACATTTGGGGGAAGTGGAGAGGTGAGAATACATCTGCAGAGGTTTGAAGGAGGAGGGAGGGGCATGGGCCAGGGGATGTGAATGGGAAGGCTGCGGTTTGAACTTCAGGTCGGGGTTCTTGTGGTGTCGTTGTGTTAGAGTTACCTGATGATCTGGTTGAAAATGGAGCTTCTTGAACTGATACCCTCTGCCTTCCCCTCAGGTCAGATCCTTTAAGGAGTGGGACCAGGCACATCTGATGACGAAATCTGCGAGAGTTTGAGAACCATGTTCTCTGGGAATTGGGAGTGCTGAAAAATGTAAGGCTGCTAAGTGCCATGGTCAGATTAGGTTTTAGAAAGATGACTGTGACAGAGGAAAATGATGTGACATGAGGCATACTGGATTTGGTGATTGTTCGGGAGAGAGGTGAGGGAAGAGATTGAAGCTGCAGGTGGGGGGCAGGTAGGGAGGAGACAGACGTTAAGTATTCTTTAGGAGATAGAAGTGCCCATATGTAGTGATCAACTGGATGTGTCCCAGGTTGGGACAACTGCTTAGTTTCTGGTAGAAATTGAGAACAGTTTGCGTTTAGAAATAGACTTCAGGAGCACTATTCTGGAGGCGTTCACGGCGGCAGGTGTGGGCTCGGGGCAGCTTCTTTGTGAGCATTGGCCATCTCTGGGTTCCTCCCTGAGCTTCTAACCAGCTTCTCTTCTCTATGTGTAGACCACACCGAAGAGGAGGCTTGGTCAGAGTTCCTCTTTCCCATTGTCATGACCTCTTACCTCTCTTTCTTCATCACTGCTTAAATTTGGTGATCTTGATTGTCCTAGAGCAAACCTGCTGTTTGAAAACATCCATAGTTACACCATCCCAGCGATTCCAGAGAGGTGGAAACTATAGGCTTTTTGGTAAGGTTCTAGGCTTTCCAAGTTCGGGGAGGCAAATAACGCTGCACTTCTGAGCATAGACGCCTTCCAGAGAATTCATGCAGCAGCTACTTGGGCCAGCTCTGGGCAGAACCATCACTTGCTTCTCTCCCCTTGACTAACACTATTGGGCTGATGGTGGAATTGGTCATCCTCCAGAGAATCACTAAGCTCAGTGCAGACTTTTCTCTTTATGTTACACGTGATATTAGTATTTTTCTATTATGCTTAAGTTTATGAGCTGCATGGGTATAAATTAGGTCCTCACTCCCCCTTTGGTGAAGACTGGTGATGTACAGGTTGAGGAGGGAAGGATAACCTTACATCCTTAACAGAGAACCAGTTTTTATTGTTTGTATTGGGCCTCTGGCATAACTTGAAAATGGTACACCTGCTTGGAAGGGTGAGCTGGGGAAAGGCTGGGGTACACTTGTTGTGAGCCTGGGTCACGTTCCGCTTACTGTTCCCTGACTTTTCTCATCCTGGGAAGCCACACTCAATTGAGGCAGAGTTCTGTTGACTATATATTCTTTTATAGGATTCACGGGTTTGTAATTTAATTTATTTGGTTGTCTTGGAAGGAAATAAGGGAAGAGCCAGGCAGCAGTTGCTAAACCTGCCTTCCTTGCTGTCATTCATTGTCCTCCAGGGTCCCCCCGAGCCTCATTGACAGTCCCCTCCGTGCCTGCTGCCAGCGCCCCCTCCCTTAGTAATTAAAGAGCGAAGGAGAATGTCAGTGCAGCTTCTCACTGAGAGTTGGCGCTAACCACAGATCTGATTTTAGGGCAAGGCCTTTCCCCTCTAGCTTCTTTAAATCCCCTATTAATTCAGACTCTTTATTTACTGAACAAACAAGCTGTGATTTCACAGAGAGGAGTGAACAAGCGCTTTACTTCTGGGTGGAAAAGCTCTTTGTGTTGTTATGCTCATGCTGAAGTAGGAGACGTTTTCCTTCGTTCTCTGTGATGTGATTCTACCTCTGCCCCCTCCCCCACCCCAAACCCATAGTAGAAACAAATTAAGACTGCAGTGATGTCCTCGTGGTTTGGATGAAAATTCTTTTCACTGGAAAGAACTTTCAGGAGCCTCTCCTACAGAAGGGAGTCCTCCTGAGTTGGAGCAAGTGCGCACGGGAGCAAGCTGCTCTGAGGAGCTCAAGGGAACCGACCTCCTTGCCATGTGGGGCGCTTGCTGACACCCTTCTGTGCGGCAGCCAGCACCTCTGACCTACCACGCAAGGGTTGTTTTCTTCTGCCCCCCAGGGGGCCCACGGCAGGGTATATATTTGGTTCCATGAAGTACTGCCAATGTGATACTTCCAAATCCAGTTCTATCTCACTTCCCATACTCAGACCCATAAATAAGTATACCAGAGGTGCTAACTTTGAGAGTTCATGAAGCCCGCATGTATTGTACTACCTCGTTTACTACGTAATACACTTCCCACAGTCACAGTATTCCGGGGCTAGAAGGGACCCTTCTAGATGAGAGATCATTTCCCATCTTCTCATGTATTGGAAAATGTAAAAGATCCAGAGAGGTGAAAGGACTTGCTCAGGTCCGGTGGTTTCCGAGCAACACAGTAAGGACTCGAACCCATTTCCAGCTCTTTGTGTAGAAGTGCTTCCCCAGGTGCTGGGCAGGGATGACTCAAGTCGGCGTGTGGCCAGAGCCACCTGCTCAGGTCACCTGGGGCCCATTGAGGTGCGGACCGCTGGGTCCCAGTTCAGAATGACTGGATCAGCATCCAGGAGGGGTGGGAGTCTGCAACCCGCCTTTAAAGCCAGCTTGGCCCCTGACCTGAGCACACTGATGGTGGAGAAGCGCTGAAGGAAATCTTCAGGATTTCACTGGGGCTCTGCCCTTCCCTTACTCAACCACAGACTTAATCCTCAATGTGCTTCTTTGGCCCCAACTGCTTTATATTTGTGCTTCTCATGCTGAAGGGCACAGCTTGGCTGATGAGGGAATTGCAGGGAGGGTCCGGGTGTTCAAGGAATGGACTGTGATGGTGACAAGTACAGTTATTTAATGCTGACCCACCTGGACCCCTGTCATCTCTCTCCTCCCAGACTGCTTCTTCATTAAGGGACAACAACAGCAAAGTTTTCAATTGTCACTGCGTTCCTGCGTATCTTTCCTCTTATTGGCATTCTCCCTGAAACCCCCACCCCATGGCTTTACCATCATAAACTTTTCAGTTGAGGATCATTTGGGGGCTGGGTGATGACAGCTGCACCATCAGTTAAGTGACTGGTAACTCAGAATTAAGAGGATGGGACAGCCGGACATTCTAGTATGCAGGTGTGTGTCAACTGTTTTAATGTGTACACAGGTGTTTAGGCGTTATTTCAGATCATAAATACACTTGCTCCATGACTATATGAAAGCATCCAGGTTGGATAGGTCTCTTGCCGGTCCCCATGGTGAAACTTCCCCATGGACAGAGTTGTAAGACTGTCCCTTGGATTAGGGCCGAGAGGAGTCGTGGATGGACCCACAGCCCAGAAATGGGTTAGAGTGCGTTGGGACATGCCTGGCCTAATGTGCTTGGTGCCTAAACCACAGGGGCACTGAGGTTAATTTCATCAACAGTTTCATTAATCCCAGTTAAAAAATTTTAAATGCTTTCCTATGCTTGTGAGTCCCCGAAAGACAATGTGAGGAATCACTTAGACAGTAAATGTCATGGGTGAAAGATGTTATGTCAGTGCTGATGCTGATAGCAGTGAATTGCATCACAAGATAAGCTGAAAATAAAGGTGGGTTCGGGTTACTTAGGGCTTTGGAGTCAGACCTGGTTCAAATTCCAGACCTGTTTGGCTAGCCTTAGAACTGGAAAAAGAGGGAATGGTTAAGACCCATCTCTTAGAATTGCTAAATTAGATAATGTATTCACACATACATAGGTGGAAGTTCAGTAGAGTGGCTGGCATAGAGTAATGAGGGAATAGACATTATGAATTGTTATTATGGCCTGGGAGAAAGAGTTATTACTACACATGGTAATAACCTGCTTGATAATAATGATCGTGTGAAGAGGTGAAGGGAGGTGGAGGACAAATAATGACGTAAGTAAGCTGAAAGAAATGTGAATTTTACTTCCTCAAAGGCGGACCTTTGAAGAGGTTGTTTGTTGAATTCTAGATTATTCTTTGGCTGGTCTGTTGGCTGGTAGTCACAGGAAGCCCCAGATGGAATGGGAGTTGATGGGAGAGGTGGTGGGTCGTTGGAGGAAAGGGGTGTTTGATACAAGAGACCCAGCACTTATGTCAGTCAGAAAACGGAAGATTCTGCGTGTTAGAAATGGGTGCTCACTTCCTTCTAATGGATGAACAGCTACCTCACTGTCCTAAAGCACAAGCTCCTTTTCTCCAGGGTTTTATCAGCATCATTTTGGATGCTACTTAAAAAATGGAATTCCTTAACTTTCCCTATCTGTAGCTATGGAAGTTAGCCCTTTGGTATCATGTAGGTTGAAGCAAAACTGTCATCAAGATAAGAAGCAACATTTGAGCGCCCCTTTACCATTCCTTTCCTTGAACAATTATTAGGGTATTTTGGACCCTTTGATGCTTTCCGCTCCCTCTTAACCACTTGTGTTGAAAAGGTACATGTGACCATAGTTCCCAGGTTAAGCTAGCATCTAGTCTATTGACATGATAGAGTAAACATCTGTCTTCAGGCTATCGTTCTCACACGGACTATTGTCTTCTCTGTTATTTGACCAGACTTCAGGCCTTTCAGTAAGCATCAAGGCTGATGGGTCACCAATAGGAAGGAAAGAAGAGTGTCCCAAAGGCGACTAAGTTGATACACCAGCACTTCTGGAGCAGATTTCCGTGGTCACTTGTGTACTTCTAAAAGCCAGGTTCTAGACAGATGCAGATGGCCTGCCTTGGTATCCTTAAGGTTGTATATCCCCAAAGACTCTCCTGAGATGGGCTTGCCTCACCTCAGGGTAAGCTAGACCCCTGTGACACATCTTCTAGCTCTGTTTTCTAGCTCTGAGGTAACCGCCGGGTGCAGGTTAAACCTCAGTGTTCCCCTTGGCACTGTGAAGTGGGCCTGAGATAATGCAGAATCTGGTATTCACATTGACCTGGCACCCAAACATGCTATTTACGGTGAAAGAAAAATTGGAGTGGAGGGCACAGGTTTGGTGCTGGGGAGATAGGGATTTTGCCTTGGGAATCGGGGCATACAAGTCTTAGGTGTTGTTGACTCTCATCTTTTAGATTTTGGAGAAGAGGTTTCACTACTTTAAGTAGTAACATGGCAGCCTGTTTTAAAAGGTCATAGTAGGGCGAGTGGATATTTAAGGAAGGTCAGCATGTTTTGTCCCCTCCTTCTGAGGAAAGCCCAGGCAGTGCTATGCTCTGCAGAGCCCGTTGGAGGATCTTTCCATCCAAATAGGGCCTTCTTCCTGCATGGCCATCCAGGCCAGCCTGCCCCTGGCATGTGAACGTGGACCATGAAACTGGAGGAAAGGAAAAAAAAATGGAGGAAAGGAGTCTCTTGTATGGTTGTCACAGGAAAACACAGTCACTTCTTGAATCTTCCAGCTATGGCAGAAGTTCCCCCCCCCCCCCACACACTTTTTAAGGTTCTGTTCTCAAAGAGCACTGGTTAATAATTCACACACATTTACATTAAGTAGCAATTTCATTTGAAGCAACAGTAGGTTCAATTAAATGTGTTTGGAAATCAGGCGCATAAATTGCTCTGGAAGGAATGGGTGTGTGTGTGTGTGTGTAACTATATGTTTTATACATAAATATTTGGCTAAAAGTCAGGGCTGAAAAATTTCCTAAAGGTCTAGTTGCCAGTCACATGTCTAATTAGTCACACATAGAAAATGTAACAGTTGCTTTTTCAGTTAAAAGCAGGAGGAGTTTGCATTTTTATCCCAGTATTTTGGAAAGAGTGAGGTCTAGTGATTTTTGGAGACTTATGCGGAAGACCAAGTGTCCTGAAGGGGATCAGTTTCTGGGGCGTTGAGACTCGCTGCAGGTTGGTCAGGTGGTCAGCCAGCACCTGCTGGGCTCTTGTGGGAGGTAAAAGGGCATGACGCTGGCTGGCCTCTAGGATTCTGGTAGCTCGTATGGGATAAGAATAGGAACAGATGGGTGTGGGCTTGGGCACGTGTACTTAACGAAGTAATTGCACACATGGCTACATGAGTTTTACAGAGATAATCTGTCAAACTCTAAAGGACCCGAAAAGATAAAAGAAGGAGCTAAAAGCAGGATAGAGGTGTTCAGAAGTAGAACATTTGCATAGTTGTTTCGGGGGACGCGAAAATAGTTGATCACTTGGCTCTTACTACTTTCTAGAGAACATTTTCTTAAACCATTAATAACATAAGAGTAGGTAGGGAAGAAAAATCCCCCCACAGAGTGGTGCTGGTTGACTACGTGTTTCATAGAAACAGATTCACCGTAATTTTGCCCTTTGTTTCATCTTGGGGGAGCCATGTGTAGGGGAGAGTTCTTCCCACTCTCTGTCTGTTACTGTAGAAAGACGGTGTGCTTTCTGTTCAGGTTTGCTCTAGAGGGAAGAGTGACGGTTGATGCCATCAGAGTGTGAAGGTTCAGAATATCGGCACTGTTGGGGTACCTGGCTGGCTCAGTCGGTGGACTGTGCGACTCTTGGTCTTGGGATTGTGAGTCCAAGCCCCATGTTGGGTTAGAACTTAAAAAAAGACAAAAAAAAACCAGTGCTAGAGTCAAACCCCCTAAGTTAAAACCTTGGCCCTGATAATGGTTTTGTGAACTTAGGCTAGCGTTACCCTTTCTAACCATCAAGCTCTGTATCCATAAAGCAGAGGTGGGAACGATACTTAACCTCACAGGGTGGCTAGAAGATGAACTGAATTGATGTATTTAAGTATTTAGACCAGACCAGCAATAATCTGCGTTCAGCAAATGTTAGCCATTACTCCTTACTGTTACTGTCATTGTTTGGCTTTGTTACAGTGGTGTACACTTTCAAAAGGACGTGACATTTTGAGAGAAGCCTTTTTCTAAGTAAGCAAGCTGAAGATTCCAAAGAATTTACTAATGTGGAGATTGAAAAATGAGATTAAAAAATGTGTCATAGAAGTAAAGCTTATTTTATTAAGATTTCAAAGAAAGTCTCGTGTTAATATTTCTCAGCTGTCCCTTGCGAGGACAAGATTTTCCTCCCTTAGCTCTGATGCCAGAGTGGAACTTGAGAACAGTGGGGTTCACAGTAGCAGAATTCCAGCTGTGTGCCCCAAGTCGGATTTCTTCCTCATCAGCCTGCAGTCAGCTCTGTGCCTAGGTTTCTTCCCCACTCCTATCCCTACATTTTCTGCTCTTTTAAAAATATTACTTGATAAGTTCCAATTTCTCCCTACTGCATTTCAAACCGCCTCTGCACCCTCCCCACAATCTTGTGGGAGCTTGTGAGCTCTGTGGGCAGAGAGGATAGCATGTATGTTTCTGGTATTGCCAAATATGTAATTGTGCACCTTATATGGAAAGCATTTGTACAGAATTTAAAATGTAAAACATAGCCATCATATTTTACACTTATTTGGCTAACCTTTTTAGTGGTTTTAAGTTGGTTGCCATTTATAAGGCTTAAAGTCAAGGGTGCGTAGAATGTCTTATTAAAAAAAAAAAGTGTTTTTAGTGGATTGGCAGAAATCCTGACTTCTGACTTCAGTTACCTATCTGAAATTGTTTGGTTTCATAACTTCCTTGTTTTTTAGCAGCTGTTTTTTTTTAAAGGATAAACTTGACTTTAATCGATGATAAATTCAGTTGATATTTTCCGTCCTATTTGAAGGTGATGCAGCAGTTTTCTGGTGTGCATGTATAGCACAGAACATTACCTTGTGAGCCTATTGCATAAGTTGTCTAACTCTGTTTATAGCCAAGTCTTAGATCCATGAGAACTGTTAAATTTTTCCTCTGTTGGGTAAACCTTTGGCTTGCTTTGGACATTAACTCAGTGTGACTCAGAATCCTCCTAAGGTCATGCTCGCTCCATATTTGTTTTTAAGCACAGTTCCCACAAGGTCCAGGTGCCTTTGCCTTGGAGCACATCTCTGCCAGGTAGACCAAAGGCAATGACCTATTTTTCCAGACCGCTCTACATTAGCAGCGACACTGGGCTCTTTGGTAAGGCTGCCTGCAACTTTGACACACTGACTCGTACAGGTGTGATGAAACCTTAGGAATGGTCTGGCCGTTACACCTCCTGAAGCACTCTCTGGAACCAGTTCTGTTCATGGTTTCAGAGCAAGTTTGGGTCTTCATTCTTTTCCCTCAGACAAGAAAACTACCAGTCTTTCCACATTCTCTCTTAAATGGTTGGCGAATATTGCAGAATCTTTCCTAGTGCTTCTGGAATGAGACAGAGAGAAAAGCAGATTGCTATGTTGTAATAGACCACCTGATGGAAAGACGACTCCCATTCAGAGCTGTGATTTCCCCGTCTGAGGACTAGGGTAACATTCTGGGCTCTTACTAGAGGACAGGAGAGGTGGGAAATGATCTTTTTTGGACCAAGACTGGCCACCACAGCTAGTAGTACAGATCCAGTAGAGACCTGCCCACGGCAGTCATTCCCATGCGTGGGAACTGGGGATGGAGTTAACTCAAGAGGAACATTTCGTAAAATTTGGCTCAAAAGGTGTGCATTTAAACTTCTGTCCCTAACCTTTCCTCATCAGAGTAAAACCACAAAAGAACTTCCAGGCTTTTCTGGCATTTCAACGTTTATCCTATCATCGGGGGGGCGGGAGGGGGAAATCGAAAGGAGGATCTGAGAGTCTCTTAGTAACAGTGTCTTAAGAGCCAGTAACTGCTCTGCCTAAGCAGTTTCCTTTTTTTGCAATTTAAGCTTTAGTGAAAATGAAGACAGTTGGTTACTTTGATCTTCATAAAAATGCTTCATATTCGTGAAGACCATTAATTGTTACTTAGTATTCTTTTCTTCAGGCTATCTGATCTCATGTTGCTTCCTCGTTTTATCTTAGGTCTCTGCTGAAATAATCTTGTGAGCTGTTAGAGGAGAGACCAGGGCCAGATTCGGTCTGTACCCTAGTCAGGATTGCTTCACTCCCAGAGAGAGAGGAAGGTCGGTCTCCTTGAAGCACTCCGGTTTCTTGAGCTCTATGGTGATGGCTCTGCCTCACTCTACTCTTTTCTATTTTCTTTCCTCTCCTTTCCTTTCTCTCTCCCTCTTCCTTCCTTCCTCCCTTCCTTCCTCCCTCTCTTCCTCCCTCCTTCTCTCCCTTCCTTCCTTCCTTCTTTCCTCCCTCCTTCTCTCTCTCTCTTCCTTCCTCCCTCCCTCCCTCCCTCCTTTCCTCCCTCCTTCTCTCTCTTCCTCCCTCCTTTCCTTCCTTCCTTCCTTCCTTCCTTCCTTCCTTCCTTCCTTCCTTCCTTCCTTCCTTCCTTCCTTCCTTCTTTCCTTCCTTTTACATAGGCTCCACACCCAGCATGGAACCCAGCACAGGGCAGGGACTCCCAATGCTGAGATCAAGAGTCAGACACTTAACCGATGGAGCCACCCAGGTGCCCCTGCCTTGTCTACTTTTGTCACTTCTCTTGACTGAGTTTTCTTATTCTTTCTTGTCGAGCTTTTCCATTCTCAGAGGCTTCTCTGTCTCTTCCTTTGCCTTCCTTCCAAAACCTACCACTGTTTCTCCTTGCCTGCAGAACTTCAGCTCAGCACCTATCTGTTAGTTTGACCCGCCTTGATCTTACAAATGCAGCTGCTTCAAACTTGTTGGGAATTCTAAGCCTGCCCTTGTCCACCCATGGTAGTGACCTTCAAGGTGCTTGTCTCTGAAGTTGATGAATAACGTCTCCAGCGGCTATGTAACCTTAGCTCTATGTTTCTAATTAAACAGTTTACTTTTTATACGAACAGTCATTAAAAGGTACAGTGTCTGATTGTGCAGTATACTGAACAGTGCTATCCACACGGGAAGCTTAAGTATTACAAGGGGGTAGCAGAATCTCAAATTTCATTCTCTAGATCTGACTGAGTAGGAATGTAGACCTTTTGGGTTGTATTTTCACATGATTTGGGTACACCTGGAATTGACCTCCTCTCTTGGAAAGCTTTACGTATATTGTCGGCATGTGATGTGGAAACTTTCTGGGGCACTCAGAATCCTTGCAGTTGCATTAACCATTATAAGTAATAATTAATCTGTGTGGGGTGATGGAAGAGCTCTGATTTAGGGAAACAGTCTTCCTGTTCCCCCACTAACTGGGCACGTGACCTTAAATCATTTAGCTTGTAATGCCTCACTTTCTTCACTTGTGAACTAAGATCCACGAATCCCGCCTTGTCTACTTCACAGGATCACTCATTTGAGGATTAGATAAGGAATAAAGAAGTATTTGAATAACTTTGGAATATTTTGTCAGTATAAGGTGCCTAGCGCTATTACTAAGGATGACTCTCTGGGAATGAGATTAATTTTTGTGTTTCTCGTATTTCAGAAACCATGTAACCTTTGTGAGAAGCCGTAGAAATTTGTTTAGAAAACCACAGCAAGTAGAAAGTACTTGCTGTGGTTTTCTTCTGTTTATTGCTTCCCACCCTTGAGCTAAAATGTCACATGCCATTAGCTATTAATTTTCAAACTCCCTTTTCTCCTATTACTAGAATGTTCCGAAAGACACTTCATTGCTCCCCTCTCTGACCTTGATTATGTTTACTTCATCCTAACTGTGGACCCTTTATGGGCCTTCTTCGTATACTTGTTTGAGTTGTGAAAGAAGAAAATACAGGTACAGAATTTCTTATCCAGCCCTGTTTTGAGAGGGCGACTTTGAAGACAGGGCAGGCCATAGAGCTTTTGATGGAGTTGTTTTTACTTTAATAACCTTATCCCTATTGTTGTGGAAGTGTGACTGGGTCCACTGGTGATTGTGCTGATGATACCTTTTATGTAGAATGGCCACTCTTCATCCAGCATTATGAGGCCTTTGGGACATCTTGAATGGAAATTGGTTTCAATTTAGGGTGGTAAATAAGAATTGGGCATTTTTGACTTCACCATACTCACTGCGTGATTGTTATTGAGGTCACTTTGCTAAGTGACTGAGACCAACGTGTTTAAGAACTGCTATCCTAGACCTAGTCCACACCAATAACTGCACACACCTCCAGAATTTCAGTTTCAAATATTCCTTTATTTGACCACCACCTCCTACCCTTCCACTTACATACTGCGCCATTTCTCCTTGGAAACCTCTAATCTTCGGACTTTGCCTTTCTTTCACAGTCTGTCATCCCTCTCATGGCCTGGCCTTCCCTCCCAATCCAGCCTCAAGTGTGTGGGCTGAGCTCCAGCCGATCCCTTGTCGCCCTCCCTCTGCCAGTGGACAGTCGTTCACACAGTGTTGATGAAGTAAAGTGTAGGCGTGGAGCCTGCAGTTGAATATTATGCAGACCATCAACGAAACCTGGCTCACTGGCTCACCACAGCTCTGCTGTACCATTTTGTTCCCGTTCCCTGGACGGTAGTGTTGCAACACCTCTCCTCCTTTGTGTTCTCACCTTCAGTGCTGCTTTGCCCACCCTCACACACCCACCCTCCCTTCAGCTTGTGTCTCCTGCAACCCTGCACGCTCCTGGTTTTCTTCTCCCTCACTGGCCGCTCTCCTCCTGATGGTTTTAGAGGAACCTTCTCCTCTGCTTGATCTATAAGCATGGGAGTAGTTCAGAACTTTGTCCTTGGCTCCTTTCTCCATCTAGACCTTTTTAAAAAAGTGAGCTCCTAGTCCCTTGGCTATAAACACACCCATCAGGCGGTGTCTCCTGCCCTTGTCTCTCTCATGTCTCTCACGAGCTCCAGAGTCTTGGTCCAGTGGTCTGCCTGGTGTCTCCACTTGGATATCTGAAGGGCATCTTCATAAGCCCAAGACAGAGTTCTAGGTTCCCCACCTCATAAATGGAACCACCGTGTGCGCTCAGCCCCATGAGCAGTGAATCATTCTTCCTTCCCCCGTGTTCTTTACACTGCCCGCCCGAGTTTGTGTGGCGTGCCATCCGTGCTGTGTGGGGGCAGTCGCCTGTAGCCTGGGGTCTTTCTGCCTCTACAGCTGTGGGCCTACGGCCACTTCCCCCCTCCCTCCCTCGTAGCATAAGGTGTTAGGTCTAAAATGGAAGAGGGTGATTTTGTGTTTGCTCTAGTGGCAGAATAGAAAATAATGAAATGTAGTTTAAAAAGCAGAATTTTATTACCTTTGCAGTTGTTAGCACCCAGATGGTTTATAGAAATTTGTCTGCTGTTTTATGATGGAAAATTCTGGTAGTTCCTCTCTCACCATTGTAACCCCATACAAATGGTTGTTCTCTTTTTGTTTAGTTGATACTTTCTTTAATCTTGGTGAAATCCCCTAAGCCTTAGATTTTGGTCTGATATGTGTAAGTGCTTTGACTTTTGTGTTAATGTTGTTACACCTTGTCAAATTTGGGCAGCCTATTAGAATTTTATCAGCCGAAAAGTCACATTGAAGTAGAAAGGAATTGCTTATTAGAAGGCTTCATTAATAGTTAAAATATTTATTACTTTATTTTTCTTTTTTAACTTCTCAGTGCAGTTCTTATGTAGACCATTTAGCAATTTGGACCATTGAGAAGTGCGCCTTCCTAGTTGGTTTTTCCTAAAGATTGTCCTGTGTGGAAATGCCTTCTCCCTATAGCCTTCTGCATCTGAATGTTCATCTGTTGTGATGGGAAGCAAGACTTGTAGCACGTGCTTTCCCTGAATGAAATGGGATAACGTATAACGTAGATATATGTCATCACTGAATTAGGATTTCTGGGTAACATTTTGAGATACTTTTTTTTTCTTTCCTAAAGCGAATTACTTAATGTGTGGGTTCTTTGGCTTTGTTTTGTTTTGTTTTATTTTGTTTTTGTCTCTGTAAACATACCGAGAAATAGACCTTTGGAATGATTTAAGACTGCAATTTGCAAATATGTTTTTAAATTTTTCGTGTTAGATTGTAAATACTGCTTACCTTTTACTATTTATAATAGAATGAGGTACATTTACTACCTTAATTATGAATGTAGTCATTAATATAATTATTAGTATTTTTTTTAAAGATTTTGTTTATTTATTTGACAGAGAGAGACACAGCGAGAGAGGGAACGCAAGCAGAGGGAGTGGGAGAGGAAGAAGCAGGCTTCCTGCCAAGCCGGGGAGCCTGATGCGGGGCTCGATCCCAGAACCCCGGGATCATGACCTGAGCCAAAGGCAGACGCTTAACGACTGAGCCACCCAGGCGCCCGATATAATTACTGAAGTATTGATTATCATTGCTAATGATGAGTATTACTGAAGTCACTACTACTGAGTATTTTAACATTTGAGCAGATGGTGATGAAGTATGAATGGTAGTAGCTGACTCCGCCTTGGCTATTACTGCATGGATTGGATGCGGATGACATTGGAGATTCGTTACACAACTTGCTTTCCTGCAAATGTATCTTAAGTACATTCTGAGTTGGTGGCACTCATGTTGCATGTCTTGTAGCACCTGGCTGTGTTTTCTTTTGTGTTTTGCTTCTCTTCCATTTTTTAATTAGCGAGGTGCATCCCCGTGTCTCTGTTCACACAACCTCTTAGAACTCGTTTTCTGTTTCCCTCACTGATTTTTGTGCTGGTCTGGAATCTCACACCAAGGCAAGCCAATGCACATTTGCTTATCTATTTTCCTGTGGTCCATTAGACCTTGATTTTCTCATCTTGAGTTTCTTAAGGGCTTAAGGCTACCACTATTTGAATTTAGATGTTTCTTTAGTTAGGGCTTCATTTTACAGAAAATATTTACTTTTTTTTTTAGAACTTGATCTTCAGTAAAACCAACATAAGTGATGGAAAAGAAATAGATTTGAAATGGAGGGAATAGGTCAAGTCCTAATGCTGGGATTTCACAGCCTTGAGCCGGTTGCTTAACTTACTTTTTCAGTTGCTTAACTTTTCTTAATCTTACCAGATGGACATGGTGGGCGTACCTACCTAATAGGTTGTTAAAAAAAATTATATATGTGAAAATGCCTTGGAAAAGTAGTTTTCACCTCTCAGAGGATTCAGCTTTACCAAAAACATGGACTTTTCAAGTTAAAAACTTTTTTTTTTTTAAAGATTTATTTATTGGTTGGGGTGGGGAGAGAGAATCTCAAGCAGACACCCTCCTGAGCACGGAGCCTGACATGGGGCTCGATCCCCGGACCCTGAGATCAGGACCTGAGGTGAAATCAAGAGCTGGCTCCTTAAATGAGTGAGCTGCCCAGATGCCCCTCAAGTTAAAAAACTTTTTAAAAATTAAATTCACATATGGCTCGAAATATACCATACTTTTGTAATTTTCTTCCTGGGCTAGTGTGATCCAGAGTTGATAATTAAGATGCAGATTTGTGTACGTGATTTTTTTTCTTGTAACCATTCATATGTCTTTATTATGCCATGTCTGTTACATATATATGTTTTTAAAGATTTGTTTATTTGAGAGAGAGCTCGAGAGGGGGGAGGGTCAGTGGGGGAGAAGCAGGCTCACCACTCAGCAGGGATCCCAATGTGGGGCTCCACCCCTGGTCTCTGGGATCATGACCTGAGCCAAAGGCAGACACTTAAATGACTGAGGTACCCAGGTGCCGTTGCCGTATCTGTTTGAAATGTCAAAGTCATTCTTCTAAAAGTACACTCAGTTGGATTGATTCATTTGTTGATCAGAAAAATAGCTGTAGTACAGAGTACTTACTAAGTGCCAAGTGTTCAGGCTTAGTTCAGCCTTAGTTAAGAAGTGGGGATCGTAACAACTACAAAGACTACATGAGGTAAGGTATACAAAGACTTAGGACATTTCAGAAATAACTGTTAAGTAATAGGTTCTGAGCTAAGTCTAGACTTTGTATTCCCTGCAGCTGCTGTTCCAGCCTTCCCCCTCCTCCCTGATGCTCCCTACTCTACTTACCCTCTTATGAAATACCTGCCACAGATCACCATTGTTCCTGCTCCTCTGCTTTTTTCTTACATATCTTTTGTATCTTCCTGTGCATAAGAATCTGGGGCTTATTGTCCTTGAAGTAGACAACCAGAAGTTTCATGTATTTTAGCGTACTGGGTCCTTTGGAAGATGGATCACTCAACTAGCATGAGGGTTTTTCTGGGTTTCCTAATCTGGGATCAAGCTGTGAATGTTTCATGTCCCCCAAGCCATACAAACTGCACTGCATAGACCTCATCGTTCCTCTGGGGACCTAGTTCCCGGATGGGGCTCCCTTCCAAAATGTTCCAGAAACTGTTTCTGGAGAATGGATATTGGAGGGGCAGATTTCACATTTTTTATTTACGTGCAGTAATTTGGAATTCTGCTTGCACAGATTCATTTGAGATCATCAAAAGATTAAACTTACTGTGTGCTGTCTGCATTTCCCCATAGCTTCCTTTTTTTCTGTTTTTAATGGGTATAGCGTGAACATGTTTAGAATGATAATGACAGAAACCTCACCGTAATTAAATACATGTGCTGCTTTAGTTCTACAAAAGTCCCAGGTGTGTTTCTAATCTCTGCTCTACTAGAACATAGGAATTTTTTAAGATGAAAACAAAAGATAGAAATGATAAAAACAAAATCTGAGCCAAATATGTAATTATACAGGCGAATGCTGTGGTGTGATTTTGGATGGCAAAGTCAAATAATGTTTCACAGGAATGGTTTCGGGTTCCCCCGAGTCTGCTCTGACACCTCCATTTAAGATGCTGTGAAATGAAAACCTTGTTGACTACAGAATTCCGCTTTCAGCATGTGTGCTTAGAGCCATATGCCTGGCATTTACCATTAAACATTATTTAAAATCTGAGCACTCAGAACCTTGTGACTTATAATCAGACGACATGTTTCCATGGTTCCCTTAGAATATTCACTTTGTTTTAATGTGTTAATCAGTGACTCAACCAAAATTAATCAATAAATTCAAAGTCCTTTTGTATATTGTAACAGCCTCCATTTTTCAGCATGTGCTGTGGGTTAGGCGGCATGTTGAAGGCTGTGTGTAGATGATTTCGTGTCCTCTTCCAGCACCTCTCAGGGGTAGTACTGTTGTGCCTAGAATACAGGTGGGGAAGTGAGGTGCAGTAACTGTCCCATGGTCGCACGAGTTATAAATGGTAGTATCAGAGGCCAAAGCCCCATGTCATTAGCATGTACTGTATGTTGCTTTGGGTCTTAAACTATTCTCAGTATAAGAATCAGTTGGGATGGGGCGCCTGGGTGACTCAGTGGGTTAAAGCCTCTGCCTTCGGCTCAGATCATGATCTCAGGGTCCTGGGATCGAGCCCCGCATCGGGCTGTCTGTTCAGTGGGGAGCCTGCCTCTCTCTCTGCCTGCCTCTCTGCCTACTTGTGGTCTCTCTCTCTGTCAAATAAATAAATAAAATCTTTGAAAAAAAAAAAAAAAGAATCGGTTGGGAAGTTGATTAATATGAAGATATCTGGACGCTGTCCTGAGATGAGTAACTCTAGCTGCAGCCGAGGAATCTGTATTTATAATAGCCTACCCCCTGTGATACCAGTTGAGTTGGTCCAGGGACTTCTCTGAGAAATAGTGCTCTACTGTCCCCAGAATTTTTATTCATCTTCAACAGTACAAGGGACTTTAGGGTAGCAGAGAGACCTCCATGATGTAATTTACACCTGTGATGATGACCGTAATCCCATGGCTGGGGCAGAGAGGACTCAGTAAATCTGCCAAGGTGAGTTGGAGGGCAGAGCCAAGCCCAAACACACCTCTCATTCGTAATACCTTGTGAAATGGAGGGGGGAGACAATTTGTAATTTGAAAGTTAAATTTATTGTGAAAAGAAGTAGCATTTGAGGTTAATAAGGTCATTCTGTTTATTCTTTTAAGGAATGTTAATTGTCATGACTTATCTATTAACTTCTTTTTACTGAATGCTACTCTGCCAAAATGTAGAATTATCTAGGAAAATGTGTGTTCTAATGGTGAAATAGAGAAATAGTAACTTCCTGTTGTTTGACATGATGAGATGAAGCCCTCAAACCAGTGTTTCATAAACATTCTTCATCTTCAGTTAGTCCATTTCTTTCTCCAGACCAGGCATTTTGAATAATTGCCATTATATAAAAAGGGGATTTAGCTCTCTGGGGACAATCCAGCAGCGTTTAACTGAGATTTATAAATAGCCATAGCTGAATTACTGTGTTGAATAAATGTTTTGAGCATAAGAAACTTTGCTCTTAGGCCTTATCTGAATGTCTAAAAATAATAGTGATAATAATACAATTTCTTCATAATCTGATGTAAATCAAGATACTACAAATGTAGTGCTAGTCTTTGAAAACTGTAATTTTTTTGTTTTACTTTAAAAACTTTTTATTGAGGAATTGACATAAAGTATTTGTTTCAGGTGTACAACATAGTGATTCGATATTTATATACATTATGAGGTAGTTACCACAATAAGTCTGGTAGCCATCTGTCACCGTACAAAGCTGTTACAGTATTATTGACTTTATTCCCTATGCTCTACATTACATCCCCATGTCTTATTTTGTAACCGGAATATCGTAGTCCTTCATTCTCTTCACCTCTGCTCTCTTCGATCTTCCCATCCCCCACCCCTCTGGCAACCGCCAGTTTGTTCTCTGTATCTAGGAATCTGTTTCTGTTTTGCTTGTTCTTTGTTTTGTTTTTTAGATTCCACATGTAAGTGAAATCATAGGGTTTTGGTCTTTCTCACTTGGTTATTTCACTTTGTGTAATACCCTGTAGGTCCATTCATGGTATTACAAATGGCAAGATAGCACTTTCAAAGCTATTGTAATTTTCACTTGAAAGTGTACCTGCTCTGGGTGGCTCAGTCAGTTAGGTGTCTGCCTTTGGCTCAGGTCATGATCTCAGGGTCCTGGGATCGACCCCCACATCGGGCTCCCTGCTCAGGTGGAAGGCTACTTCTCTCTCTGCACCCCCCTCATCCACTTGTGCATGTTCTTTCTCTCTCTCTCTCTCTCAAATAACTAAATAAGATCTTAAAAAAAAAATACCTGCCCTAACTCTGAAAGCTTTGTGGAGCTCCTGGACGTGGAGCGGTAAGGCTCCATTTTCAGGGCTTTACCCTGTTCCCCTTTAGGGAGGCTTCCACCTGAGGAGGGCCCAGTCTGACGTAAGAAGATACCAGTAGAGGACCTGAGCTCTTCTGCTCCTGAATCCCAGTTCCTCCTCATGGAGTCCTGTGAACTAGCCACTACTGTTGAAAGTGATACGAAAAGATTGATCCTTTTGTGGAGTGGAAATACTGGATGGACTAGCATACAGCAGGTTCTTCCTTAGCACTCATTTGTGCCAGTTTTCAGGCACCTTGTGTGGTAGTGGTGGTCACAGCTGTGTGTCCTTCGTACCTGGGTTGGGCTGCAGGTGAGGGAGGATGGCACTTCATGGGCATATCAGTCTTCTGGGGTGGTCACAACAAAATATCAGGCTCTTGGCGCTAACAAGAGACATTTATTTCCTCTCAGTTCTGGAGACTGGAAGTCCAAGATCAAGGTGTTGGCAGGGTTGATTTTATTCTGAGGGCCTTCCTCTTTGGCTTCTAGGTGACCATCTTCTTCCTGTGTCTTCACGTGGTGGTTTGTTCTCTATGCTTGTGTCTTAGTCTCCTTGGATTGGGTTAGACACTACTGTAGTGACTTGATTTAATTTTAATTGCCTTGTTGAAGACCGCATCTCCAAATACAGTCACAGTCTGGGGTACTGGGGCTTAGAATTTCAACATATGAATTTGATGGAGGAGACATAATTCATCCCATAACTGGAAAAATGTTTAGACCCTGGAGTGATACACACGAAGGGCATATGCTGTGGTAAAGAGCAGCGCCTTTCAAACTCTTTACTGTGAAGTATTTGAACTCTTTGTGTGGACTTCAAAGGATTGATTTCTTGGGCCAGCATGCATTTAATACCACTTAATGCAATAGTTACTACAAGGCGAGAGCCTGTGTTGTCATGGATAATACTAACAGCTATCATTTGAGTGTCCATAAGTACCAGATCTTTCACACATCTCCTCTGGTCTTTCCAGGCAAGGGGATGGTGACAACAGATGTGTTTAATACGAGAAGACTGGAAATCAAATAACTTTTCTAAGTTCACACAACTACCAAGCGAGAGTCAAAACCCAGCTGTGCACAACTTGTCCTAGTTTTATTATACCCTGTGGCCCCTGTAGCTAGCATGTTTGTTTTTATGATTTGTAGAAAAGAGTGTAATACTTGAAGATGAAAAATGAGATTAGTGTCTTGGCTTAACCACCGGCTTGGGTCACACTGAACTCTGAACTGAATTTTCTTTTTTTCTTAAAAATAAAATCTTAAAAAAACAAATCTCTACACCCAAGGTAGGGCTCGAACTCACAACCCTGAGATCAAGAGTTGCATGCTCTCCAGACTGAGCCATTCAGGCCCCCCTGCTTGTATTTTCTTTTCTTTTCTTTCTTTTTAAAAAATATTTTATTTATTTATTTAGAGAGAGAGAGAGAGAGAGCGCGCGCACTTACAAGTAGAGGAGAGGAGCAGGGGGAGAAGGAGAAGCAGACGCCCTTCTGAGCAGGGAGCCCAGACATGGGGCTCGATCCCAGGACCCTGGGATCATGACCCGAGCTGAAGGCAGATGCTTAACCAACTGAGCCACCCAGGCAGGTGCCCCACACTGCATTTTCTTGATTCGTGAAGTGGCATGGGTATGACTATCTGGGTGGCTGAAAGATTGCGTGACACTGTGAATGGGACTCAGAGAGTCTCGGGGAGCTCTTGGTGATGTTAAGTTTTATTGGTAGAGGCAGGATTGCATAATAACACAAAGAATCTTTTGTTGGAACTCATCATACGTAAGTGACTTCAGTGAGGTGCTTAAACTATGGACTTTGGTTGCTTTGTCCATAAAAAGGACAGTAGTGTCTGGCATGTGGCAGCCAGTGTACGCTGTTCGGAGCTGCTTATTAGGACTGAGTGTGTGGTTGGCTTTCTCCATTGCCTAAACTGGGCCTTCTGTTTATAAGGGGTAAGCAGTCATTTCTCCCTAGTCACAGTGAGCTGCAGATTTGCCTGTTGTTCAGGTTTTAGGTGGGTTTTCTGTTGTAAACCCATTTGTTAGCCATTAATCATGTAAAACAGTAATGATAACATCGAAAAGAATTGCATTTCAGTTTTCATGCATTTTCCTTGACTAGAGGTGAATTTATTTCCTGGGGTGGTAGCATGTCTTGGAGAAAATAGAAATTTTCTGGGGAAAAACACATTTAAAAATGCTGAAATTTTAAAATAATGTGAAAATGGGATAGGTATTAATAAGAATTTACAATGAGAGATAATTATGGGGCTGCGCCAGTAGAAAGCATGTAATTTTCTCTGTTAGGACTTTGTTTTTCAAAGCTAGACTTCTTCTCTAATGTCTGTTACTGGTTTTTTTTCCTGAAAGCACCCAAAACATTTTTTACAGGTGGCTGTTTCATAGAAATTTTCTGTGAAATTCTTTAATTTTTCCTTCTGTTAAAATTGACACTTTCCACATTTTCGGAAAGGCACCAAGAATATCACAGACACCACCCAGGTTTAGCTGTTGTTGACATTTTGCTTTCTTTCAGGTTTTTTTCTAGAGTCTCAATTTCCCGAGGCTTCAAAATCCTTCATTGTTCTGCCTTTCAGGTAACAGAGAACGTGTGTTTTGAGCTTCACCATATCACCTTCAGGGACAGTGAGGCGTCAAAATGCATTTTCAAAGCCATATTGACATTCTGACTATTGATCTCTCCATTTCCTATTGAGTTTACTATAAAACTCATTCTATATGCAATTATATGATTTCAGTGAAAATCTAGTGAAATTAAGAGTTCAGTGGGATTGAGGTATATACTGTTCATTCTACGTCTGAATTTTGGCTTGGAGTGCAGTATTAAGCCTACTCCCATATCATGGTGTTAATGGTGAAACTGATTCACCGGGAACCAAATGTGGGGTAAAGAGAGTCACCGGGGTGCTGGAATCTCCACTTAGTGACATACTAGCTTTGTGATTCTCAGCGTCTCCCAGCCTCTTCTGGTACGTGTAGGTGTTACAGTAAGGTGGTCTTAAGCTTGAGAAAATGAAGCATTCTGCCAAAGTTTGGTACCAATGTAGACTGCAAACTGTTGGAACTGTAGGACTGACTCAGCTTTTCCAGCCAGTCACCAGATACCTTCATACCCTTGGCTCCAATAATATAAAGGAAGAAAAGGTACTAGTCTCTGCTGCCTCCTGCCTTACATTGTTAAAGTCAGGACTTGCCTGTCCTCTCTAGAACTGGTGTGACTCAGCTCTGCTTTGGTCCTCCTTGTAGTGCTTCAAGTTTAACTTCTTCCCTGTCTCTACTGGATTTTTTCATTTTGAATTCTAGAAACTGTGTGACTTCACATTCAGATTCATTCTGATCTGATATGCCAGAGGAGGCAATGGTTGGTATGTGTAATAATATCTATTAGGGAAATATTGTATGTTCCTTTTAAACTCTATCATGATATATGTGGTGTTGGTTCTGTTTTCTAATGTGTAACATGTCAAGGTCAAAGTATTAATACTTTTATTGTTCCTGCACTAGATAAGAGTACAAGAGAGAAGGACCCTGTGGTGGCATCTTGACCTTGTTAGCTGGGCAGGCCTTTTCTCTCCGATCATTGTCTTTCTCCTTCTTTTTTCCCTAGACGTGAGACTACAGACACAATGCCCGTCTTCCACAGCCCAGTGCATACACTGGAGCTTCTCTACTAAATTCTTAATCTAACTTTTTTTAGTATAAAATAATAGATGGAATTGTTGGAAAACAGGAATTGTCACTCTAGACTCTTTTTATTTGCAAAAACATCATCTTTTGTTAGAATCATTGATTTATTTTTGTCTGGGACCTAATTCTTCCGGTTTCCTTATCACTGTGTGGATATAGTCAGTGGCCTCTTTATCTTTGTTTGTTTCCCTCACAGAGTGAGAGTGGCCAAGCTCTGGATTGCTCCCAACCAGGGCCTCCTCTAGAGGGTTTTATTTTATGAGTCATTGGATCTAATGATGAACAAGAAAAAACAATACAGTTAAAATAACCACATAAAACCTCTGTTGGTATCTAATATTTGGATAGAAAAGTATACACATTATATATGTATAATTTGATGAATTTTCTCAGCATACATTATACCCATGTAACCACAACCTGTCTTAAGAAAGAGATCCCTCTTCTAGATGCTCCTGGGCATCCTTTTCAGTCCTCGCTACTTCACACAGAAAACTGCTGTTCTGATCTCTAACCCTATGCATGAGTTTGACCTGTTTTTGAACTTGATAGAAATGCCATCTTACACTATGCCCCATTGGGTCTTGTTTCATTTTCCAAATGGGGTGCCTGAGTCCTGCCTGTTGTTATGTGTAACAGTTGTGTATTCTTTCCCATTTCTGTATAGTATCCCATTGCATCAGTTTCCTGTTAGTGTTGTAACTAAGTATCACAAAGCAGTTTAAAACCATCCAAGTTTATTCTTGTTACAGTTCTGCAGGTCAGAAGTTTGCAGTTTGGGCTAAAGTCACCATGCTGGTGGGACTCCATCTTGTAGGCTCTGAGGGGAGAATCTGTCTCCTTGTCTTCTTCTGCTTCTCATTGCCACCTGGATTCCTTGGCCTGAGGCTGCTTTCTCCATTGTCAAAGCATGTAACTCCAGTATTGGCTTCCTCTTCACTTGACCTCTTCTGTCCTCCAATTTCCCTCTGCCTCCCTCTTAGAAGAACACATGTGAATACAGTTAGGGCCCACTTAGATCTTCTCCCCTCTCAGTATCCTTAACTTAATTAATCACCCCTGCAACATCCTTTTGCCATGGAAAGTAGCAGTCACAGGTTCCAGGGATTAGGATGTGGAATTTTGGGAAGGGAGCATTTTTCTGACCATCACACCAATTGTGTGAAGATACTATCATTGATTTATCCCTTCTGCCGTTAACAACGTGTATTGATTTCAGTGTGGAGTCACTGTGAATCCTGCTGCTATGGGCACTCTTACACATGGTTTTTCATGACAATTGCACGTATATATCTAGGAGTTGACTGTACGGTAATGTGTAAGTTCGACCTTAGGAATCAGTGCCAATTAGTTTGTTCAAAGTGCTTATACCAACTTAAACCCCTCCTAGCAGTGTATGAAAGTGCCAGACACCTGGTATAAGGAACAGAGCATAGTTGTGACCTGGCAGCTTTGTTTCAGAATTTAATCCACTGATAGCTCCCATTTTAGACCCTTTGTATATAATCCAGGATTTTTCAAAGTACGTTTATGGAGCAGAGTCCTGAAAAGTACTGTAGGAGAAAAGTCTTCTTCACAAACTGAGGGTTGCTGGGGGTGGAGGGATGGGGTGGCTGGGTGATGGACATTGGGAAGGGTATGTGTTGTGCTGGGCCCTGGGTATTATATAAGACTGATGAGTCACAGACCTGTACCCATGAAACAAATAATACATTATATGTTAATTAATTGAATTTAAATTAAAAAATGAATTTGGGAAATACTGGATCCTCCTAGGAGATTCACTTTGCCAATGAATATGGTAAAGATTTTAAGCCTGTGTTATTTCTGTGTGACTTGTTTCCTAAGTGGATTTAACTTTGACTTACTTTACCTCTATTGAAGTCTGAAAGAAAAAGAGTTCCAAGGAATACTCTTTGAAAATTCTAGAAGAAAACCATTACTCAGGAGATTTTTTATTACATTTTTTTTAGAGAGAAGTTTATAATTCACAGAAGACTGGAGAGGTAGGCACAGAGATTTCCTATATATTCCCTGCCGTACACATGTACGTTCTCTTCCACTGTCCATATCCCCTACCAGAGTGGTACATTTGTTACCACTGATGAACCAACATTGACACATGGCATCATGATCACCCCAAATCTGTGGTTTACCTTAGGTTTCATTACTGATTTTGTACGTTCTGTAGAATTTTGTACACATTTGAACAAATGTGTAATGACATCCATCATTATCGTATCATGCAGAGTAGTTTAACTGCCCTAAAAATCCTGTGTTCCACCTATGTATCCCACCCCCACTGTCTCAGCTTCTGGCTACCACTGATCTTTTTACTGTCCCTATGGTTTAGTCTTTTCCACAGTGTCATGTGGCTGGAATCATACAATATAGGCTCTTCAGATTGGCTTTTTTTCACTTAGCAATGTTCATTTGAAGTTCTTTTATGTCTTTTCATGGCTTGATAGCTCTTTTCTTTTTAGTGCCAAATAATAATCCATACTCTGATGTATCCGTTTACCCTACTGAAGGACATCTTGGTAGCTTCCAAGTTTTGGCAGTTATGAATAAAGCTGCTCTAAGTATCTATGTACAGGTCCTTGTGGGGACATAAGTTTTCAACTCCTTTGTTTAAATACCAGGGAACATGATTGTTGGATCATACGGTAAAAGTATGTTGTTTTTCTAAGAAACTGTCCAGCTGTCTTCCAGAGTGGCTCAGCCAGTTTGCATTCCTACCAGCAATGAATGATAGCTACTATTGTTCCTCACCCCTGCCAGAATTTGGTATTTTCAGTCGTTCGGATTTCGGCTATTCTAATGGGTGTATATAGCAACCCATTTTGTTTTAATTTATGTTTTCTGGATGGCGTATGATATGGAGTATCCTTTCATATACTTATTTGCTATATGTATATCATATTTGGTGAGACGTCTATCCAGATTTTTGGCTAAATTTTTCGTTGGGTAGTTTGTTTTTTTAGTGTTGAGTTTAATGAGTTCTTTGTATATTTTGGATAACAGTCCTTAATCAGATTTGTCTTTTGCAAATACTTTGTCACAGTCTATGGCTTATCTTCTTATGCCCTTGACACTGTTGTCCACAGAGCAGAAGTTTTTAATTGTAGTCAAGTCCAGCTTATCTGTCATTTCTTTCATGAATCACACTTTGGTATTAAATTTAAAAAGCCATTTCCATACCTAAGGTCATATAAGTTTTCTCTTGTGTTCTAGGAGTTCTATAGTTTTCTATTTAACATTTAAGTCTAAGATATGTTTTGAGTTAATTTTTGTGAAGGGTGTAAGGTCTGCATCTAGATTGATTTTCTTGCATGTAGATGTTCCAACATCATTTTTTTGAAAATACTGTCTTTGCTCCATTATGTTGTGTTTGTTCCTTTGTCAAAGGTTACCTGACTATTGATGTGGGTGTGTCGGGTCTTCTCTGTTCTGTTCCATGAATCTGTCCGTGTGTTCTTTCACCAGAACCATATGGTCTTGATTACTGTATCTTCATAGTAAGTCTTGAAGTCGGGTAGTATCAGTCTTCCAAGTTGGTGCTTCTCTTAAAATTGTATTGACTATTCTGGATGTTTTGTCTCTCCATAAAAACTTTAAAATCGCTTTGTCAGGAGGCGCCTGAGTTGCTCAGTCCATTAAGAATCTGCCTTCGACTCAGGTCATGATCTCAGGGTCGTCCATCCAGCCCTGCATCGGGCTCCCTGCTCACAGGGAGTCTGCTTCTCCCTCTACCCATCCCTCCACTCAAGCACTCACGAGTGTGTGTGTGTACGTGTGTGCGTGCTTTCTCTCTTTCAAATACATAAATAAAATTATTTTGTCAGTATCCACAAAATAATTTGGATTTTAAATGGGGTTTCACTGAATCTTATAGATCAAATTGGGGAGAACTGATGTCTCAGTAATAATGACTCAATGACTCAATGATTTTTGCTAAAAACGTAGAGGAAGTTGTTACATTTGTAGAAGGTAAAAACACTAATTATATCTGAATATTCTTTCTATAATGTGAAACTATAGAAACCATCAGAAAATGGGTTGAATTTGCTTCTATCAAGTTTTCCTTTAGTGAGGCCTATGCCTTTGGGGAAAATCTGTGTTAGTATCATCTTAAGTTTTGTACCAAGAAGCCCAGTATAAAAAATAATTTCTACTGGGAATATTGTTGTTTGTCTCTTGTGTACTGGTTCCTCCACCTGGATTTCTCCACACATTCCCCTGCCTCTTAAACCAGCTTGTGGTAGAGGGAGCATCTTGCTTCTTGTTTATTCTTTCTCTTGGCCTGTTTTGTTTTGTTTTTCTTCTTTGTGTCTCTGGTCTTTAGAAGGGAGCTTGGCCATCACATCCTAGGCGATGAGCACTCAGCCAGAGGGAAGTAAAAGTTTCAGAGGGAAGTAAAGGTTTCCATGGCGCCTTGAACCTTAGGAGGGAAGGTTTTCTAGTGGAGCTTAGACTGACTCCTAAGCTGAGTCCTGAAGGAGGAGGACCCAGGATTTGACCAGGACTTTTTAGCCAGGTAAGGGAGGATGGAGAGAAGGATTCACTTCTGTTTAAATTGCTGTTAGAGAAAGAAAGATGGCCAGTATTGCTGCCCCCACATAGCCCCTCTCACCCCCCCCAAAGAAGAGAAATGCCTATTTCTTTGGTCTTTTAAACATAGCCTGCTTGAATAATTGACTTATCTAGGTAAAGGACAAAGTATTTTTAATGTTATAAAGTCACACCTTATGCTCCTATCCATAAAGAAAAGACTTCTTTGGCACTTGTAGTTTTGATTATTTTCTGACAAACTGTGGGTGAGTAGCATATCCAATGTATTAGTTTTGACATATGATTACACCCAGTGCAGCCTCAGCCAAGCTGTCTCTGGGGATTACAAAGGCATAGAGTTAAATTTCCCAAGTTGAAAAAGAGGCTTTCAGAAATGAATTTCTCTCTCCACTCTCAGTGACTTCTCTGCTATTTCCCTGGGGAGGTTGCTAGGCATTTAACAGATCTCCACGTTAGAAAATTCTTCCAAGCATTTCGCTCTGAGGTATTTGTGTGTGTGTGTGTGTATGTCCTTGGCCTCAGTTTGGTGTTGTGGAGGCTACATAGAATCTCCTTTATGTTCATATTTGTGAAAGTTTCCTAGAACATTATCTCCACTCATTATCACGGGGCTAGTCCATAGCTACGAGTTGTCTCAGTCATTCCCAGTTAGGCTTAGCCCTGCTAAGGTTGAAGGAAGCCATGTGACCGCAGAGTCCAGGCCTGGTTCCCACCACCTCCACACAGCTGTTAGCTTTCCTGCATCCCTGGGCTCTTGCTGGGACATGAGGGATTTCATTTCAGCCTGACAGTGTTTTGTTGCTCTTGGCCATTGCACAGAGGCTCACATCCTGTATGTTTTAAAAAAATATCTTCTTTGAAAGACTCTTTTCAGTATCTGCGGGGTGTATAAGGTATGATATGTATATTTAAAACCAATTTTTTCTTTGCTTTTCCATAGTAATAAAGCATAAGCAAAATGAAAGGGGACATATTGAAGGGTATTTTTGGAAGTACGTTAAGGTTTACTATTAAGTCTGGATTATCAAATTATAAAGACTTCTTCCTCATTAAATCAGACACAAGGCCTCTCTACATGCTGGTATTTTGTTAGTTTAGTTCGGGCTTTTCTTACTAAAGGCTCTTTAGAAATCTACTGAACTCCAGGTCCTAGGACCAGTTCAAGTACCCAGCAGAGGCAGACCGTTGAAAACTTGACTGACTCAGTGTGTGCAGGGGACGACCTCAGGGCCACTGGCTCTGGCAAAGTCACATGGCACAAACATGGCTGCTGTATCTCCCAGGTGGCCGTTTGCAGAGAAAGGGGCGGTGAGCCTGGTGAACAAACTTAGGGATTGCTATTACAATTCGTTGTGTTTGATAGTGACACAGTTTCATGGTTTCAAGAAAAGCCCTTGTTCGAGCTTTACATGCTTTCCTAATCTCCCCAAATTGACCTTGATTGTGCCCTGTTACCACAGTGCCTTGTTATCCTCATTTCCTCTTCTCTGCATATGTATCCTGTATATGAGGTTTTGCTCCTTCTTGGTCACTCTCTCTGCTCTTCAGTTTTCTTCCATGCCTCTTGTTTGGCTTCCAGTCGAGTTATTCGGTAAAACTTAGCTTTTTCAAAGAGTGACCTTGTTTTGTACTTAAATACCTTCGTCTTTCACGTGCTCAACTCACTGGCTCCAAATTGCCTCCTCTTTTGGTCTTTCAAGTTACATCCTGGCGTTTTCTAAGAAACAACGAATTTCCTGAATTCTCTGGAGGAAAAGCAATGGATCTTTCAAACTCAGAATGGTTGTAGTGAGTTATGGAAGCGAACACTGCCTGTGTTTGGGAACTCTTTTCCTCTGGGAAGCTAGGAATCCGAGTATAGTGGATGTCATCAGCTTGCCTTGCACTAGAGTTGACTAAAACCAAGAAGGTACCACCTCGGTTACTTCCTTCTGCTTGGCGATTTAAAAGGCTTTCTCAAACCTCCAGAGTTTCAAGTGAGGATGTAAGTAATTTTTTTTTTTTTTGGAGGAAATATAAACCAACTAATTCAATGCCTAATGAGCTTTCTTCCCAGTGGGAAATCAGTGTAAAATAAAGCTGGCAAGTTTTTAAAGTTTTCTTTTCCTCCGTTACCTGACGAATTAGTTATTTATAAACTATCAGCTGAGTAAGTATTAAGACCAAATGTTCAGTGGGTTATATATAACCCTATACCTTTTACAAGGTGAGCTGACATAAAATATTCTTGACTTACCATTCAGTGTTTAAATTTGTTTTTCCTCAATCATTGAAATTAAGGCACATACCAAGATGTACTACATTGTTAAAATGCAATTAAAACAGACTTTTTTTCCTTACAGAATTCGCGTTTCATTTTAGAAAGGTTTGTGGGCAACCTGCCTGAATTTGTGCTTAAGTTTTTTTAAGCATTGGCCATAGTTAACTCCCCTGAGGACAGGGAATAGTTAGCTTTATAATGAGATATTAAATATTACTGGTAGGAGCAGACATTATTGTTTTAACACAGAAATAATAACTAGCTAATATTTGTTGAGCACTGATAATGTGCTTCTGAGGCTAATGGGAAGGACTTAGGAAGTTAATTGTGAAACAGGATCTCAGATACTGGCTAGTGAAAGATGTTTAATGTGAGTTTACTAAAATATCTTATTAAGAATGATTTTTTGATTTTTTTTTCCAAATGCAATTTGGCATCTAACAATATGATCACATTATAACTGTATGTGATTTGATAATTATATTAGGATTTTTTATTTATACTTATGAATAAGATGGATTTATATTTCTTCAACTATTTTTTTAAGTTTCTATGTTCAGGTTATGCTGGGTTTTATAAAATGAAATGGGAAGCTTTCTTTGACTTTTTTTTTCCTATACCATATAACATTTTAAAAAGCATAAAAATTCTGTCTCGTAAAGGTTTGATAGTGCTTCCCTGTAAAATCATTGTCAGCATTGTCTATTTCTGTACAGTTATTGAGTTCAGAGTCTGTTTCTCAAGTCAATTTTGACAATTTATATTTTCTTAGGAATCCTTTCTTTTCATCTAGCCTTTCAAATTTTCAGCATAAAATCATATGTATTCCCTTATACTTGTATTAAATTTCCTTTGTCTCTTTGGCTTGTATTCATTTTCTTATTTCCAGTGTTGTATAATTGTATTTTCCCTCTTGATGAGCTTTGTGAGAGGTTTGTATATTTTATTGATCTTTTCAAAGAACCAGCTGTTCTACTGCTTATATTCTAATCCCTTAATTTCTGTTTTATCTTTTTAATGATTCTCTCTTTTGCTTCCCTTAGGTTTATTTGATGTTCTTTTAGCTTGTTGAGTTGAATAATTGAATATTTTATTTTCTTATTTAATAATGAAGATGGCTTTTTTTAGGGTGACTTTTTCTGATCCCCTCTTTCCTCAGATTTTAAATATCTTTCCTTCCATCTTCACTCTTATCTGATGAACTCGATCCCTACATTCGTGAGAAAATTGAAACAGAAGAGAGACTTCCTCTACCCAGTGTCGATACTCATATCTTCTCTCTTCCTGCTTGTTGCTTAGGTAACTGTTCATGCTAGTCAGAGAATAGTTCTAAGTAACTAACACGCTCATGTCTAAGGCCAGTCCCTTTCTTAGTGCCGCCATCCTGTCTCCTCTCGCCTAGTCAGAAGAAACCACCCATGGCCACTGGGGGCATTGAGGAGTAGTTGGTTAAAGGTACAAACTTGCAACTAATAGATAAATAAGTTTCTGAGAATCTAATCTGCCTCTTAGTGATTATAGTCAATAATCCTATATTCTAAACTTCAGACTTGCCAGGAGATTAGCTCTTCATTATACTTACCACAAAAAAAATAATTATGTGTCATGATAGAGGTGTTAGGTAGTACAGTGGTCGAAATCATATTGCAATGTATAAATGTATCAAATCAACATAATGTGCACCTTAAACTTAGACAATGTTATATGTCAATTACATCTCGATTTAAAAAAGAAATTACCTTACCAGTTCTCCCCTCTACCACACAAACTGCACATAAGCATGCTATACTAGTTGCATCTCCATAAACCTTCTCCATAAAGCCCTGCTTTCCTACCACATGTTCACAGTATCACTGCTGAATTGGGCAGTTGCTGCCAAGAAGTTATTTTTATTCATGGCCTCAAATTCATTCTTCTCTTAGTCTCTCAAACCCAGACTAGTAGGCTATCATTCTCTTACTTCATAGAGACTATTCTGTCGAGGTTATCCCTTACCTCCATGGCTCCTTGAGCTACAGTGGTCATTTCTTAGGCCTCATATGGCACGGCAAAGTCCTCTTTTCCTTTTCTTTCTTTTTTTTTGGTCACACATGGTTCTCACTTGGCCTCTAGGACATTTTAGACTCTTGGTAGTCTTTCTACCTCACTGGTTGCTCCTTCTTACTCTCCTTTGCTGGTTCTTTTTTCTCTGACCTCTTAATGTTGGAATGCCTCATTCCTCTTCTCTTGTCTATTTTTCATCTATCCTGTGTGGTCCTATGTGGTATGATGGCTACCACCCATATACTCGTGGTCTCCGAATTTACAGCTCTAGCCCTGACCTCTCCCACGCTCCATGTGTGCATTTCCAACTGCTTCTCTCTCTTTCTGTTTGAATGTGGCATCTCCAAGTTAATGTGTCCCAAACCAAACTTTTTATCTGCTTCTCCATCCTGTTCTACAACTCTTCTCCGTCTCAGTCCATGGCTGCTTCCCCTTGCCAGTTGCTCTGGCTACACTGAAATGGTCCTTGATGGTTTATCCTCTTCTACGGCATGTCCGAGCCATTGGACAGTTCTGTTGGGTTTGCCTTCAAGTATATTCAGGATCTGGTGTCTCCTCACTGAGTCAGTCTCACTCTGTGTACTTCCGTGGTCGCTAAGTGCTGTCATCACCGCCCACTATGGCCTATGGTCAACAGAGCAGCTGGCGTGACCCTTTCAAGATGGAAGTCAGATCAACCCACTTTGCTGCTCCAGATTCTACAGTTGCTCCACATTGCATTCAAAGTGAAAGCTGAAGTCCTTACACATGACGTGGCCCCCGTTACTTCTCACACCTTACCAACTCCTGTTTTTCCCTCCCTCCCTCCCTCCACTCCACTCCACCCATGTGGCTTCCTTGTTACTCTTGGTTGTGCCAGACATGCCATTGCCTCTACCTCTTCTATGACAGTTGCCAGCCTCTGTTAGAAGTTCTTCCTCCGGAAGTCCAGGAGGCTAATTCTCTTCCAGTCTTCACCAAGTGTCATCTTCTCTTTGAGCCTTACGCTGACCACCCTATTTAAAACTGCCACCCCTCCCCTCCCTTCTCAACCCCATTTACCTCCCTCTATTTGTTCTTGTTGATGTGGTGCTTTTCATTGTCTACCAAATTATATAACTGAAGGTATTTGTTTATTTTCTACCTCCCTTATTAGAATATAAATTCTGGGAAAGCAGAGACCTTTCTGTTTTCCACTAATGTCTCTCAAGCACATAGAACAGTCCTTGGCACCTGGTGGGAACTCAGTGAGTATTTGTCAAATGACTGGTGAGTGCAGGCTGTGATTTGGCTGTGAGAAACTGGCTGCAGTTCATCAATTTTGATGTTCAACGTACCATTGTCCTTAGTTGCTAAATAGTTTTCTGGGATTTGTAGTGCCATTCCGAATGGAGAGAGCTTAGTGTTCAGGGAGGTGGTCACACTTGGAGTAGCAAGGGGAGATGTTCAGGGAGTAGTGCCCTCATTATATCCCAGCTCAGTGTCTGAGGCACAGGAAGGGACAGCTGCCATCTATTTTAGCTGAAAAGGGATGTGCATGGGTCAGAGAAGTGGTAGAAAAATTAGAAAGTGGGGCACCTGGGTGGCCCAGTTAGGCATCTGACTTCCGCTCAGGTCATGATCCTGGGGTCCTAGGATGCAGCCCCTTGTTGGGCTCCCTGCCCAGTGGGGAGTCTGCTTCTCCCTCTGCCTGCGGCTTCCCCTGCTTGTGTGCTCTCTCTCTGTGTTAAATAAATAAAATCTTAAAAAAAAAAAAAAAAAGAGAGAGAGAGAGGGAAAAATTGGGAAGCAATGTCCCAGCTTTGTAAAGAAAATCTATTAATGAAGTCAAGCGAGGATGTGCAATGAGCAGAGGTGTGAGTCTGTCTCCGTCTTATCATACAGTGGATACTTTCCAGATTCTGACATTACTTTGTGTTTTCAGCAGACTTGGTTTTTGGAGGTACTACGAACAGTCACTTCTTCCTGAACTTGGGTGATATCAAACGAAAAGTTGCGAGAGGCGGTGCCAGGGAATTAGCTGGACACCATTTTTAGTCAGCTGTCTCTTCCTCTAAGATATGTGTTTGTGGAAGCCTCTGTCTCAAATGTTGGTCGATCATTTCTAAGTTTTAAAAAATGTTTTTTTCTGTTGGTTATTCAGATAATTTTTGTTAAACACGATGAGATCTCTTGTAGAATTCTTGACTCTAGCTCTCCTATTAAGCTTGATTTATTGAGTGGATGAGGAATGGCCCAGAACGGAGTTACTTTCACTGTGGGGGGGAAAGGGCAGTGCTCTATACTGTAGTTGCTAAAAGGAGGTTTAGCTGTGGCACTGCTGACTTTGCCCTTTCTAGTACTTCCTCCTAGAATTCTTTAAAATGTTGGAGAATCTTAGTGAGAAGAAAAAAGGCTAAATATTCTTTATTTTTGATGATGCTTAGAAGTATAAAGATTTTGATTAGGAGAAGTGCTTAATCCCTTATGAAAAAATTGAGCTTTCTTTGTGACTGGGTGACTCTGAGCAAACGGGAATCTTCAAAGGTGATACTTATGTGCTTTTCCCAGGAATGATTTCAAATTGATTTTCATTTTTCTTTTTTAATGAGATGACTACATAATACTTTTCTCACTTTAACCAAGTCATTTAAGAGGAAAGACCAAATTACTTAAAATCACATTGGATTTTGATTGCATTATGCTTTCTGAAACTGACTTCTCTTAGTCTCCTATTTAAAAAACAACAACAACAACAACAAAACTTTGGGAAGAACATTTGGTGATGGTCAAATTTACACTGGGCATACTATTCTGGAAGCTATTGTCGGGATACCTCCCCGCCTTCTGCCTTTGCCAAATACATGACTAGGATATTTCTGGTGATGTGGGCTGAAGGTAAGCAGGGAGATTTTCAAAGTTTGACTTAAGGATATAATATACATATATATGTGTAATATATATAAAATATATATTATATAAATGAATGTATACAGAAATTGTCACTTTTAATAGAATTATTTTAATTTCTAAGCAAACATGCTTAGAAATGAGAAACATTGCCTCACCTTAACAAGTAAGGTATTGTTTTTCTTCCCGGCAGAGGAAAGAGTTCTTGTTCATCCCTTTCTCTTTGCTTTTACAGCAGTTATATCTATGTTTAATCCTTGATACTTGGTTGTAAGATGTTGTTTTAAAAATACACTTGGAGGGTGTGGGGCACAGAGGCACAGTAACCAGGGCAGGGTTTTGTGTATTGGACTGTCGCCCTGGTTGATGAGGATGTCACAATCAAAGCAAGTTTTAAACTCAGATATAGTCATCTATCTAGTTGGAGTTCTGACTGCTAATAATGAATTAGGGATTTGGGTTTAGATCATTCTTGCCCTAACTTAGTAACTGGAGCATGTACCTATGTCTTAGGAAATGTAAAAACCTTTCACATTGTGTGACCTTCAGTGGTTCCTCTGTAGGCTTCTAACTATGCATTTGTTTCTCTTTAAAAGTTCCATTTTCTTCTTAGAACACTGAGAAGTCGTTGTTCCCTTATTTTTCATCCAAGTCCGCCTTGTTCTTAATGAAATATCATGTCATATTTAAGAAATAGTGCTACTTTTCTGTTACAGAGTTTTACGATTTTTCTTTTTAAGTTTCTGTCAGTGTTAATTTATGTTTTAAGGATGAAATGATACACTTTTCTTATTAGAACATCTGTATTAATCTTCCATTTGATCAGAAGGAATATTTTTTAAGTGGCTTCATATTCCTTTCCTAGTTTCAAGTATTGGCCACACATTTGTGTTTTAACAGAAATTGCTATAGTACATTTATGAGCTGTAGTTGTAGGCCTCAAGAACATATGCATATTTTATCATTTTCCTTTCATTGTTAATGTGATTTTTAAAATGATTATAAATATTGGATGTGCCTATGACTTAGTAGCATGGGAAAGACTTCTTCCCCCCAAAGAATAAGGTGCCTTCAGAGTTTTAATGGTTCTAATGTCAACCAATAGGAGTGCTGAAAATAAACATATTAGAATATTTTAAGCTTTATTTGTTTATGCCACTTTAGGGAATGTTTTTTTTTTTTTTTTTTTTTATAGTATCCGCTTTGAAAAGACAACAGATCGCTAAACATGTCTTAGATGCCCTGCCCATATCCAAGGTCTGGTGATACTCTAAAATTTCTACTTTCCTTTCAGTCAGCTAACTGGTCTGTCTAGCCTTCTTTGTATCCTCATTTCTACTAAAAGGAAACGAGTATGCAGCAAAATAGAGAATACTGCTTATAAGGGTTTCTCTTTTTATTTATTTATTTATTTTTATTTTTTTTTTCTCTTTTTATTTTTTAAATAGAAGCATTTATTGTGTACCAACTCCACAGCGGGCACAACTTTGGAGACTCAAAGTTGAGTTTAGTTGCAACCTCTGATCTTGATGGTATTTGCTTATTTATTCATTAAACAAATATTTATCAAGTGCCTCTTTATGTGTCATGCATTAGAATATTGCAATAATAGAAGACATAAAATGGAACTGGCATTCCTGTATGTGGAGACAGATACTAAGCAAAGTATTAGGTTAAAAATATTTATTGTATACTACAATTGTCCATGCACGTGCATGTGTGTAATATGTATACGTATAACTAACTGATTATGTATATTTATGTACTTACACATGAGTTAGATGGTGGTGAGTGATAAAGGAACAAAGCCAGTGGAGGGAGCTGGGAAGGGTGTGGGGAAGCAATGACAGGTTATAAATTTAGATAAGGTGGTCAGGGAAGGCAGGAAAGTTCTCACTGTGAGAAGGTGACACTTGAGTAAAGACCTGAAGAGGTAGATAAAATCCTTCATGCCTAGTGGAAGAGACAGGCACACAGGGAATCTAATTTTCATGGGTAGGAGATCACACACACATCAGTTTTACAGGGTGAGTTTAACTCCATTCCAAGAGTCTGGGAAGACCCTGGAAGAGAAGGCCTCCGAGTGGTCTCAGGCAGAGAACCTGAGCAGAGAGCAGCTAGGTTATGCAGAATGTGATAAGCTGCTTGGGGGTTCCTACTGAGTGAAGACAGAGGCTAGAGTTGTAGGCGATGAATTTGTAAGGTGTTTGGGGTTGGTTTGCAGAGCACCTTGTATGCCCTGCGGAGAGGCTTTGATTTGATTGTGTAGGCACCGAAAGGCTTTAAGTTGGAGAGTGTGATGGGGTCAGATGTGCATTGGGGGGCGGGCAGGACATAACAACAGAGGTCAGTTTAGAGGCTGTTGTAATGGTTCTGGTGAGAAATGCTTACCTGGGAAGTTGTACGGTGGAGGGTGGTTGAGGCATGGGGGGTTGCAAAGGTCAGAATATATTCGCCAGGTAATCTCAGCAGAGTTTGTTAGTTGTATGTGAGAGGTAAAGGTGAGAGGAGTCAAGGAACTAAGATATATATTTTATATCACAGCCTACTACACATGCTACAAATACACACCTAATTGATTATAGAACATTTTGCTGAAACAAAGTTTCATAAAACGGTTTTTTACCTTAGTGTGTGTAGTATATTTTGATTTTTTTTTATTTCATTTATTTTGGTGTCTTTAAAATGCTGGCCGTGACTTGATAAATTGATTCCACTGGTGGGTCATGACCCATAGTGTAGAAAATACCTGCATAGGCTTCTTTAGGTTATTTCCTAATAGGTAGGTTGTCCCTCCCCCCACCCGCCGCCCCGAGTTCTTTATGGTGTTATGTCTGCAGACACCTTCCACTTGGTGGAGGAGGAAGAGGGTAGCGGCAGTACAAAGTATTATTTCCAAGTTCAATACAATGTGGAAACATTTATTTGAGGAAATCGTATGTTGAGCCAACTGATGGCTTCTCAGTAAGACGGTAACAGAGGAACACACAATATGTCATCACCAATTGCCTAGACAGTGTATCTCTGCTGAGAGGGTGGCTAGTTGTGCTGGAAACATTTTGTGGGTGTTTTTTTAGTGAGGTGAGTGGGGAAAGAGAGGGATGTCATCTTTCTTTTTCTACTTTCTTTGCTGCTAAAACGGGTGTCCTCATTCGATACAGAATGGCAGAATTTGGAATGCTCCTTGTGTGGTGTTTGTGGCACCCTGAATTAAGCTCATGCTTGAAACCATCCTTGGTTTTCTGACCAAAGAACTCAAAATTTTAAGCCGAAGAATGGAGGATAATACCACCTGCTTGGTTTGTTTCATGAGGATTATGTGAGATAATGTGTAGAAAGAACAGTGAAACATAGGAAACATTCAAAATGAATGACTACTGTGATTTTCTTCCTGTAACGAAACTATTATTGACACAGAACCTCTTTGATCATGTTCATGAGCACTAGGAAAGATGGGGAACCTTTCTGAGTTTTATAAATACAATAAGCTAAAATTAAAGTTCTTCTCTTGGTGTTGCTGAAGTTTTAGGAGTATGTAAATTTTCATGAAAAATAAAGATGCATTTGAATTGTAGCAGGAAAGATATTAAAGTACATCCAAGCTGAGATTGTTCTAGGGGTGGCTTCTGAAAGAACTTTGTTCTTTGGAATAGCATATCCTGAATTTGCCTAGCGTGAAGAAAGCTTTCAAATAGTATGAGCATATGACCTACACACACATGTGTATATGTGTACATGTGTATGTACACACATGTAGGTCACGTGTGTATGTATGCATTTATGTTTGTATGTGTATATGTATATATATATATACACACTTGAATATTTTAATATCTTTGCTATAATCATTTGGTAGGTTTCCATTGCATTTTGGATGATGAAGCTTAAATTTTTGAATATCGATTTCTTTGAAGGATGGGAAAGTTATAGCTCTTAGAGATTAGATTCCTTTTGAGTAGTGAAAGAGTTTAGTTCAATGAACTCATTGGGATAAGTCTGTGGAAATAGGTAACAAAGGACACCTCCAGCAGAAGAATTTTACTGGGACCATTTTTTACTTTACTTTCAAGTAAAATACAGAAAAGAGGCTGAAGAAAGCTCATTTTCTCTTGGAAGGAATTGGCAAAATACTCCTTAACAGAAGTCATGATGCCTTTCTTTCTTTTTTTTTTTTTTTTTTAAAGAGATCACAAGTAGGCAGAGAGGCAGGCAGAGAGAGGGGGAAGCAGGCTCCCCGCCGAGCAGGGAGCCCGAGGTGGGGCTCGATCCCAGGACCCTGAGATCATGACCTGAGCTGAAGGCAGAGGCTTTAACCCACTGAGCCACCCAGGCGCCCCCATGATGGCTTTCTTTACAGCAGTAGGTGACACATAGAAATGTCTAAAATGGAAGTCACGCCCCAGTATTTGGGTGCAGAGGAGGGGTGGAAAGGCTGAGCCATGAGAGGAGGACGGAGAGGAGCTTGTTGAGTGCGCCATGGTTCCTGGGTTTCCTGGTGCACCATTTGCCTTTTTGTAGTTTTTCTTCTGTTTCATAAACAGAGTACCATATTCTGAGTAGAGGTAACTGAAACAAAAAACGTAATATTTAGCTTTTAAATCTGCTTTTTGGAAAAGAGAAAGAAAGAGAGTAGCCCTTAATTGACCCATTTACAAAGAAGGAGAAGATGAGTGTGTGTTCTAGTCCACTGAGTCCGATGATTGTGCAGTTGAAGATGTTTAGTTATGGAATTTGTGCTGCAATTTGAGTAAGAATGGTAGGATCTTTACTGATGCTGGGTTTGGGGCGGATGGTGGGGTTTATCTGTTAAATGAAGGAGTACATTAGAAATCGTGTGTGAGGGGATGTATGTGTGTGAAGGTGGACATTTAAATCACCAAGGAAGTAAGTGGTGGAAATAAAATCACCAAGGAAATAAGGAATTTCACTCAAAGCCTTTGAGTGAACTTTAAGAAATGATGGTGTTGATCAGCTCTATTCCTAGGAATTCTCTCCATAAGCCATTTGGTACCCGTTACCCTGCATGGCCAGGCACTCAGTCTGCCTATAACATCCTTTTTTTCCATTATGAAACATATATGACCTATTCAGGCCCTCCGTGGGGCGGTGTTTTAATCATTCTCTATCGATTTATCCATCACTTCGATGCCGCCTATTGAGAGCCTCTTCTTTACTCAGACTCTCATTCTCTCTGCCTGACTTGCATAATGCTTTGGGACTCTCTTCACATTTTTTTTCCCCCTGTGGGAAGCAGTCATGATTAGGAAGCCACAAAAGGTCAGCTGTATCATTGCTTTCTCTCAGCTTTCTGAGGTGCAGAGAACAAATAATGGCATTAGAGAAATATTGTCATTGTCCATAACTGATAATGAGTATCAGAACTTCCTTAAAATTAATCAGTGCTGAGTGTCCAGCTTTGGCATAAGTCTGAATGATTTATTGCAAACGGCTGATGCCAAGAGAATGTTTTGCATTTACCAAAGGAGAGGGTCAGTGATGAGAGGGCTGCAGTGATGGCTGAATTTCCTGCAAAGGGGGACATTCTAGGCAGGGCCCAGAGCAGCCTTGTGAGCGGTGGTGGGTCTTTGAACCTAGGGTTGTTGCTACAAACTGACCAGTACAAATGAGATGATTTTATTTTATTTTCCTTTTGTTTTGATGTTAATTGGAGAGGGAAATGTAGATCTGGTGGATGTGGATGAAGGATTCCTACAGGGACTTGCATAAATAACTGGAATCCCTTGCCCTCCACCTGCAACTTTCAGAATCTCATTTGGATTGAAAGACTGGAGCTCGATTTTACATATGAAGGAAACTCAGCTCACTTCATTATTATTCATGGTCAAATCCCCAAATCTCCTCCCCAGCAAATTAAAACATCTTTTTTTTTAGAGGCCAAATGATGATGGTGTCAAGTATTGATGAAGATGAATAAGTCATTCTTTTCTCAATTTATACATTCCTTCCCCCCCCTCCCCCCCACTGTTCAGGATGGGGTTTGCTCATTTAAACCAAGACCCAGTAATTCATTCCCTCTCCTCTCCGTAAATTGTACGCGTTGTGTTAATCTCCAGGCTAGGTAATGGAGGAAAATATTTGAAAATGTGATAGCTCATTATAAGGGCATTTGACATAAGCATATTTGCTGATGACGGATTGCTGATCATTGGTAATTTAAAGGCATTCTGAGCAGTAGTTAAGGTAGAACATTTTCCTTGCATTCATCAGTTAAGATCAAGGTAGCCTAACTTAGAGAAACCTTTCAAAGTCTCTGAGTAAAATGCAGATTTGGAAGCTGGCTGTTATGTGAACACACATACATCCTGTGCTTACTGGTTGTGTTTTGTCCCCCTGCTTAATCAAGTTATCATGAAGTAAGACATGGTTAACAACAGGCCATTTTACTTTATGTATCCAGATACATCCTCAAAAAAAGAAAAGTTTTTTTAAGATTTATTTATTTAAGAGAGGTAGGGGGAGGGGCAGAGGGAGTGGCAGAGGGAGAGAGAGAATCTGAAGCAGACTCCCTCCTATGCTCAGAGCCCAATGCAGGGCTCAATCACATGATGCTGCAATCACAACCTGAGCTGAAATGAAGAGTCCTATGCCTAACCGACGGAGCCACCCAGGCCCCCCAAAAGGCAAAGTATTTTTAAGCACATTTTAGAAAATGAAGTCTGGGACTAGAATAGCATGTTGACTTTGAAGATTTTCATGATATTGGCAACAGAAATAGGTATCACATCCTACTCCTAAGTAGGTACTGGAACTTTAGTGTCTTTAATCTGTATCTTCAGCAGTATGATGTAGTTTACACATACTCCTTAAAATATGCATTAGCCCACTTCTGAAAATTATTGGAGTAGTTATGTTTTCCTTTGTGGAAAAACACTGTGGATGTTCCCCAGGTGAGTAATTGTTGTTTAGAGGCATTTTGGAGCTCCTAAAGAGAGGCACAGTTGCCTAATAACACTTCGGATCCATCATGACATGCTTTATGAGAAAGCAGCATTGGGTGCAGCTTTGCAGTATCCAAAGATCAGAGCAGCTGTTGTCTGCAGAGCCTCTGGGGTGTATCTGTCAGGCGTTTGCATATAGAACAAGGTGTTTCAGTTAATGTGTCATGATAGTTTAATTGCATCACCTTTCTTGGGAGTTTGCTCGATTCCTGGTTCAGGAGCATTCAGTGAGATGGTAACCTATCAGTTTTTCTTTCTGTAACAGCCTTCACTTGTTATTGTTTGGTTAGGTTAGATCTGCTCATTCCTAATACATACATGGGGGAAAAAAATGTGCCGCACATTTTACTCAGCTTCCCTGTGGCATTTAACCTTGTTCTTTAAAACCACCTTGTCCTATTTTTGTTTTTGTTTTTGTTTTGTTTTTTTCCAACTCTTCTCAGTAAGAAAAGTTAGCTTTTCCTCTGGTTCCCAGGCTTCTAGTCATCCCCTCACCTAACTATTGGGGGCCTCTTCTTTGTCCATGTTGTCATTGTGCTTATTTCTGTATTGCCAACTCCCAAATGGATTGCTTCTACCCGATGTCTCTCCTGTTGCTCACAGCTGGAGGTCCACCTGCTTTCTTGACGTCGTCCATTAGAGTGTCCCAGAGGCAACCTCACTCAGTTCAACTCGTTTAAGGCCAGTTTTCTTACCTTTCCTCCCCAAGTCCAAGCTGCCCCCGCTCACCCCAAGTAAGAGCCCCTTAGGGATCTGTGACTTCCCGTTGTCCTTCGCCTTCTGCGCCGTCAGGGACACACACGTGCCATTTTGCTTTCACAACCTCTGCCCACCTGCTCTTTCCTGCTCGTGCTGATGCTGCTGTCCCCCAGGTCCTGCTTTGTCAACAGCCTTCCTTCCTGCCCGCTGTGGCTTCTTGCACTATCCACTATCCACTTCACCTCTTAGATGGTTGCTTGTGTTGGCTTTTTTTGTTTTTATTAACACATAATGTATTATTTGCCCCAGGGTACATGTCTGTGAATCATCAGGCTTACACATTTTACAGCACTTACCATAGCACATACCCTCCCCAGTGTCCATAACCCAACCACCGCAGCCCTACCCGTCCCTACCCCCCAGCCACCCTCAGTTCGTTTCGTGAGTTTAGGCTTTTTAAAGTACAGGCTCCATTTGTTTTCTTTTCTGGCTGTAAAATGTTCGGTTTCCGGGTGCCGTCACGATGCAGCTTGCCATCGTCACCGGTGCACGCAAGATCGTTGGCATACTGGTAGCCCCGTTTTTTTCCAGCAGCAGCTTTTTGTCTCGGTTTTTCTCCCCACCCTGCGTTCTGGCTCTTCTGTAGCCCTCATTCCTCCTACACACCAGGCACTTTCCCGCTTCCCTTCTTTGTCTACGCTGTGGCCCCTGATAGAAAAGCTGGGTTCTACTCCCTCTTCTTCTTGGAAGCCCTAGGTGACCCAAGCACAACTGTTCACCAGGTGCTGTTTGTTCCGGGAGCGCTTTGTGCGTGTATCGAGTTCTTGCCACTTTGTGCTGTCCTTATCTAGGAAGCTGATTTTTTACTGTCATGTTTTAAAGGTGGAGGCTATGCCTGGTGAGCTTGGTCCCTTTGGTGCCTGGTCCATGGGAGGCAGGCATTGTTTGACTCACTGAACGGACAACTGGATGCATACAGACTCTGTAGATGGGCGCAGCATCTGGGTGTGTTGGGGCGTGGGGACAGAGCTTGTCCCTTTTCCAAATCAGGTGTTTAGCCACGCCCATTCTAGCTCATGAGGAGAAGAAGCAGATCAAATGGGACCAGTATGGTTTGTGGAGAAGGTTGATGAGCTGTCTTCTGTCTCCTCCCTGCCTACATCTTTCCTTTGGTATTTCTCTCCTTTGCTTCCGAAAGCTCGTCGTCTTGTGTTTGCTCTTCCCATTGGGAAGTCCTGCCGTTCCCCAATAGTTCCTTCCTTTGCTTTTTCTTACTATCATATCGAGGCCTTCATTTCATTAGGTTTACGTTTTTATGCTTCGTAAACAGCCCTGGCTGGCCTGCCAGGTCTGGATTTGCTCCATTACAGGCCCATTTGCTATTCCACTCTACACAGCTGCCAGGCACATCCACCCCACTTTTTGTTTCAACAACACAAGTGGTTTCCTCTTATCTGGCAAACATAGAAATTCACATATAAAACATTGTATTAAACGTATTTTTCCACCTGTTCTTCTCTCTCTATCACACGTACATTTTTTTATCCTATTTGTACAAATATGGCTCCCTTTCTTCAGGACAACCATTTACAAATTCCCGCAATAGAAATTCTTATCCCTTAAAGAAGCATTTTTTTATCCTAATAGGTTGGAATTCATAAGTAGGTCATAAAATTAGCCTAATAGGTCATAACTGCATTTTTAAATAAAATTATAATGGGAAATATCATAACATATACATTGCAATGAGGCAAAGTTATTACTCTCTGAAATGTTTTTCTTATATGCCTACTGGATAACAATCTAAAATGTCTTACTTGTGTGGTCAAAATTTTGGAAATTACTCTCATATAGTAATACAAAACAAAGAGTTTCTTCAGTATTTAATGAATTGATTACTTCCTTTATGAACGCTTAAAAAAAAAAAATCTCTACACCCAACATGGGGCTCAGACTTATGACCCTGAGATCAAGAGTCGCATGCTCTACCAACTGAGCCAGCCAGGTGTCCCTCTTGAACCCTTTTGTGACAAAATAGAAACTCCATCATAAGAGCATTGCTCTTGGCTTTCTTTTTAAAAAAATGGCTCAAACTGAGTTTCTCGTTTCTCCATTATGTCACCTTTTCTAAATGAAAAGCTGTCACCATGTTAACTTCTGTTTAGTCACACATGTTGTGTAACTCTTCTGTAGTTCCTGTGTGTGTTTTATAATTCCCCAGTTCCCCAACTTAAAAGCTTTTTCCATTTTTTAGAGCATTCTGAGCAACCAGTAGAATCATAGACCTCAGAGAACAAAAAGGAGAAACAAATTTAGATAATTTGTCCAATCTTTGATTTTTCAGATGAAGAAAGCTGGGCTTTCCAGAAAGGTCCTATTTTCACGTTGACCTAATCTCCACCCATGAGCCAAAAGGAATTAGGAGGCATGTAATGAAAATGAGTCTCTGGAAAAGATAATATTTGAATGAAAAGCAAAACGATACCTCATAGCAATAATGTTATGCCTTTTCCTAAATGCTTAAGATTAAATGCAGCGTGACTTTGATATGTGGCTATGGAAAATATGTGGGCTATAAATACATGAATCAGAGATATATATCAAACGTTTTTTCCCCTGTCCCTCTCCACTGAATTCCTGAAGCCTAAAACATGTCTTATTATTTTAGCACTCTTTTTCTCCGCAGGGCATATATAGATTATTAGGAACTCAGTAAATGTTGTTATTGGCTCATAAGGAAGAATAATCCACAGACCTTCCACTGGCAGGGCAGCTCCTGAGCCACGTGAATCTCAGATGGAGTCCAGAATGTTAGGGCCTTTATCGTGTGATGTGGGACCAGTTCTCTGCTGCACTAAAAATTCTTAATATTAACTGTTGTGTCTGCTTTGTATCAATTCACGTTCCTGCTTAATTGAAAGAACTTAGCTGAAAAGAGTTCATTTGTGAATCTGTATGTTCTGGTTAACACTAAGGTTCTCAGTGTTTTCTGAGTTGGCACTTTCTGGAATAGTGCTAAGGGGGTGGCAATGTTCTCTACTCTGCAATATCACCTATGGTAGTCATTACCACAGGTGGCTTTTAAGCTCTTGAAATGAGGCTAGTGCAACTGAGGAACTGCGTTTTTTGTTTAAATTTAAATTTAAATTGTGGCTAGTCGCTGCTATGTTGGGCAGCACAGTTCTAGAAGCTGGAAAACACTTCAATTCATGTCTATTTCTGTCCTGTTATCTAGCTGTGTCCTCACTCTCTCCCCACCCCTTGCAATGACATTGTTTGTCTCTTTGTTCTAGGGAGTTCTCAGTTCTTTGGCCAGACACACCCTGTTAGCGTGCCTTGCTCCACCCTAAAAAACATCCACTGGGTTGGATCTAAGAACTTGGCTCTTGGAAGATCCTGGAGACTACAAGAGAAATTTTAAGAACACCCCTGGTGTCTAATTCAGTTGTCATTCATGTTTCCCTTTTGACAGCATAAATAGTTTATATAGAAAAACTGAGCTTATTTAAAAAAAGAAAAACTCAAGTGAATCTTTTTTCCTACCAATATCATAGGTAAAAATTACTTAAACCATTGAAACTAATGACAAGTGCTCAGCTTGCTATCTTGCAACTACAGAAAATGTTTTATATTCAGAATTAATCATACAAAATAACTAGACTTAGTAGAAGGATGAGGTTAATAACTCAGGTTTTAGAAATTTAGGTTTCATGCAAATTTTATTTCAGTTCAATTACTATTACCTGCAAAAAGTGATACCGGAAATATTAGTAAAGGCTACTCTTCCATAAATGTTATTTTATACATAAGTAAATATTACTTACACATGTGTATGTATTTTGTCTTCTGCGATAACTGGTACTTGAGAAGACCGAAGACAGGTCGGTTTTTAGCTCCTTGGAAGAAAAGGTTACTATCTAATGGTACATATCATGTAGTAAACTTATTAAATAAAATTCTGCATGTTTTTCTCTCCAGTAGATCAAACGGTGCTTGCCCTAGGAGTCATAGGCCTTGAGGATTTATGAATAGCTTGAAACCACTACTAAATTTTTATGTTTGTACATGTATTTGGGGAGAGGAGGTGTAATTCTTTAGGATTCACAAATACGTGTTCAGCTCATCAGAGGTTGACTCACTTATTACAGTGAGATATTCCTGATAGCACTCAGGCCCCCGATTCAGAGAGTAAACGCTCAATAAATACTGTTGGAATGGAATTGGAAACCATTTCTTTCATAAGTGAGACACTGCCTTTCTTTTTATCAAGGCAAAAGAAATCAATGATGACCTTTATTTTTTTCAGTGCTTCTGATCTTAGCTTTCCATTATCCATCTGCAAGGGTGATACGGAACTTTTAATCCTGGAGGAGACAGCAGTGGGATTTGGGGGATCTGGAGAAGTTAATTTTCCCATGTCTATTGCTTGCTTTCTGTTGAAGTGGACTCAAGTACAAGCCTCAGCACCTTTGTATTTTTGTTGTTGTTGTTGTTAAAAGATTTTATTTACTTATTAGAGTGCAGGGGGAGGGGCAGAGGTATGGAGAATCTCAAGCAGAGTCAGCGCTGAGCCGGATATGGGGCCCGATCTTACAACCCTGAGATCGTGACCTGAGCTGAAATCAGGAGTCAGACGCCCAACCGACTGAGCCGCTCAGGTGCCCCAGCACCTTCGTATTTTAAGCTTACCTGGCTGTTGAACCATCCTCCCTTCCATTCCAGTCCTCATCCAGGGTGTGTGGCTTACTTAATCTTTTCTCAGAAGTTAAACCTTGGAAGGTTTAATATCTCCCTGCTATGAGTTACATCCCCCAACTAGGAAAGAGGCAGGAGATGTAAAAGGCCAGGACATGGGGAATTCTTTTGTAACCATACGTTCTGTCTGTTGTTGTCCCTGTGTGTGTGTGTGCACGCATGCAGGCGCGCCTTGGCTTTCTCATGCCTCCCAGCCTGCTGATGAACTCACACTCACACAACTGGAGCTATAGTTTTACTCTGGGCCCTTACTGAATTATTGCTGAATAAAAGATTAAATGACCCAGAGAATCAAATGTAAGTTCTGAACAGAAGTAGAAAGGCAACAGGAACTATTTAGCTGTTGAAATTGGCAGTGGGTTGTAAGTGTCAGGGGAGAATCCCTACCAGAGTTACTCTACTAGAGACTTTAACTCTTTCTCGGACACAGAATACGAATAAAGAAAGATTTAAGTAGTCATTCCACAGTCCTACGTTCCAGTACTGTTAACAGTGGTCCATTCCTTGCTTTGCTTGTTCTTCCAGTTTTCTGACTAGAGTGAAAGGCATATCATAGATGTGTGATAAAGAAATGAAACCGGTTTTCACATGTAATATACGAAAGACTGTTGGGAAAAGATCAAGATAGCGACAGAGCTTATATTCTCTACTTGAATATCATGAACAAGAAAACCTGAGTGTAGGAACTAGGGAATGCTGTGCTTGGTCAGATATGCTGGAGTCCTCTTCCTTCTGTCTGGGCTGTCTGAGTCAGCGTGTAGTTCATTGCACGAGGTCATGCATAGAGCATACACCCTCCCACACACACCCAGGCCAGAGGATGCTTGACATTGAGTTACCTTCCATGTAAGATATTATCCCTCAAATTTAGCAGCTTAAGGAACGAAAGAACACAAAGCCAGACCCAACAATGTCAGGATGTTAGTTAACATCCGGAAGTTCTCTTAGTAATTTAGGAGCAGCCTAGCTGGGCATTTGTGGCTCAGGGTCATTAGCGCAGTTGCAGCCAGGGCTGCGGTCATCAGAAGGCCTGCCAGGGAGCAGGAGGATCAAGGTCACCTTGAGGATGCTGTTACTCGGGTCTGCCTTCTGACTTCATGACGGTGGCAAATGTTCAGCTACCTGCAGGCCTCTTGCATTGGGAACAGCGTCATCCACGTGGGCTGTTCATAGGTTCCTTTCATCTCATTTCCTTGACCTTTTATTTCTCACTGCATTATATACCATTATTGATGATTAACTTTTGGTAGTGAGGTATTGTGACTACACAAAATTCTGAAACGTAAGAGTCCTGAAAAGGTTTTACATTGATTGCTTCTCCCTCACTGAAGTCTTGAATTATTGATACCTTCATTGTCATTTTCCTTCTTTTTTTTCTTCTTTCCCTCATGGTTTTAATTACTGTATTGTTAAAAGGTGCTTTACTGTGAAGTAAAGTATGCTGTCACTTGATTACATGGGGTGATTTGTATTAAGTCACTTTTGGGTTTTCCAAAAATAATTCTGAGAGCTGACTTCCCTGTTTTTTTCCTATATTCTGAATCATTTGGGAAATGGGGAGATGGTGCATAACTTCCCGTTTTGAATGAAATACCATTTATAAAGAACAAAAATACAAAATTATTTTTCTTTTCCAGTTGATTTTGACATTGCTGCCTCCCTCCCACCTGTTGAGCCACACCTTTCTCTAGTTGTTGGAGTTGAGACCTTTCTTCTTTACTTACCTTGACCTCTAGACTGCTTGGGGCAGGAATTCTTGGGTAAAACAGGGAAGGCTCTATCAGAAAGGAATAGCAATAGGGCATAAGAGAGGATGGGGCCCCTCCTAACCCAGCTCCTGGGCATTTTTCACACACTTCATCCTCCTGTCATTTTCCATGTACGGACACATTTTTAACCTTATTTCACTTTTCCTTTCATTCCTTCTCCGTGGCGCATCTCTTAACTCCTTGGGTTACTTGTCAGCTACTAATATCTTCCGCTGTAAGTAGACATTCATTTCTGTGACGTTTTGACCACATCGAGCCTTTTGCTCAGTTTTGGGGGAGCAGATAAGAGATGAGGAGTCAGGGGCAGCAGGCATATTAACGGAGGACGGGATTGTTTTCTTGTGTAAATGTGAAAACAGAGAAATTAGCAAAGCATTTATTTTTTTTTTTTCCTTTGAGCAGGGCAAGTTAACTTCAGTCACTCTTGCCATTTTCCCGTTGCATTTTTGGTTGCTTGAGTTTATGAAGGTGTGCTCCGCACTGTCTAGTGCGTGTTGCTTTGGAACTTTGTTGTGAATGATCGTTGGGTTTCTTAGTTGTAGTCGATACTGAGGGCTACACTGGGAATTCATCCTCATACCTGTTTTGGGAATGCTTGGGAAATCCTGGTGGGTAAGCCCTCGAAAGTCTTGATTGCCTAGGGTTCCCACGCCTCTGGGAATCAAAGTGTGCATGTGGGTAGACAGTGGTTTTAGGACTAATTACTTGTGAGCAAAGCATTAAAGTCTGATGTAAACTCTTAAAAGAGACGGAAGAAACAGGGTGGAAGTGTCATTATTGGTCCCTAGCTTGGATACCTTGGCTAAGTCACTTAAGCTCCCTAAGCCTCAGTTTCCTTACCTATAAAATGGGGATGACAATAATACCATATCGGAAGATGGTTTTAAAGATTAAATGAGACGCATGCTTAAAGCAGTTAGGGTGGTGCCTGGCGTGTATCAGGTGCTGTGCCTCACTGGAGGGGGTACCAGTGAATAGAGACAGCGGAGAAAGGGGACATGGTCTAGCCACCTCGCTTGCTTTTACGCCAACGTGCTGAGCTCATTCTCACTTTGGGCGCTGATGGGGCTCCCTCCTCTCCGTCCTTCGGATCTCTGTGGCCCTGGGCCTCTTTCGGTGAGAACCTTGTCTAATCACCCACAGAATAGAGTGGCCATTCTTCTCTGTCCCCTGTCCTTCGGCTACTACCTCGCAGCCCTATTACCCACTGAAGGAGGGAACTTGGCTGTGCTCCCCTTTCTCTCCTTGGGGCACAGACCGTGCTTGGCACATGGTAGATGCTTGGTAAATGTATTAAAGAAATCAGGCACTGGCAAACTGGTTTGGTAGAGGGCCAGAGAGCAAATGTGGTAGGTTTTGTGGGCCAAATGGTTTCTGTGGCGACTGCTCCACTCTGCTGTGGAAGGAGGGGTGTGGACAGTCTGTCAATGAAGCATGGCTGTGGCCCAGTACAACTTTATTTGGCCTGTGTGGGCTCTAGCTGATCCCCGAGATATCAGTGGGTGATAAACAACAGGAATGCACCGTGAGGGCTGTGGTGGTTTGAGCTCGGTGAGAATGCGTCCTCTCAGCAGTAGGGGGTGACTGGAAGCATTAGGGGAATATATGAAATTGGAAGACGAAACTCACAGCCCTGGTGGGGAGGCAGCCTGGTCCCGGGAGCAGGGATAGTAACAAGTGGGTGGTGGTGGTGAGGGGTGGTATGTGCTTCCCTGAGCAGACGAGTCCAGTGGGCATGGCCTTGTGAATGACCGCTATGCTTTCATGGGTTGTGAGCTGGCTTTTGTTAATCTTTAGATAAACACTTACATGGAGGAATTCATTGGTTAAAATCCCCATGTAAGGAGAAGAAATCGAACTTACCTACATATCAGAGCCATAGATGTTTTCCCCCCAAAGTTTATACACGATGAATTTTCCACGTGTTCAGCGTGCGGCTGTTCCCATAGGCTTCTGTGCATAACTTTATAAATGCATCTTAGTGGAAGAAGAGGTTACTTGAAAGAAGGTGTGTCTGCAGTGCAGTTTCGGTGACTGCAGTGCAGTTACACGTGCGGGGATTCCCACTTGCTTCTAAGACAGATTTGCAAACACTTATATCTTCATGAAAGAAGGTGTTACCTGAAACACGCATTTTACACCGTGTCGTTTCATTGAGGCAAGAATAGTTCTATTCCCACATGCGTCTTCACATCCGTTTACAAACAGATACCTGTCAGTGAAAGGAGAGGTTCCTTGAATGGCGCTTTGTACCTAACAGTGTTGTTTCAGTGAGGTAAGCATACGGCTTTTCCCGTATGCGTCTACACCTATGTGTAGGAACTTTTAATGAGAGAAGATGATACAAGAGCCATAGAGTTTTTGGGAAGAAAGACAGTCTTCTCCCCGCAGAGTGGATTGCTCTGTTCTCAGGTAGATTGCAGGCTCAAACTTGAAAGTTGCCCTAACATAGCATGTCCTTTATTCCAGCCTTTTGATCCACATGATTTAATGCAGAGCCCTTCTCCCTTCCACCTGTGAGTCTCCGGCAAGAAGGGGAAAATAAAGACTTGAGGCGTGGGAGCCAGGGTGGGTCAGATGCTGACCGTGAAGTTGCTTCCCAGTTCATCTGCCGAGTGCATTTCAGACATGGTCAGATGTCAGTGTGTTTATACTTTCCTAGGTAGGTACTGGTTGGCACTTCAGCTTGTCAGATGCTTTTTTGGATTTCTTGAGTTTTGGCTGGTTTTGTTTTTGCTCTTTGGTGGAAAGGGAAACAGAATTGCTTCATTGGCTAGCGTTGGCTGTATTTTAAATAATAGTCTTAGAATTATTGTTTACAGGGACATTAAAAAAAAAAAAAGAAGAACATGATGAAACTTACACCTTTTTAGCTCTTGGTTGTTGCCTGCATCTTATTTATGGAACTCTCCCCAGTCCTTGGGGGCTGTTTTGAGAGCCCAAGGGATTCTCGACAGTGAATTATCTTCAGTCTGTTGTTACTACACTGGGGCTTTGGATGAATACCTCCTTTAGCAGAGCTGGGAACCTGTACCCACTTGATTTCATCTGGTTGTTGGGAACATCTTGATGTGCTCCTGCTCCTGTAACCTGGAGAAGAGTTTTCTTCCTGGCAAGTAAGGAGGGAATTAGAGTATGAGTGCTCCTGTTCTTTTTGTGAAGAGTAGGTACAAACATGTCAGGAGGTTCCAGAGATGGATGGTCTGCCACTCTGAGTTTCAGAGGATGGTGTGATCAGTAATCATAGGATCCGAGTGATCAAGTTATTTCTGACCCAAGTGAATGGTAGAATAGGAAGAAAAGATGGGTACATTTTTTGCAGAGTCAACCAAGCCTCTCCTTCTTGTGTCTCTTGTTGCATTGCCCACCCCTTCCCTTCTTCTTCTTATATGTCTTTCTGTGGCATTTTCTCCTTCCCATGTTGAGAGCTTTAGTTCATGTCCCTCCTGGGGGGCTGGCAGGTTACACCTGGTCTGACTCTTGAGGACTGGGAGTTGAGGTGGTGGACAGTGGCTTTGGATTGAGCCCTGGGAAGGTGTGAACTGGACTAAGGAAATCTGGGCTATTGGCCCATTACTTAAACTTCTAAAGCAAGCCCTAAATCCAGCGTGTGGCTCCCAGCAGAGGTAGGGCAGAGGTCCTGCAGTCGGTCAGGCCACAGGCAGGCAAGGAACACTGAGAGCCAGCGCCATAAAGGGACCTGGTCCCCAGCAGGCTGTGTTTCAGAGGCAAGAGCCAGTCAGGGCAAATTCCTGGGCACAAGGCAGCCCCCAGACCTCAAGCTTGGAGGGCACACATCAGGGAGACTAGCATTTGAGAAGGAGAGACTCAGTCTTGGGAAAAAGGGTAGGCGTCAGGGCGGGAACCTAGTCAGAGAGTAATCCAGGAGTAATAAGGAGCAACTGACTGAAGGTCTTGGCATGTATTAGTTTATAGTTATAGAATATGTTTATTGATACTTATTTAATACATTTATTTATTTATTGTGGTTGTTTGTTATTTTCTCCTTTTTTTAAGAGAGAAGACTCATCTTAGGCTCTGTGGTGGGACACAGCACCTGGCAGAGGGGGAATGATGGGAGGATGGGGGCCTACAGGGGAGTAACTTCCCCAAACCTCTTGCGACATCACTTTATGCCTGTTTCTAGTTTCCTCTCCCTTCCTTTCTCCCTCAGTCTTTTCTTTCTGTTTCCCCTCATGTTCCTGGGTTTTTGTTTTTTGGGTTTTTTTTCTTCTCGAAGAAGAAATAAAGCTGGTAAAAATAGTTAGCATGACCCTTACCATCCCGCCATCCCCAGAGCCCTCATTTCAATTCCCCACTATTTGCCCATTTCTCAGTGACAGTTGTTCCTGTCCTTCTAAATGATATCCATTTCACCAGATGAGACCTGATGACTTCTGAGAACTCATGCCTCAGGACTCTTAGGAATACTTTTCTTAAGAACGTGTATTTTGCCTCTTGGGTCAGAGCTGGGTTTGCTACTGCTATCCATGTAAACTCGCTCAAGCATCCCGTTTTCCCTGTTAATGTAAAAACATGAAATGAATATTCATTCATATGTTTGTTCAGTTAAAGAACTTAAACATTATTTTACACGGAGAGCATATTTTGAAGTTTTTGCCCCCCCGAAACTTATATAAAGTTTATTTTTAGCATGAATAGATGTTATTTAAAAAGAAGTTTTTGTTCTTGATGATTTTTTTTTTTTTTTTTTTTATGGTTCTCACAAAAGGAACTAGGCTTAGATAAGGAAGGGGGAAGAGAAGAAACATTCAAGTATCACCTCTTGCTAGGAACTTTATATACTAATCAGTTAATTTAATCCACAGAAATCCTGTGAGGGAAATGGAATTATCCTAATTTTATAGATGAAATGATCATCAAGCCCCTCTTCTATGCCCAAGTGGCTGAGTGCTCTCCTGGCTGTGGGCTTGCCTCAAACCAGTGTCGTCCTCCTGTCCTCGTGTTTTCTGGTCCTCTCGGGAAATGGGAAGTGATGTCCCAAACTACTCCTAGAGCACCTGGCCCCTGGTGGGCAGTTATGCCTCAGGAAGGATAGATGATGAGGCTCAGAAAAGCTCCAGTCATGGTGTGTGGATGGTGGGAAAAACTGAGCTCTGTCTCTCCTAAGCCTTAGGACGTGGTAGTTGAGTTAGAAAAGT
>CM052895.1:40438187-40633972 GCA_028534135.1 Potos flavus
CAAGGGAACTTCCTGGGGTTTGCTGTGTGTCACCACTGTGAGCCCCTCTCTAGGGGCTCTCTAGGGGACCTTTGGGAACAGTGGAACAAACAGGGGCTTCGGGGAAGCAATCTCGGGCTGGATTCCTTTTTTACTGCCTAAGAAGCAGATCAGTTTGGAGGAGCTAATCTTGCGGAATATGGTTCCTCATTGGTAAAATGGGAATAATAATACTACCTATTTGGGTTTCTCCTCCCTCTGCCCGAAGGGAAAGTGGGCACATCACGTAAAGTGGTGTGGAGTGGTCAGCATTTCCCCCTCTGACTTGAAATGGAGAATAGGCGTGTTCAGAGGACTGTATTCTCTTTCTGCTTTGTTAGCTCTGGTCTGAGTCTTGAGTTGGGTCACTGACAGAGACGTGATGGTACCAGGGGAATTTAATGACTTCAGATAAGTAAACAGTTGCAGGCATGGACCAGATCCTTAAATAAAGTTCAGAGAAAGATCAAGAATATTAAAGCGACAGGAAAACAGGTGATAGGTATGTGAAGTCAAATCGGCATATTCCCTGTGCTTTCCCCCATGTCATGGTTCCTCAACTCAACTTTGAAAATTGCGACGTTTAAAAAAAAAAAAAACTAACATAATATTAGCTTTTTTTCCCTTTTTTTTCCTCTTTTATATCTGTAGACTATTGAATTTATTGCTTAATGTAAACATCACAGTTAAATTCCTGCTGCGTGGAGCTCTCTTCTTGGGATTGTGATAATATTGCTTGCTGCTGGGGCGTGTGTGCGTCCGTGTGTGTTTAGAGCCGTTCATAAGCAAAGGAATTGACTTTCTTGAAGTTGAGTTGACAGACAAAAGTGAGATAGTGGTATCAAAGTGCTAATTTACATATTTCTCTCAGAAGGGAAGAAAGAAAATCAATTCTCATAAGGGATGAAACCAGTGGTGCAGCTCTGTTTAGGTGAAAGCCATTGTAGTTTGATCTAATAAATGTATTTTCGGATGTTTCTGAAACACTTTTCATTTTGCTAATTGAAGTTCATGATTCAAAGAATTAATTAAAAACCGAAGATGGAATATGATCCTGATATCTGGTACATCTCCCAGCTTAAATACATTGGATTAATGTATTATTTTTCAAAACATGATGTTCATTGGAGAAACTGAATTGCAATAAACAGCTAAGTAGGTTGGGTAAATTAATGTGGCTCAGGAAATTATTTCCTTAACAGACTCGTTGACATGATTAATTTTTGCTAAGATTCCATCTGTGCTCTCCCTCTGTCCCTTTTCTTGTTCTCAGAAGATTTTAAGATGACCTGAAAGAACACATAACTCAGCAAGATGAATAACTTAAAAATAGATGAAGATACACAAATGAAAAGAGAGTACAGAACAGCATTTCTTACGACTGACATGATGGACATTTTACGCTGAGTAATTCTTTCTGACTGGGGCTCTTCCATGCCTTGTCCTGTGTTTAGTGGCATCTGTGGTCTCTAGCCAGTAGATACCAGCAGCATCCCCTGCTCCCTTTAAACTGTGAAAACAAAAAATGATTCCAGACATTGCCAAAGGTCCCCTCAGTGGCAAAATCACCATGACCTGAGAACCAGGCCATAGAGGGTGTTGTAGTCTGTCTAGCCTACCATTACACCTTACTATAGGCTGGGTGGCTTAGAAACAACTTACAAACAATTTCTCTAAATTCCGGAGGCTGGTAAGTTCAAGGGCATGCCGCAGGCAGATTGGGTGTCTGATGAGGGCTTAGCTTCCTGGTTCATGGAAGTTGTAGCTGTGTCCTCGCATGATGGAAGGAGCAAGAGAACTCTGTGGGGTGTTTTGTATAAGGTGCTAATCCCATTCAGGGGGATTCCACTTTCATGACCTGATCACTTCCCAAAGGCCCTCCCTGCAAATACCGTCACACTGGAGGTTAGTGTTCAACATAAGAATTTGGGGGCGGGAGATGCAAACATTCAGTCTCCAGCTCAGGGTAAGGTGAAATTCAGCATGAAGTTGGGACCCGGGACATCTGGACAGAGATGGGACCGGCCACACTTGGTGGCGGTGGGCTGTACAGACTGTGCCCTGTGATTTCCGGTGGTTGAATGAGAGAAATGTGATGAATTCTGTGCTTTGTGGGGTTCCCAGGGTAAAATCAGACCACCGCCCAGCAGAAACATGCCTGATTGTACTACAGAGAACAGACAGCATTTTCTCCAGGTTTCTCTCTCCCCAACTAGAACGAAGCTTCTGGCGGGCATGGATTTTTGTCCCCTTTTGTGCCCAGGCGGATACTGTCTAATAGGGGCTCCTCCTTGTTTGTTTGTCCAACAGTGTGGCCGGATTTACATGGCTGTTTCTTACAGTATCCTTAAATGGAAGCATGCATTCTGGGTGGCATTATCCACACGGAATGTCAACAAAGTCAATTAATTGAGCCCTTACAATAAATCTGGTGGGCCAAGATTATAACCCTGTCAGTGTCTGACTCAGTCTCTGTAGTTAGAATTCAGGATGCTGGAGCAAGGGAGGTTGCATATTCTTCATGCAGCGGGGAGCATGTTAAATGTTTTTTTTCCTCTATTGGAGTAGTGCAGAATTAGGGGGAAGAATGGGAAGAATGCCTGAGAGATGCCACTCAGTAGGGTCAGGTGAATAGCCATATGCCTTGCCAGTCAACAGGCAGAGAGAATGTGGAACCTGAGCTCAGCTCCGGTGACAGTTATCACCAACATTATTAGTTAAGGAGTGCTTAAACATGCCAAGCACTGTGGCAAGCCTTTTACATGCATCGTCTACCCGTATCCTCCCTGCCTCTCAGGCCCATACTTCAGAGAGGAGTCAAGTAGCTTGGCCAAGGTATGACCCTGGAATACTGAACCTAAGAGTTCAAATTTGGGTGAGGCTTCTTACTTCCATACAGCTCAGCCTCTTGCAAGCTGAACCCCCTATAGCATGAGAATAACAGCCAGAAATAATTGTAAAGCAGTTCAAGCCAAGTTCTCCTTTGAGCCATAAAGAAAAATAAGACAACTCGGTAAAATTGTAATCCGTTTAATTTCCTTGCAAGCCATTTGTGATGAAGTACCCATGCAGAGACGTTCGTGAATGGGGTGACTTCCTATATAGCAATTTTAATAACCACCCCTGCTAACATTTACTATACGCTTACTATGTTCTCTGCATTGTTCTAAGTGCATATATGAATTCTTTTAATATCCACAATAACCTCAGGTAGTATTATTACTAACATTTTGTGGATGAGGAAACAGGCGTAGAAATAGTTAATTGTCTTAATTAGTTAGCAAGTGTTGGCGTTTCTAACCACCGCGAAATTAGTAGGAATCCAGTAATGACTGTCTTAACGATGGAACTCTATTCTACCAAATTTTAAAATGTTGTTTATAGGTTTTGATTTAAAAGTAAATAAAATCCTGTTTTGAAATAAAGTCGTTTCAGGTTGCTTATTGGATTCCTTTTTGGACAGAGGCAGTAGAGCACTTAATTAAGATTACAGGCATAGACTATGCAATTTTTTAATTATTCATTTTCATACCTTTGGTTTTTTAGAATATTTAATATCAAGAAATAGAATAAGCGAACGTTGTCTTCATAACCCAATGTTACTAGTCAGTCTCTTTCTCTTTTTTCTTTTTTTAGCATAAAGACTTTAGTGGTGAGCCTCATTGTGTATGCAGGTGACACTGATGATCCTGGTGAACTAATGAACTTTGGCTTTAGGGCACATGCATTTTGGATGGGTCTTTAAAATGCATATGCCACATTTTGAGAATGAGCGAGGAATTACAGAAAAGAGAAAAGAGTGTAGGGAAAGGCATGGATTGATAGACACAATTGAATATGCTAGTTAGGATCTAGTTAAGAGGCCGAATAATTCATTATTTAGGAATCACCTTCAGAGATAGCAGTGTTAAAAAATTAGCATATTTGTATATAGCAAAGATTCTTTAAAAAGATGGCATTTGCTATAACCTCAGGGTCTTTTTCATACATGAAGTGTTCAATTTTGTCAAAATGCTCAAGACTCAATTGAGCATTTTCACCTTGAGTAACATTTAATATAATTTTATTCAGCTTTTCCAGCAATAAATACCCTTAACTGCATGTGTTCTTTCTTTTGCTGTTGTATTTTAAACTAAATACCAGAGATTGCCATTCATTTGTTCTTTCGACCAATATTTACATAGTGCCTTTTATGTAGAGTGGTGGACAAATGAACAGACTAGTGTGTAATTTCATGCAACTTAGGATCTAGTGGAAGAGGGACAATAAACCGATATAAAAGATCTAACATGGGGTGATAGATGCTAGGAGGAAAAATAAAGAAGGGAATGAGGTGGTGGGCATGCTGTTTTACACAGGGCAGTGGGAGAGAGCCCTCTGGAAGAGTAACATTTGAATAAGGACCAGGAGAATGGGGAGGGGGCAAAGGAGTAGGGGCGCATGGGAGCTAAAACCTGGAGTGAGTCCCTGACGGAGGCTGTGGTCAAGATAAGTTTGCTGGGTGGCAAGATGCCCGGGGCACCAGAGGTCCAGCAACACACCACGGTGGCTTGAGTGGAGTAGTAGTAGCTGGGTTCAGAGACGTGTGGGTAGAGGTGGTAGGACCTGTAGGGCATTGCCATGATTCTGGGTTTTGTTCTGGGTGAAGGGAAGCCGTGGGGGACTCCAGCAGCGGTTGTGGACCATCTGGCTTGTGTTTTAGAAGGGTCCCTGGCTGCCGTTCTGAGGGAAGGACGGCAGCAGAGAGAGCTGCACAGCAGGAGCAAGAGCGGTAACAGTAGAAGTGGGAAAGTGATTGGATTCTGGATATATATATATTTTGGAGGTTGACTGAGAGCATTTGCTGACTGAATATGTGTGAAAACAGAAGTTCTGAATAAACTGTAAGGTTTGTGACTTGAGTAGCTAGAGAAAGGAGTCGCACTCCTTTATGCTTCATACGATCGTTGCGATTATTTAGAAGCTATAGACTAGTGAACTCGTGGGCTCAAGCATGGAAGTGTCTAGAAGGAGTTCCGGGAAAATGGTCAGTTGAAAAGGTGCAAGTTGAATGTTAATTGAAAGTTAGGACGTGCCCTTTTGGAAAGAGGTGATTCTATTCCTGGGGATATAGCCATGGAAGAAGAAACCCGTGGTCCACGTTTGGAGATAGTGGGGGTGGGGCTGGCAGAGACACTCAAAGTAAGATGGAGACTCCTCAGTGATTTGCCTTTACTGGTGCTTTTCGCTGCTGGACGAAGCCACAGTGTGATCGTGGTGGGTTCTCTGCCTTCCTCAGCACGATCATTGTAAAACGTCCCACAGAGGATGGATGTGATAAATAAAGAAAATGCCGACGTGGAATTCTGGTGACTAGCTTTTCTGTAGGACTGAAAATTTTGGAAACGTTGCCCCCAATATCTTAGACTTGAAGGAGTTGTATAATAGTGTTTGTATTTTGTTCTCTAGGATGCTTCCATGTTTGCTGTGATAAACTGCTCTAGCAACAGCAGTTGTTTCCGTTAGGTGGTACGCTTGTTTTCTGTCTGTCTGACTTCAGACTTTTGTGGCTCTTGGAACTACAGGATGTTAAGAAAACTGACCTAGTAAATTGGGAACGAATGGAGTCCACCACGAATCGGCATTTGCTATTGGTGAATGAAGTGAGAATGCATTTCTGGAAAATGTGTGTTGATCAGGGCCACTCTGTGGCTGGCAGCGGGTGAGGTAAGCACGTGACAGGGCAGTAGGGCTGGCCCTCCAGCAGCCCATGATCTGCTTAGTGAGGAAAATTTGAAGTGTGTGAAGCAAGTGTGCCAAGTTGAGGCTTAGATGCCCTTAAACATCACTGGAAGTTTCAGGACAAGCTTTGTTGTTAGTTGAGCTGCTTGTAGTATGAAGACCTGGGGAGTATGGAAAAGTTAGCAAACATTAAACTGGAATCATTTAAAGGGCAGCGTCCAAAGTGATAGGTTTGATGTCTACCATAAGCTCTAGGGTGTGCTGAAATGTTTGTAAATGGAGCATGAGTGTTTGAATCAGGACAAAAAATGAAAAATAAATTGCAGAGCTGCAGTGGACCATTTTGAGAAGCTTTGACTAATTGTAGAAAGAAAAGTAGCGCCACTGACAACCCAGCAAATTTGGAAAAATGATCTATTTAGAGAGAGCTCTGTTGGGACTGTGATTTGATGTGAAGAAGGAAATGGGATCCTGGAACATGGCCCTATGCTTACAGGTTTTTCTGCTTATATTGTGTTTGAAACGTTTACAGCCCTCACAGTTCACTGACTCCATTTTCCCAGATTTAAAATAATACTCTCCCCTCTCTTGGGGTTATGATTCTGATTAAAAATGCTGGTTTACGGACTAAGAGCTTGTGGCTCTATATGTGATGAAATGGATTTTTTTTTTTTTTTTTTTGCTTTCTTACATTTTCCCTTGATTTCCTTCTCCTTCCTCGGCATTCATTTTGTTTTGGAGGGCTTTGTTGGAAATAGGTAAGGAAAGCACATCATTCTTACTTAGGAATTATCTTTCCTTTGCTTATTTTTCCACCCTCTGTTAATTTGTGATATAACAATCCTCCCCAGAGAGAGTAATTGTAATTCTGCAAGCTGAAAAATTTAACTTCAGGTGAAAAATGAGTAGCAGAAATTGATGAATCTTAAACAATAAATATTTGTATTTGACGCAGCTGCCACTAGTAATTAGGAGGAGATAACTAAGTGGAATGGAGTTGAAGTCACTCAGATACTCTGAGAGGTTCTTGGCACATTTAGAGGACCCAGTAGCGAGCTAATAGGGAACGTTTTGTTGAATGTCTGTGGCACATTGCCACCTTGTGGCTGCAAGTTTTCCTTTTAATGCAAAAGAGCAAATTTTTACTAATAAGTCTACATGATATCATCTTATTGTACCCTTTCCCTACTATTTATAATTTAAGTTGATAACAAAAGATTTGACACATCTTAAAAGGTTACGTATAATACAGGATAGGAGAATTGAAGAGAGTGTCCTTGTTCTTGACAGAGGCATGTTGAAGTTTTGAGGGGGGAAGATCCATAATGTCTACAAGGAACTCTCCACAGTGTGGGGATGAGAGAAAAAGAGAGAGCAAAAGCAGTATGGCAAAAGGTTAACTATTCACCAGGGGGTAATAGGAATAAGGGAGCTCATTGTACTGTCCTTAAAACTTTTATTGTCATTACAAATTTTGTTCTGAAATTTATCAAATTAGAAAAAAAAAATTGGCAGAAGGGATGCCTGTCTGGCTCAGTCGGTAGAGCACACGACTCTTGATTTCAGGGCTGTGAGTTTAAGCCCCATGTTGTGTATGGAGCCGACTTTAAAATTAAAAATATTTTTAAAAATTGGCAGGGAAAATTAAAAAAAAAAAAAAAAACAACTGGGGTAAGGGCTTAAAATGGAGCCAAGAAGGAAGCAAAAATAACCTCTTCATTGTGTAATGATCGGACTACATTTAGGCCGCCGATTGCATTTTCCAGTAGCTCACGTGTCAATGACCAGGATTCCCTTGCTCCAGTTTGGTGTCCATAAGATTTAAGGCCAAGGTGTCTAAAATTAGGTACAATTCCTTCCCGGAGGTCCTCCTGAATAGGACACGGTTGTAATGAACAGCGGACTCAACAAATAGCTTCCAAGACTGCAATCTGGAATCCTTTTTCCCTACTGATCTGGCTTGGATACACTACAAGGTTTCGGGGACCTCTCACAAGAATACTAAGTGGCAATGAAATACAGTAAACAACTGATGGGCAATGAATTTGAGGTGGTACCTACTGACAAGGGCTTGAAATCCAGCTGTTGAGGGTTACTAATGAATGCGGGGAGCTTGGGGAAGAGTTGACATCTGGTAATAGCTGAGCCAATGAGGTCTGTTCCACATCAGTGTGCTCGGGAGGAGTTTTTCACAGGCAGGGTTAAATTTCTTTTTCTTTTTCTTTTTTTTTTTTTAAAGATTTTATTTATTTATGTGACAGAGAGAGAGAGAGATCACAAGTAGGCAGAGAGGGAGGCAGAGAGAGAGAGGGAAGCAGGCTCCCCGGTGAGCAGAGAGCCCGATGCGGGGCTCAATCCCAGGACCCTGAGATCATGACCTGAGCCGAAGGCAGAGGCTTTAACCCACTGAGCCACCCAGGAGCCCCAGGGTTAAATTTCTTTTTGTGCCGTGGTTTTGAATATGCTTCAGTACAAAGCCAGACAAATGGGTGATTTTGCCCCTAAATTTCATTTTCCTATAAAACATATCCTTGATAGTCTTAGTCTGAAAAAATTCTGACTAGTATAACCAGATATCCTTCTCTCTGCCCAGGAAAACAAAACAAAATGAGTCTCAATGAAGCATCCTTAAAAATGCCCGCATTTGAGCAGTGCTACTGAAGTCTTGTCTGAATTTAAATTTCTACAAAGTGTTTTTTTCTGTGGCATTTGGAATTTCCATGAATCCCTTTTGTATTTCTTTCTTGTTCTTAATAACTATCTGGAAATAGGTATATGCATATGAATATTTTTGTCCTTAATAACCATCTAGACACATATATATGCGTCTATATTTTGAAGGTGAACACTTTAGAAGATGTGGCCCTATTCAAGTATGAAAGGTTTTCGTAGAAAAGGAGGCCAGATCTTGGAATAGGTGTTGTGACACAAGGGATTCTTTTGTAGAAAGCTGTTGCTTGAAGTGGTTTTAGTTTCTCTGATTCTTATGACAGGTTTTCCTTAAAAAGCGGTAAAGTGATATAGGGATGTATTGATTTGCATTAAGGGCCATGGTGCTTAGAAATTGCCCTTCCCTGCACAGATTTGTGAGCTCCAGAAGCTTGTGGATTTTCCTTTGTGAACAGCTAAAGCAGTTATCTATTGATTCTCTATAGAACAATATTATTCATTTCTTAGAGGGATCATGGCCCACAGAAAGACATCTGTTTGACCCAGTGACTCAAGACACCATGTGTAAAAATAGCTTTATCAGACATTTCGTGAAACGGTATCTTTCTTTCCTTCATTGGACTCTAGCAACTTCTACTGTATAAAAAAAAATACTGCTTAGATCTACTAAACTTGACTTCATGACCCATTAGTTTGTTGTGACCCACAGCTTAAAAATCATTGCTACTGAGATTTTGCAGTAAGCCAGAATGTTTTTCAGATGCAGGACGTGACAGCGAAACCCTGAATTGTCTAAAGTAACCAAATGAGCCGCAGGCTTGGGCGGAAGGGATTTAGAGAAGGCTAAGAAAAGAGGAGCCCGGGACCGGTTGCTGTTGCATGCTGGCTGTCTTGAGAGTGTCCTCAGTGAGTGACGCCCCTTCTTTCTCTCTGCAGCTTGACCACATACTCTCCCCGCCACCCATGCCGTTTCGGAAATGCAGCAACCCAGACGTGACTTCTGGCCCTGCAAAGTCACTGAAGTTTAAAAGACAGCTGAGTGAGGACGGTCGAGAGCTGCGGCGGGGCAGCCTGGGAGGGGCTCTGACAGGTGAGTCCTGAGGGATGGATGTGGCTGAGAAGGACCCTTCAGCAGGTGCTGACAGGTGCCCGAGTCCCATGTATGAAAACCAGCCTGCCCCTCTACACAGTTTGGTAAAAGCTGATCCAATCCAGAGAGTGGTAAAATTGAGAATTTTACGAATGAAGTTTCTTAATGAAATAAATTTTATGTACACTAGAATGGACTCATTTTAAGTGTCCGTGTGTATGAATTTTGATAAACCTATACTGCCGCGTAGCCACCACCACAGTCGAGATACCGAATGATTCCTTGGCCCCGATTGCGTCATTCTCACCACCACTCCTCCTTTCTTGGCCCCAGGCAACCAGAGATCTGCTTTTGGTCACTGCAGCTTAGGTTCATCTTAAAAATTTAACATAAATGGAATCAAACAGTGCATGTTCTTTGTGTCTGGCGTCTTTCGCTCAGTATGTTTTTAAGATTCATCTATGTTGGTGCATGTATCTGTAGTGTATATTGAACTTCATAAGAAACTGCCAAACTGTTTCCAAAATTGTACCGTCTTTACATTCCCACCAGCAACAGATGAGCGATCTAATTGCTCTGCATCGTTGCCAACTTGTGGTATTGCCAGCCTTTTTAATTTTAGCCATTTTAATGGGTAGACAGTCCTGTCACGCTGTGGGTTTAATTTGTATTTTCTTGAATGACTAAATGATGTTGAACGTCTTTTCATGTGCCTGTTGGACATTCACTTATCTTCTGTGAAGCATCTCTTCAAATCTTTCATCCTTTTTTTCCTTCATGCACTTTTTTGTCATGTTGTAAAAATTAATTAAACTTTTCAGATACAGAGAACTCACAAATCACTTGAATTGACTTGAAAAATAGCCAACTTAAGATGATTTTAAGCATTTTTTTAATAACTCACCATGTAAATTTTGATGTTATTAGACTTTAAGTCACTGAAGGTTAAATTTCTATTTCATTCTGAGTGCTTTTTCCTCTAAATATAAATATCTTTGCAGAAACTGTTTTTTAAACCCCAAAGCAGAGTTTTCTCAGTATGTGACCGTCTTCTCTGCCAGTTCTTCAGTGGTCTGAAAAATAAGTTATTTACATTTTTTTGGAGAATTACAGATTTTGACTTTCTGGACTTTCTTGACTTTCATTAGGCTCAGTAGAGCCTGGAACATTTGACCCATTATGGCATACTGCTGGAATGCAGGGTGAAGCTGACCTCAGGCCAAAGGGAAGGAATTCATCAAAAAACTACTGTACTTCACTAAGTTTAAGTAAATGCTCATGCCTGAGTTTTACTGATGTTCTTTCAATGATTGTTAGGGAATTTTTCTTTGCTTTCCTTTTATAGATTCAAACTATTTGCTTTTTTCGGGGAGATCCTAAAAATTAGGTAGTCCCACCTTTATTTTGTAGGTGGGGGAATTAAATATTAACAGTTAAAATACTCATCCCTTTGCTTACTAATTTCACTTAGGAAATTTACTTACTTTGGTTAAACTGTTTTTGACCAAAAGTAGGGGCAGTAATGGTTCCCTCCAATTTTTGCAGGAGGAGCCGACTTAAAACTTTAAAACAATGCAGGGGTCTAAGTGTTGATGCAGACATGTGACCCGAATCATGAAATTTGGCTTACAGCTTAAAAAAAAAAAAAAAAAAAAAAAAAATTCTGTAGTTGATTCTCATTTCATGATTTCAATAGCTCTGGCATTTCTACTCTTAAAAAATTAAGTGTGCTCTACAGTTATTTTAGATGATTAAATGTGAGGTCAGATAAATTTTCAAAGATGTTTATTAGCCCTTAGAGAGAAAGCTTAAAAGAATCTCATGAACATCAGTCTGGTTTTAAAAACACTTGCTTCTTGTAAGTTTTATTGGAATATGAAGAAAACATTCTAATTGGTCCTCTAAATAGCTTAGCTGAGGATTTAATGAAAGAATTTATGCAAAGCACTTAGCCACTGATGGGTGGCTATTAGTATTATGTGCGGCGTAAATTGAATTGCAGTTGATGGAGAACTTGGGCTTCTGAACATCAGTTTGGATCCCATATCCACTGAGTTTCTCCTTGGTGTCAGGCAATGTGCTGGTATCCAGTTGGAGCAGAAAGAAAATCTCATTTCTGATCTTTAAGAAACATAGTTTCCACTAGTTATAGACAACTATGAATAATCACATGTGATCTTACCTTGGAACATACTTGTTGCTAAACTTAAGTCAAACTGGTTTTGCCGTCAGAAATCTGTGCCTAATAGATTAGGTAAAGACCAGCCATCTTCCTCTTGCTTAGCCTTGTTTTAATCTTAAAGTCTTTTCTTTGGCAATTTTCTACTGCTTTCTTTGAGACAAATTTTTTTTGTGAAGTCCTGTGGCTTGAAACTTTTGTCACCCATTTATCCTCGATAAGTTTCATTAAACCCAGCTCTTCGAGAAGAAGATCTGTGATGTTTTCATCCTCTTATCACTAATAATAATGACAGCTAACTTTAGGAGCTTATGATGCAGCATGCGCTCTTTGCAGGGAATTACATTTATTGACTTACTTAGTTCTTAAACATATTTATCTATCTGTGAGGGAGGCAGTCTTATCCTCATTTTCCAGATGAAAACACCAAGGAACAGATAGTTTGATGAATGGCCCAAGATCAAAGTGTTCACAAACAGCAAGCCAAGACTTGAACCTGAGTCTTGTGGCTCCAGAGTCCATCCTTGTAATCACTGCACTATTCCTAATACAGAAGGTACTTAGTAAACTCTGGCAGGATTAATTGGAGTGAATCCTAGGTGGGAAAGTTTATGCTCATTTGGAATCCAGGGCTGACTCAATCTGTAGGGATCCTTGTCCCTAATTACAAAAGTAAATTAAAACCATGCAATTCATCTATAGTAAAACCTATAAAGTTTGCACATTTGTTAACCTAGCCATTCTTTTGTTCAGATTTCACTGCAAGGAAATAGTTGTGAATGTGTGCAGAGAAGTAACACTAGTTATATTTAGATCAGCACCATTTATTATATTTAAAATTGCTTGTCATCTAAATATCCGGCAGAAGATACTGGCTAAACATATCATGGTATACACATAAAATGGAAGGCAATTGTAAACATTAAATATCGTGTTGTAAAAGAATAGGTTTTAACATTGACAGAGGCTCACAATATGTTTTTACATGAAATCCCATTGTTGAATGATCTCAGGGCATTGCTTGCTTCATAGGACTTGCTGTAAATGTGATTAACTAATTGTATGCTTAAGAAGGAGGAGGAAAACAATTCCTGTCTGCTAAGGAGTTTTCTCATACTGGGATGGTGGTTGACTGGGTTGCCTTGCTAATGGGTACACGAAGGATGCTATGGCCTTTTTTCACACACTGCAACTCAATCCATGAGACTTTTTTTTTGTCACTGAGATTTTGTGTGTGTGTGTGTGACAGTAGTTGGTTTATTAGTTGGGGACAATAATATTGTATAAATACAAAATTTCATTGGCAGGCAAGTGTTTTTTTCTCACTCACATGGCTGCAGGTCAGCTGAGTTTTGGATAATTTAGTCTGAGCTCTGCTGGGATTGGTTCTAGGATGCTGTTTGGGTCCAGATTTGCTTCACGTGTCTGTCTGCTTTCTTGGACCAGCAGCTACCCAAGGCATAATGTTCTGGTAAAAGATAAGAACTTGAAACTGCATGTTCACCAGCTCAGGGACATTTCAAGCCTCTGTGGGCATTACATCTGCTGATTATCTGTCAGCCAGAGCAAGTCCCATTGTTAAGCCCAGAGTCAAGGGACAGAAGCACCCTCTACCCACGTGATACCTTGGCAAAGGTGCCAATGTATAACACTACTGCACGGGAGCAAAGAACGGAGACCAGTGATTCCATTTGTCATGATTGGCCTCTTTAGTTTAAACAGTCCTTTACAATAAGAATATTTGCATGTGTCTATTTTTAAACCGTAATAGTGATACCTGTTTAAGGTAGACAAATTAGAAAACGAAGGGGAAGAAAGAGGGAGAAGCCCTTACCTCCACCATGCACTGGTAGCCACTTAGTGGCATTTTCTTCCCTAAGCAAATTTGGGATTAAAGGTATTAAATTAAAGGAAAAAAAACATCACTACCTTTTTTTTTTTTTTAAGATTTTATTATTTATTTGACAGAGAGAGAGATCACAAGTAGGCAGAGAGGCAGGCAGAGAGAGAGAGGGGGAAGCAGGCTCCCTGCTGAGCAGAGAGCCCGATGTGGGGCTCGATCCCAGGACCCTGAGATCATGACCTGAGCCAAAGGCAGAGGCTTTAACCTACTGAGCCACCCAGGCACCCCCCTCCCCATCACTACCTTTTTTTATAGGGCTAGCATTTAAGCAACAAACCCAGAGTTTTTTATGTGCAACCCTGCCTGAAAAAAAATTTTTTTTTGGAGGCGAATAATGGTTTACATCCTGTAAGCACTGATGGAGCCTTGGAGCCCCCTAATGAGTAAGAGGAGCATTATTCTAATCATTATACAGACCCCTCAGTCCAGGCTTAAATACATGGTAAGGTGCCTGACAGTTCGCAGCAAGGAAACTGAACAATGAAGGAGAGAACCTCAGGATCTTGCGTCCTGGCTTCTTGATAGGTGAAGGGATGCCCTGAATCCTGGTCTTGAATTTCACACCTGGGATGTATGTTGCAGCCCTAATAGTCGGAAAAGGCGTGATCCTTTTCCTGATGAAGAAAGTTGTGTTTTTCAAAACACTGTGGCTTGTTTGGAATGTAAAACAAAGAAGAATCTGTATGTGTTTGTAAGTTGAATCTAATAATAATAAACCAATTTTGTAGATAGCATGAACTAGAATTTCTAACACAGTTAGGATCCAGCCTTCTATCTTGTGGGGAATATTGAGATATTTTTCTTTCTTGGACTATGGTAATCGGTTTGGAATGACCTCTGAAAAAATTTTAAAAGCATTTCAGAGGGAATTTTACCTCAAGAGGGAAAGGGAAAAACGAACAGCACAATCCTAGAAAACATTTTTTTTTTTCTTTAAAATTAACCTGGAGGCCTTTGTGTTTCAGTGTTGCGTAGAGCTTCATGGGTTTCTCATCCTAGATGCCTCCTTAGCTTGGTGGGCAAGACAAAAGAATTGAGATTAAAGTGAATTTACTTAAAATAAAGATTTTTTTTTCTGGGTAGCCTTGATATTTAGTAAATAGTGCTCCTGAATCTTCTCTTTGATGCCCTAGATTTCTTTATTTTCATAATTCCATCAAAAGAATGCCTAGATAAAACGATGGGTATTAGACTACTGTAATGAGCAAACCAGAACATATCAATGGCTTAGCCCAATACTCATTTATTTCTTGCTCATGCACATGTTGCTGGTTAGCAGGCAGCTGCCTTCCTCATGGTCAGTCAGGGACCCACGCCCCTTCCATTTTCTGGTTTTATTCTTCCCTGTGGCCGTAAGAAGTGGAAACACAGAGGTGAAAGCTTTCCAACTTCTTAAAAGTCCCAGCCTGGAAGAGACACATTCTTGTTGTCCATTCACATTCTTACTGTCAAGCTTCTGTCACGTGGTCATAGCCAAATGTCAGCCTGGTGCTGCTGTGGGGGGCACTAGCATGGACCTTGCTGGACCATTGCCTCTGTATACAACTATATAAGAGGCAAGGGCAACATGGTGCTTGGCCTGAGAAAGAAGTAAATTTTAATAATGAAAATGGGATGAATTCAGTTTTCAGTATGTTAAGTTCGAATACCTGTAAGACTTGCTGATTGGGTATGTCAGATAGGACTGTGTAATCACAGAAAGGGAGAGAAGTGTATTTTGAGGAGAGGATTGGCTCCATCTCAGAGAGGAAGATGCTGATAAGACATTGTCTTTTGAAGCCTTGATGTCCATCAGCAGATGAATGGATAAAGAAGATGTATATATATTCAATGGAATACTATGAATACTATGCAGCCAACAAGAGAAATGAAATCTTGCCATTTGCAATGACATGGATGGAACTAGAGGGTATTATGCTAAGCGAAATAAGTCAATCAGAGAAAGAAAATTATCATATGATCTCTCTGATATGAAGAATTTGAGAGGCAGGGTGGGGGGTCATGGGGGGTATAGGGGGAAAATGAAACAAGATGGGATCAGGAAGGAGACAAACCCTAAGAGACTCCGAAACTCATGAAACAAACTGAGGGTTGCTGGGGGGTAGAGGGGTAGGGATAGGGAGGCTGGGTTATGGACATTGGGGAGGGTATGTGCTGTGGTAAGTGCTGTGAAATGTGTAAGCCTGATGATTCACAGACATATACCCCTGGGGCAAATAATACATTATATGTTAATTTAAAAAAGATACTGTCTTTCGATTCAACAGTAGGTCACTGGTTACCTTGGGGAGAGTAGGGAGGTGTGGAAAGAAGCTAGAATGGAGTGCGTTAAGAGGAAACAGTAGTTAAGGGATGAGAGGTAGCTAATTGGTTGATAGTTGAGTGTAGATAGCTCTTTTGAGAAGTGATGCTGGGAGGGGGACTAGAGATGTGGAAAGGTATGAGCAGTTACAGGAGACCTCTGAGTGTGGGTCCATGTGAGCATGTTTGTCAGGTGTTGGTGTGCTACCGAAGAAAGAGATGATAGCCAAGGGGAAGTGCTTCGGGAGGAACCCAGCAACGTATCTCCAGCTCATGTGAGAAGGTTGGCGTTCTTATAGGAGAAGGGGAACTTCCTCCCTTGAAATAGGAGGAAGGAGGAGCAAAAGGATGCAAAAGCTGATAGTCTAGGTACATCTATATCATGGAATACTATTCAGCAATAAAAAGGAATGAACTGTTGATGGGGATGACAGCCTGGGTGAATCTCAGGGACTTAGACTGCATAAAAAAGCATGCTGTTTAATTCCATTTGTGTTTGCCATTCTTGAAATGACACAGTTGTAGAAGTCGAGAACTGGTGAGTGGTTGCCAGGACTTAAGGAGAGGGAGGTGGGAGGAAAGTAAGTATGACTATAAACGGGTGACAGGGGGGATCCTCCGGTGATGGACGTATTCTAGATCTTGACAGTGTTGGTGTCATTCTACTAATGATTGTAGTATACTGTAGTCTTACAAGGTGTTACCATTGAGGAAGACTGGGTAGTTCTACCTGGGATCTCTGTGTATTGTTTCTTCCTACTACATGTGAATCTACATGTATCTCGAGAGTAAGAGGTTTCATGTTTAAATGTCTCCTTTCCATATCGTTGTTTTCAATAAATTTGCTTAATAAAAAGTAGGTAGTTTAATAGATTTGGTGGCTTCACTTCTGTCAATGCGTTAGGAGACCCCTGGGTAGTGGTCAGGAGGGTTTATGGGCGTGGGGTAGAGAAGAAAGTCATAGGGTCTTGGAGAACAGGAGGAGAGCTATAAATGTAATAGAATTGCTTGGAAGCATCGGCAATGGATTTCAGGTCTGAGGTCATAAATCAAAAGTGAAGGCTATCTGCGTGTTTGAGGAAAAGGTTAAGATACCATGGAAATGGGTGTACCGGGAATTGTATTTCCACAGAACATAGCAGAGAGGCCTGGTTAAGAGTCGTTTAAGACAGTGGTGAGGAGGGTGGAGCCAAGCTGTGTATGAATGAGTAGAGTTCTGGGGGTGCCTGGGTGACTCAGTCGTTAAGCGTCTGCCTTCGGCTCAGGTCATGATCCCAGGGTCCTGGAATCGAGCCCCACATTAGGCTCCTTGCTGGGTGCGAAGTCTACTTCTCCCTCTCGCATTCCCCCTGCTTGTGTTCCCTCTCTCTCTGTGTCTCTCTCTGTCAAATAAACAAATAAAAAAATCTTAAAAAAAAAACCAAAAACCATGAGTAGAGTTCTGATGCCTTTAGTGGAATTGCTCAGTAGTGGAGTCAAAGCCCATGGGAGCTTGAAAGGAGAACTGGAGGTGGGGACCTGGGCGTGTGGTTGTGTTGGGGACTAACCATGGGGTGGGCTGAGTTGGACTTAACCAGGCCCTGAAGGATGAGTGAAATGTTAATGTTTTGAAATCTGGCAAAATTTGCAACTCTTAAAGGGCAAAGCCATTTACAGTTGTTGTAAATGGTGCTCTCTTGTGATGCTCTCAGTTTGGGTTCTTGGCTCTTGGCCATCAGGGAGAAAACCCCAGATCCACAGATAATTCCCACTTAAGGTTGTATGTTTAAAAAATCTCCAGGCTGAAGGTATATAACTGGGAGCAGGCATTGTTTTAGGTTGGTTTACTGTTTTGTTTTAGAACTTATAAAATTGCGTAGTTCATCAACAGTAGTTGATGAAACTGGAGGATGTCTACCCCTTCTTCTGGGTTCCTAGGCAATTAAGAGGCAACTCAGTTAGCATATTCTTCCTGGTTGAGAGTGCTGGCTTTTAAGTAGCCTTTAAAACCACTGCTGTCTTCACCACTCCCATGTCCATTTATGGCTAGATGTTTTGTTGGTATCTAGGCTCTCTAATTAGAAGATGACTCTTGTGGTATATTTTTGTGTACGATTTCTCCTTGTCAGAGTAGGAAAACCTCCAGAGACTTCGACTTAATGGGGCCTGCAGCTGTTAGCCGGTTCCCTTGGCAGATGCTGCCTCCCAGTGGCTCTCTGTCAGGGAGCCTTCTGCTGTGGCTCATCTCCCATGCAGATGGCCTACCAAGGAGTCATGGCTTCCCCCTCACAGGGTGATCATCAGGTGGTTCCCCTGGTCCCTGGCTGCTTAGGAACCACCATGTGGCCACCTTGTTCAGAACCAGGCTGCAGAGACCTACTTGAAACTCCAGTAGCTCTTTCAGGTCTTTGGTACCGTGGAAGCCTTCCCAAGAGGTGATGATGTCAGGCATGCTGGGAGAATTAATCAAGGGATAAGTTTCCATGAGGGCTTGAAGAATCCAATGTGGTTTTCTGATACCAGGCGTCAGATGAGAGACAAGGCTGTTAGCTTTGAAGGGGTGTGAGCTCTAGAGAGTGCTGGGAGCCATACTATGTCAGCAAAGCTGGCTCATCAGAAGGCCATTTGAACGGTTCCGTACCAGATTAAGTTTGAAGGACTTAAAAATTAGTTCTGAGTAGTAATGAAGATGTTGTTGGTAGAAGACTCCATTTCTCTTAAGCTTTTTGAGGTGCCTTCTGCAGAGCAAAAAGTAACTTGGGCTTTAAATAATTGTTGACTTAGAATTTGAAGGTTGCTAGGGTAGGAAAATCAGCTGAATACTAGAACTGAACCATTCTCACTTGCAAAGTAAGTTCACCTGCTTGACCTTCTCCTGGATATGGTGGGTGTAGTGGATCAAATGTTGTACCTGAACTTCTTTAAAGTATACCAAGGAAGAGTGTCTTTCAAAGTTTTTTCTGGTGTTATATTAAAAGTTGTGTGTGTCTAAATAGATATGGAGGCTCTCTGTATCAAGCTAATGAAGAAACTTTATAGAAACAAATGGAAGGTAGATGAACATTAAGAGCCACAAAGTGCTAGACTTCCTCCTTCTCCCTTCCAATCTCTCTCTTGCTCTCTTAATGTCTCCCCCATATTTCTTGTGTTCTGGTGTGGTTCTATAAATAATGGGCTTTGGTTCTTCTTGGGAGAAAACTGAATTTATTGAATCCATATATCAAAGATTCAAGTAGTTCTTCAAATTCACTTTAGAATAGAAAGTTGATTTCAGGGGAGTTGGGGGCATTTTTATCAAGGGGTTGCTTTTTTGAATGGGCACAATCATGTTCTTTTTCTTTTTTTTCTCCACAGGTTTTATATTTGTGTACATCCCTGAGATTTTGTTTTGTTCCAATAGGGTAGACTGAGGCCTGCATGGCAGGACATGGTTTTCCTGTCCTTTATGAGTTGTCTACTTTCAGGTTCTGAAAAGTGTGCAGATCCCAAGCTTATCCTCTCAGTTCCTTACATGTATCATCTATAAAAGATGAAATGGTTTCAAGTCCCTGTGACACTTCACTATATAGGTGAGGGAGCCACAAAAGTTGAATTGGTTATATTATGGTAAAGAACGTGAAATACAAATTGAAATAATAGAAAATCAGTGTTGCCTGTTAAATCCCACACAGGGCCCTCCTGGAACTACTGGGGAGGGGCGAGAAGGTTGGGGAAGGCCAGGGAGATTTCCTGCCACGCTGGAGCGCCTGTATGCAGCTGGGTGTGGGTCAGTGGCTCTCCCGGGGATGTTTTCTTAACTGGTACAGTGAAACCATAGCGCAGCTGTCCAGAGGTGTGTGCAAGGTGCTGGAACCCTCTGGATAACGCAGGCTTGGTTGTTGGGTGTGATGCAGTCGCGATTAGGGGAGACGTGTGTCAGGAAGAGAATGGGATACGTGGATTACATGGAATAGGGTTTAAAGATGGAAAGCTAGTGACTTGGCTGGGGGGAGTTAGCATCTTGATATGCTATACACTGCTGTTATAGGATGTGATAGGAATCATGAAACGGGGATCAAAGGTCCAGATTCTAGTCAGAAGTACAGCTCTAAGTAAGGCATGTCTTGGTTTCCGGTTCTTAATTTAATCATCTATAAAATGAGTGGATTGGATCAGACAGTCTCACAGTCTCTTCGAGCTTGAGTGGTAAATAATTTTAGCTACCAAGAGGGGGAGGGGATGTCTTTGCAGAGACTGGTTTCCCTTCATTTTCTCCCTTCTCACATAAATACTTGCTCCATTGTTGAGCACGGAAGCCCACTGTTTCCTCTGGAGGAGCATTCCAGTGATATCCTGTCATCGGCCTCTGAAACCGAGGACCCCAGGCTATCCATCTCTTGTTCAAAACTCATTTTCAGTGGCTAATCAGAGACCAAGAATGTAGACCTTTTTCTTAACTTCCTGGGTGGAAACGGAAAATGAAGCTGACTTGATGTCAACGCTGCAGTGGAAAGAATAGGCAAAGAAATGCAAATGCCACCAACCGGGAAGTTTAAAGATTTATAAAAATTAGTGTTTCTGCTATATTAATGACTCCAATGGTGGTAGCCTGCATTTGTCATTGTCATGTTCCATTGTCATTCAAGTACTTAATCAACGCATATTGTCAGAGCCACATTTATTTTCCTGTGTCTGCCTGGCCAGATCATTTCTCTTTTCTCTGACGGAGTCAGGTGCTCTGCGTCACACCCAGCACCAGAAGGGAGAGCTGGAGGGTCAGTCGCTGCTTTGCTTTTAACCCATTGCTAACTTGTTCACTGCTGTGGGTGAAACTTTTAACCAGAAAGTGCAGTATTATGGAAATGTTTGGTTCCCTTTTTCTGAACAAGAACACAGGTGGAATCCTTCCCACCTTAAATGATGAATCCTGAACCAATTTCGGCCTGAAGGATCTTGCATAAGGTGGCAGAGTTCCCAGCATCCCAAGTCCCTGTGAAAGAGAGCCACAGATGTATGTAAAGTACCGGACCTGTAACGTAGTATGTGTTGACATGTACGCATGCGCGCACCCCTCTGTGCCCTCGATCGTTACTTAGTGTCCCGTGATGTAGGATGTGCCTCTCGTTTTGCCTTCTATCACTCTAGAAGACAGGAACAATTATGTTTGTCAATGCCCTTTTCTTTAAGAACTTTGAAGCAAGTTTCTCTGGGCTTAGAACAAGGAAAACGGGTTAAGTTAGTCTGATAAATTTGAATTCTTTTTTTGGTTAAGTAGTGAGAGTTGGGTCACCCACTGTGCTTGCCTTGGTTTCCAGGAATGTCAGTGCAAAAGCATTTCCTTGTTCTGCTGTGCTCCATTACACTAGGTTTTGGCGGCAGCAGCATATATACATAATTAAAAAAAAAAAAAGGAAAATGATATATCCCAAATACATGTAGAGATTCACAGCAATAAGGGGTGCCTGGGTGGCTCAGTTGTTAAGCATCTGCCTTCGGCTCAGGTCATGATCCTAGGGTCTTGGAATTGAGCTGATCCTAGGGTCTTGAGATTGAGCCCTGCATCGGGCTCCATGCTCAGCAGGGAGTCTGCTTCTCTCTTTGCCCCTCCCCCTGCTTGTGCTCTCTCTCTCTCTCAAATAAATAAATGAAATCTTAAAAAAAAACAACAACCTCACAGCAATGAGATGCCTACTTAGGTGTACAAAACAGGGAAGTGAAACTCACGATCTTTTATGACATTCAAATTCCATTCCAAACACCTCTTCATATATCACTTGTTGATTCTTCAGCAGCCCTACTTGAACTGTCTCTTTCCCCCTCCATTGCTTACATTGCTCTCTTCTTAGAGGATGGGTCACTTTACATTTTCTATTCTTGGTATACCTATCAATCCTTTTACTAGCTGGTAAATTCCTCCAGGAACTTTTCCTTGTATCCTTAAAGCAAAGTTTCCTGCAGTGCACATATTAAGTGCTCAGTAAACAGGATCACCAGACAAAATGCACGATGCCCAATTAATCATACCAGATAAACAACTAATAACATATTTAGTATACTTATATCCAATATAAAATTTGAGGCATATGTATTCACATTTATTTGAATTCAAATGTATTTAGGCATCTTATATTTTTATTTGCAAAGTCTTTCAGTAGAGACTGGAATGGTTTTGTACCTAGGCCTTCTCAGACCTATCATCTCATAGGGACATGCATGGTAAGAAAGGCAAGAGTTTTTAGAGGCCTTGCACATAGATATTAGTACAATAACCTTTTCTTATGTTTTCTTTGACCCTCTGGTTGGTTAGTCAACTTAAAGACAGGCCCGTCTTTGTGGACAACCAAGCAGACCTGGTACATGATACCTTCTTTGATACATGCAAGGCCGTATACAACCCTGTTGCCATGCTTTCAATAGTCATAGTCCCCTCTGTGGATTCATGTCATGGGAGATGAAATGCATTTAATGGAACGTTAGAAGAAAATGATCAGCCTGTCAGTCTTGAGAGGTGGTTATTTGAAGGGTGACTGGAACAACCAAATGGCTACCTTCCTCTACCTCAGCAATGAGCACACTGATTTCCCCATAATCATGGCTGAATTCTTTAAAAAGGAATGCTGACTAGTCTAGTGATACTGTTACTTCAAATCATGAAGAACTGACCCTGGAGTTCAAGGCTGCTTAATGCCCTCTAAGCTTTCAGAAGAACTCAGTGACTACAGAATAGACCAGAAATGGGGGGTGAATTTCAACCCTATACCTCTCATTAATTTCTAAGCAGTGCTAAGGAAATCAGGAGGATGATCTTGGCTTTAATTTTTCTCTTCTCAAAAACAAGGGCAATGTCGTGTTAGGTTTTGGAAAGCACTTAATGATTTGTTGGAGCTTAATTCAGGGTATCAATTACAGTTTGGATAACATCGTTCCTTATATTTTGTTGCTTTTAAACCAGGTAGGAGGGACATTAACTTTATTACTAAGAGAGGAAAGAGAGCAGGCTATACACTCTTGATGGAGGTCTCTCTCCCCGGAAATGGGGTCTTTAACAAACTACTTTTTTTTTTTAATTTTAAAAAAGATTTTATTCATTTATTTGACAGAGAGAGAGAGATAACAAGTAGGGAGACAGTCAGGCAGAGGGAGAGGGGGAAGCAAGCTCCCTGCTGAGCAGACAGCCCGATGTGGAGCTCGATCTCAGGACCCTGTGATCATGACTTGAGCCGAAGGCAGAGGCTTTAACCCACTGAGCCACCCAGGCGCCCCTAACAAACTACCTTTTGGAATCCCTGGAGGGGGATACTATATGGTATTTTTTGAAGAATCATTTCACAGTTGTGTTCTAGATTTTTTTTTTTTTTTGCTTACTCATTAACCAGTATCAACAAACCTCTCTGAAGACAAAAATACTAGTTTCTTCAGAAAGTATAGACATGGTTATTGAGGAGGAAGAATTTGAAATCTGTTTGGAATAAATGTCAGCTTGGAACTAGAAACTATTCAAAATAAATATATGTGGAAGTACATTGTTAGGTGACTTAGATTGTGTATATAAAAGTTTCCTTGCGTAAACAGAACTTGTTGGGAAATCGGACTTGCCTGGAAATTTCTGCTTGGATTGTGATATAGAGTTTGTTTTATCCCCTTGTGGCTGCCTTTGTTCTTTTTGTTTCTCTTGTAAGGCTCCTGATGGCTAGCTCCTCCTTGGCCTCTGTCATAAGCGTTTAGATGTAGGGCAGATGTAGTCAGAAGTGTTTAGCATCCCAGGGCTGCCGGGCACATTTGGGTGTGTCAATCAAAGCATCCTAGTGTGCAAAAGAATGTAATTGTGTAGGATTCATAATTTCTCCCAAAGCAAGATGGTAAGTACAAATTGTCATCTAGTGTTTTGAGGCCATTCAGCTTACTTTGAAAGGATACAGTATTTCGTGGAGGTGACGGACTTCTTTGGAGATGAGTTTTAGGAGTGAAAGTTAAAGCCAAGAAAAGTGACCAGTAAGGCTGCTGAGTCTTTGCCATTATTGTTACAGAGCTAATGATTGAACCAAATTTGAGTATTTTTCTAGGCAACGTGGAACCACACAGTAATGAAAAATATGAACCCTGGTAGAAATGTAAATGAGAGATGGAATAGAGAATTACTATACACAGACATTAGGCATGTGATCATGTAAAAATTTGGTAGCTTTGGTGTCTGGGATGTGACATAAGGCTCTAAACACACATGAGGTTCAGTCCCAGGTGACAGAGTTGACAGTGGAGAGAGCATGGTGTGTATTACAATAAACGGGACTCTATGCATGGAACCACATTGGAACAGGTGGTATGATGGGGAAAGGGAGGGATAGCAGTGCCTTGGGGTATGGGTTCAATGCCCATGAATTGGGTAAAGCATCCTGGAGGGGGACCTAAACCACCACTGAACACAAATTGTGTGCTCCACACTGTGCTGGGCACTTGACATGTGTTACTTACTGCCATCCTCACTAGAGATCTAAAAAGAGAGCTCAGAGAGGAAAATTAATGTATCCAGGGTTCTCTAGCTAATAAATTGGGAAACTAGGATGCAAACCTGTGTCTGGTTTCTCACTCTGCGCTCCTGAGTTCACTTGATGAAGGAATGAGAACCAGCTCTTCCTGAAGTGCCCTGTGCTGGAGAGAATTTGATCCTCTCTGAGGACGATGCTGAGGAGGAGTGCCCTGGTGGGAAGTAGTGTTCTGCACTGGAAAGAAGAAGGGATAAGTCATTGTTTATCCCAGGACTTCTCTTTGCCAGATGGTCTAAGAGGCTCTCTGTTCACATTCTCAATTAGTCCTCACAGCCACAGTATGGGCTTGCTCCGTCATCTCCATTCTCCAGATCATGTGCTGGAAACTGGGGTGTAGGAGACTAAGAAGTCAGACCAAGGCCACGCAGCCACCACACAGTCATAGGCTGTGAATCTTGGATTTCAGCCTCGTGACTGGAGCCAAATAGTGATGGACTGGAATCCAACATTTTCTTGAGTTTAAGCATGCAACCTATTTCCAGGATCCAGAGGAGGGCAATGAACATGTTTAGAGGGAAAGATATTTTGGAAAGAATTGGACATACTTACTGGGTTGGGAAGTCAGAGTGTGACAGAGGAGGTGGGGACGACTCCTAGTCCTTTGGTTGGTGTTCTGAAGTGTGCAAGATTCTGGTCCTCCCGGGGGTTTTAGAAAGGTCTGGAGGCAGATGGGGAAGAGGAAGGAGCAAGAGGAAGGGAGAATGGCGAGCTTGACAAGTAGTTTAACAGCTGCTCCACATACCCGCAAACTGACTCTGAGAAAAAATGGTTCTATTTATTTGCCGTTTCCTTCCATATATCTTCCCAACAACATTCATCAATATCTGTCATTTCCCAGGGGGTTTAGGCATGTCTAGCAATTCATTCTGCTGAATTATATTTCAATACGCGGATGGAGGGAGGCCAGATTGCAGATGTTAACTCTGACCTATGCCCAGCGTTGCCTAGACACAGCCACCACCAAGCTCCTGGGTGCCCTCACGCAGACTGCCATTCCAAGCCATACCACTTGCTGTCCGATTCTTGTGACCACGCTCTTATTAGAGTGGGCTCTGTTTAATACTTGTTTAAAAATCAATTTTAAGTTGTCCCATTAGCCTTTGGTCTATACAGTTAGCGCTTAGGGCAAAAGCATCATGTCTTTTTTTATAGGAATTTTAAATTCAGATAATCATCATCTGAATGGAGACATTTTGGGGATGGAGGTGCCACAGGGATTTGCTGGCTAGGGCTGGGTCTCACCGCAGAGTGGGAGAATTTGCCGGGTGTTGTGAGTACTTGTAATAATAGGAACACTGCAGTCTACCAAACTCTGTTTCATGTATTAGTTCATTTGATCCTGATATCTTCCTATATTAGAGTTGGAGAGTGGTCATCTTGGTGGATGAGAAGAAATACTTCCTTCTAAAGAGCAATTTAAGGGAAAACAAAAGAAAGGAAAAAGAACAAATATATTGCTAAGTACGGATTCAGGTTGAACCATTTAAAAATGTACAGTGCGTTGGCATTTTTCCCCTTTTATCATAAAATGCCAAGGGCAGCATGGTGGCTGGCTGTGATTGAGGGTGAAGCGAGTACCTTTGAATCATGTTACTGTATTGCCCACAACTAAAGTTACTTGTAAACTTCAGCTGTAATTGATAGTGGCAGTGGCAGCCAGAAATGGTTTGTCCAAAGGCTTTGACTTCCGTATTGTAGACATGAGTATGCTGTTATTTTTCCACAGGCCCTAGCGCTCTCATGGTGCAGACTGGCCTTTTGCGACTCCCTGAAACCTGTGTCATGTATCCATTGTGGGCTCAGTGCACTCTTACTTTCTGCTGCCTGCTCTGCTTACTGCAGGCTTCCTTCTAGTGTCCTGTAAACTTTCTCACCAGGCCCTTGTGGTTCATACCATTGCCTTGCCATCCTTTGTTAAATACAAAATGCTGATGATAGTATTCCACATAGTGAGATGGGGCATCTCCATCGGATTTGAGTCTTGCAGCGGAACCAAGGTTTGGAGATGGCTGCATTGTGCCGTTAGTTGGGTTCAGACCTTGGTGTCCAGATGGCATCCCATGCTTTGACGACCAGCGTCACAGAAGGCATGTGCACCCTCTCCATTCAGCATTCAGTTCCCCTGTCAATTAGAGATCCCTGTATAGGAGGCAGTGATGTCTTTAAGGACTTAGGGTCAAGGCTATACTTTGGACTTGCCTTGTGCAAGTAAAAACACCCCCCTCTCTTTTTTTTCCTTTTAGGGTGAGAATAGCAGTTTGGTATAGGAGTCAGTGAACTTCGCTCTCTGGTCACAGGTCTGTTGGTTTCTCAAATTATATTTATTTGTGCCATTAAGAAGAATGATTTAGCAGCATTGCCGACGCTGTCTAGGTATAGTTATTCTTTTGCAGCGGGACAAGACATTGGAAGTCAGTCACCCATGTGAGAGGGAAGATGGAAGGAACCATGTCTCTGTGTTGTAGTAGCAGCTGAAGATGAATAAAGGGAGGCTCTAATTGCTGGGAGGATGACAGTCACTTTGATGAGGAAACCAATGTTTAGGAGTGAGCAGTGGAGCAGAGAAGAACATCTTGAGGATGATGGAGTGGACTCAAGGACAGCGGCTGCTGACTCATGCGTTCTCCCCGGCTTCAGCCAGTGACTTCTCCTGGCCTTTAACCTTTCTCCATTTCTAAATTTGGGAGTGCTCTGGGAAAAACTCAGTTTCTCTGACTCGTAAATGATTCAGAGGGCTCAGGTTATTTAAGTGTAATTTGCAAGAGCAGGTGCTGACGTAGTTTCATGTAGATGCCTCCTAGACAGTAAAACAAACTTATTTTTTTCTCAGGAAGGTGCATAGTTTTAGCTAAGTGAGTGAAGGTGGTTGTGTGTGTGTGTGTGTGTGTGTGTGTGTGTGTGTGTAAGATATATGTAATAAAATTCACCATTTTAACCATTTTTAAGTGTCCAAGTCAGCAGCATTAAGTATATTTACAATGTTGTGCCACTGTCACTGCCATCCATCTCTAGAACTTCGTCATCTTCAAATGGAAACCCTGTACCCCGTACACAGTAGGTCTCCTCCCTTCTCTCCCCAGCCCCCAGTATCCATGATTATACTTTCTGTCTCAGTGAAATTGACCATTCCGGGAACCTCTTGCAAATGGAGTCATACAATATTTGTCCTTCTATGTCTGGCTTATTTTATTAAGCACGTCTTGGAGGTTCATCCATGCTGTGGCATGTGTCAGAATTTCATTCCTTTTTAAGGCTGAATCGTACTCCATTGTATGTGTATACAACATCTCTCAGTCAACTCATCTCTCAGTGGATGTTTGGTTTGTTTCCGCCTTTTGGCTCTTGTGAATATACCACTGTGAACTTGGTGTCCACATATCCGTTCAGGTCTCTGCTTTTAGTTCTTTTCTTTCTATACCCAGAAGTGGGATTGAGCCCTGCCTCGCCAAAACCCTTGAGAGCAACACATGGCTCCCTCAACTTCCTTTTGTTCCTGGTTGGTGCCTGAGAGGGATAAACAAACTTCTCCAGAGTTTTATGTATAACTGAGCGCCAGAAGCCATATCCAAAGACAGCTTTGTTTGTAGTTACTAGGTCTTATTTTTCCTTGGATGGCTTGTTTGTAGTCCAAGAGAAATCACCCAGAATGTAAGACTGTGGACTGACTGCTAAATCTATGTTGCACTTCAAGTGATAAGAAACTTTTTTACTGGAAGCTTTTAAATGTAGTCAGGTACCATTATTCCCTGATGATAAAGTAGTTCTCCAGAGGCTGTATTTAATTCTTTATATAGCCATTCTGCTTTAATTATTGCTGACCTGGTATTTTCCTACTTCAGAGGGATACTTCATGCTTTGGGGGGCTTTGAAAGCATGTATTTCAGTTTTGAAAGCATGCATTTGTGGAGGTCTTCTTGTTTCTTGGGATTCAGGATAGAAACAAAGGAAGACACACCCCATTAAAGAGACCATATGTAGCCTTCATAGAACCAAGGTGCAGCCTGCGTCTAGGCTCAGTAATCTACTTATTTTAATATATAATCTTAAAAGGCTGCATATCTTCCACTCTGTTAAGTAGAGGCCCTGTGACCAAAACAGTAACAATAACCACTATAAAAGGCCCATTCAGATAACTCATACCTCCATAATGGAAGCCTGACGAGTTCTTACATCAATCTGGCCAACTGATTTCAGCTTTAATATGGACCTCTATTTATTGCCTCTAAATTTCTAGTTATGTCAGTAGAATGTATGTAATAAATGCTATAATAAACGTATCAGAATTTTATAAATGTGTTTCCAAAGAGCATAGAGCTGATCACAGTTCCAGTTGTTAACAGCAAGCTCAATTTGGTATTAAAATAAAGCAGCCAGATTGGTAGGCAAGCTTACCTCTCGTACAAGAAATTAAGAATGGTATTATCCATTAATTTCCACCCTGTGCAGCTGAATAATGCAGTTGACAGATGCTAATTTTCTTAAATTGTAGGCAGCAAATGATGCATGAATACAACAGCAACACACTTTTTAGAGGCTCTTGGTAGTCATCAGAAAGCGAATTTATATAAAGTTCGATGTAGTCACTACCAAGTATGGTGCGATGCTAGTGCCTTCTAATGACTGCCTTAAATCCATCTGTTGTCCTCTTTTCTCTATTAACACTAATGGGGGTCTAGGCAGGAATTAAAACCTCCCATGTGTTGTGCTAACAGACCATTCAATTTATAACATTCATGTGATTCCTAAGGATAAGACTCATGCAAGAATAATGACATCTGAAATCAAACCAGTGAAAGGATAATAAATATTTTATTATATATGTGTGTGTTTCCTATTTTAATTATTTTTCCGGTGGCTTAACGAAAGTTTATTTCTTGTTCCCCTTTTCATATACGGTGTCATGGAAAGCTTTTTGTGTTTCTTACTTTTTTAAGTTGTTGTTCTTGAATGTCCACTGTGTGATTTTTTTTCTTTTTGGATTTTAGGAACACCCTGTAAGTTTACCCCTATTGCACAGCTGAGGAAACTGAGACTTGGGAAAGTTCATGAATAAGTGTTGGAATCACTTCTGGGGGTCAGAAGTTAGGCGGTAGAGTCAACCATAACATAACTGGCAACTTTGACTGTTTTATATCCTGTTGGGTTTGAAGACTGTATGGGGTAAATATATGGACTAAGTTGAAAAACTTAGTTCAAACTGAATTGCAGAACTGATCAATTATTGAACATCAAAATGTCTCCTTTGGGTTAGCGTCCGGTGACATAATAAAAGAATGGAAACCTGATGGAGAGTCTCTCTTTGACCAAACCCTAGCCAGGTTCCTCTGAGCCCTTCTTCTCAACCAGGCCTCAGACTTGGGCAGTAAAGTCACAAAACAAACACTAGCATAGGTTCTAACAGCTCAAGGCAACTTTCTTAGTATGACCCTTGTTCTCTTAAAGCGCCTGCCTGAGAAAACTCGGGACTGTCAAATTTTTTTTCTGTTGGGGCCAACAGATCGGGTCTCTTTCTCCCAGGCTCTGTGTGGGCATAGAGTCTGAATTTGGTAATTGTTGCTGGCAGACAGAGCTGGCCTGGTCGCAGTTACACTGCAGGACCCTATGTCATTTTTCATCCCCCTGACTCGACTGAGCCCCCATGGGCTCACTGCCTTACGCCCTCATTCTCTTACTGAAACACTCAGTGATTGTGTCCAAATTGAAGGTGAGTTCAGTTCACACTGGACTCCTTTTTCCTGTTGCAGTCATTACTACTGATTAAAATCTGTCCTTACCACTTTAGTGTTGCACTTGGTTTTCCTTTGATAAGGCACATGTCAGGCCTTGCTGCAAAGATGAGACTTAGACATGGTACAGTAGCACATAAAATGTACAGGGTGACTTTGGAGGAGAGGATGCACAGGGGTCCCGTTAGCCGTGGTCTCCGCTTGCTTTCAAGTGCCTTGTGAGAGCTAATGAAACTGAAGTGTTCAAAGTGTGCTTCGAAGTGTATGGAGGGAAGGGGGTGGTTCTGCTGTTTGTGCCCCACCCCCAGGTGCTTGTTCTGAGTCTGACTTCCCGTCCGAGGTGGGGCTGGATTCCCTGAGCAAGGATCCTAACATATGAATTTCCTGCAGTGGGGATTTATTCAAGACCTGTCCCTGTTTCCATTCTGCTATCCCCCTGGCACAAAGGGAGTCTTTCCCAGTGTCCACTGCCACACTTATTGAGCACTTACTAAGGGCCAGGTACTGTACCTGATACTAGGGATAAAGAAATAGACACCTATTTATTCACCTCAGGGGGGGTTATAGGGAGATAGTCTAAAAATTACTCTCTACTAAGAGAAAAAAAAAGGACTGATATATAAAATTATTCAGTTAAGTGAAATATTTGCCTTCTAAATTTTTCCATTGCTATATTAAAATTCGTCAACTGTTTTTGTATCTACCCTTGGTTTTCTTTAACATGAAGATTTCTGGGGCAGAATAGTGGTGAGGCCAAAGTAAATTTTCTGCATGATGTGAACGTTTACATCACATAGCCACTGTACCTTCTCTCAGGCTTCTTTCTGAAATATGAGCAAAGAAAATATAAAACATAAAATATACGAAATGAAATAGAGATCAGAAGAAAAAATCCTGATCACTGGAGTTTGGCATATTTTTTACAAATGATGTCCTCAAAGATAGTTATTTCTATGTTAAATCGTTTATTCATGTAATACCGATTTTAGTTTTCTTAAATGTAGTCTATAGTTTTCCTGTCCTTCTTTATTAATGTCCTGCGTTTGGATCTAAAGGAGGTGGATTGCCCAAAGGCCCTCTTAGTCCAGCTCTTAGTTCATGTTTTAAAATAAGACAAGGAAAAAAAAATTCTGGACTTCCAATTCTGTGACCTTTCCTGCACAAAAATAGAACTGAATGTTTTTGAGGTGGTGACCAGAATCACAGAGGGTAATTATATTTGAATTTTCAGTGATAGAGTTAATGCTTCAATTAATTGGCATTTCCTATATGTACTTGTTTGGAAAAGATCATCATCTATTATGTGGAGTTGGGGAGAGCAGGTAACAAAACTCAGTATGACTTCATTTTTGCAAGAAAATAGAGGTAACAGAGAGAAAGCCTGGTAGAAAATCACTGAAATGTTGATAGTGGTTTTCCCTGGTGTGATTATAGGTGACTTTTTCCTTTATATGTATGTTTACACTTCCTGCTTGTGAATGAAAAGGAACCAAACCCAAGTGAAAAAGATACCATTTTTACTACTCTTAGGCCTAAGTAGCTAACATTTACCCGCTGCTATACTTAGAAAATTCTTTAATCCCCTCAACAATTCACACAGTCCTATTCTTCCCATTTTAGAGGTGGAAAAACCAAGGCACGGAAAGGTTGGCTAACTTCCTTCCCCATTTGTCACCGAGGCAAGATGAAGATCTCAAAAGTAAATCTCGTTTTCTGTAGTCTGTGCTTTCACTCTATTATATGGCAAAAGAACAATGTGGCAAAATAAGAAATTGTTTGCTTTGCAATTAAAATATAAACTTCTGAAAGCACTGGGATGAAAGCATTAGACGTTTTCACGTGGACAGTGATGGGAGCTGTAGCTCACTCTTGTACTTTGATAGTGCCGGTGGTTACCATGCACACTGCTAGTAAATCAGTTAAGCTGCTGCAATAGTTACTAAACAGTGGGATATGCTTGCTGCCTGAAGTAAGAGAGTGAGGCTCTTTTACAAGGAACAGGTCTGCGGGGGGAAATCCAGATATTGCTTCTGCTACACGGCACCCAGCCACATGTGCTGCAGTCCCTCATGTTTCTGAGAGGTATCTGGCTGGAACCCCCCTTCCCACCTTGAATGAGGTTCTGTGGGTTGCCTGCCATCTTTTCTCTTTGCCAATGTGTTTTTTGGGGAAAGAAGCTCCTAACTTGTTCTTTAATCATTCACGGGATACTTAATGACTGTGGCCAGTCATTGTGGTGATATTTGTGTGAAACACAGAAAAATCAAACATATTTTCTACTTTCGCTGAGCTCCATTACTGCATGAATATTCACATCCATCCTAACTCCCTGAAGTCAAGGAACCTTATTTCCTGTGCGTCAGTAACATTTAGTTCAGTCCTTGTGCTGAGGAAGTGATGTAATGTGAATTGGTTCGCCTGTTTACTGTTAAAGGCATGCACATATATTAGATTTCAATGTCGATGTAACTTGCTCGGTGAACCTAGTCTGACACTGATGTCCTGATGGACTCGAATAGATACCACGTGTGTCCCGTGAGCCTGGTTGGATGACCACCAGTTCTTCAGAGAGGGAAGCTTCAAGAATGAGGCACCAGCCCCATTTCACCTTGAGAGAATTCTAGTTCTTCCTTTTTTTGGTTGTGAGCTCTACTCCATCAACTCTTTTCTCCTTGATCTTGAGATCATTTTTCATAGTAAATATTTAAGAAGTCCATCTGTAAGTGTAGGCTTACTTCTGTGATGCTGAGGGTGCTTTGTGTGTTTATATGTATGCTCTGCAAGCTCCTGTAGGATAGGCAGGGGTCACAAGTTACGGTATCCTGCCCTTGCTAAAAGCTGCCCATGCTGGAGCTGGAGAGGTTTCCTTGGGTTTATGTGGGAATTCAGGGTCAGAACTTGGGACTGGATCCCCTGACTTAATTAAAACAACATTCCTCTGGTTGCGATGAATAAATATAAGGAGTATGACAGAAGCAGTATAGAAGGATGGCCAAGAAGGGACCTGCCGTCGTCACAGAAATGGTGATGTTCTGCCTGCCACTTACCCTGTCTTCTCTTTCCCCCCAACAGGGAGGTACCTCCTTCCAAACCCTGTGGCCGGGCAGGCCTGGCCAGCCTCCGCAGAGACGTCCAACCTCATGCGCATGCGCAGCCAGGCCCTGGGCCAGTCGGCACCGTCGCTCACCGCCAGCCTGGTGAGTGTCCTCTGCCGAGGTCCGCAGTGCATCGATGCGGTGTTCTCTCCTCACCACCCTAGGGACTATTTTCAATTTATTGAGTTTAACTAGGTTTGAACTTAACCACATTTAACATTAAGCAATGTGACATTTTTTCGCACGGAGTGTGCTAGTTTTTTCCAAGTCTCCTGTCCACGCCCCCAACCTAATCTGTAGCGTTTCTGTCACCTTGACTATCTCCTCTCTTCCCTCCAAAGAAATGAAAATATCTCTGAGCTTTTTTCTTAAATACTTTATTTGAAAATAATGTCAGACTTACCAAAAATTTGGAAGAATATGAAAAATATGTAGAACACATTGATCCAGCTATTTCTTGCCAAATTTGCTTTTCCTCTCTCCATGGATATATGCTGAGGTAGATATATACATAGGTGTGTATATACATATCTATGTACACACACTCAGGTAATTGCTTCAACTATTTGAGAGTAAGCTGTGTCTCTCATGGCCTTTTGTTATCACAGTTAGAAATGTTGGTGAATTTATGGTGACTCAAGCCTTTTATCTACTCTCCATTCTGTATTTCATTTTTATCAATTGGCTCAGTCATGTCCTGTGTAGCATTTCTCCAGTGTAGGATTTAATCTAGGGTCCTATATTGCACTTAATTTCATATCTATTTTGTCTCTATTAATCTGGAGTTTTTATACAGCCTTCCTTTGCCTTTTATGACATAGACATTTTTGAAGACTATCCTCCCCCTCCCAATTTTAAAGAATGGAATGTTTCTAGTATTACACGGGCCTGATGTGTCTGATGTTTCCTCTTGGTGCGGTTCACATTTTGCATTCCAGGCCAGAATAGGGCATGGGTGGTGATGTGTCCTTTCAGGGCTTGCCTTCTGCAGGCCCATCTTGTCCTTCTGCTCCTCATCGTGATGTTAATTTCACCCCCCCCCCCCCCACGCGCCCAGTCATGGTGTTGATGTCTCCACTGGAATTAGACTTTTAATCTTGCCATCAATAAGCATTCTGTGGGAAGATAAATTTCAGGCCATGAGAACATATTTCTTCTCATCAAAAATTTTCCTTAGATTGCCTATCCATTGGTGATTCTGGCCTGGACCCTTCTTTTTTGTGGTAATTGAAACTGGTCATTACTCCCACCTCAGGACTCTCTCCACATCTACCGGTTGACCTGTGGCATCCATGTTTGTGTATTTGTTTGCAGCTTGGCCTCTTGCATTCCTTGTTCACTTCTTCCAGTGTTGATCTTGATTTGCAACCACAATGCTTACTAGAATCGTGTTTCCTCCTGGGCCTGTTCCTTCTCTCCGTCAGTCTTTGGCAAAGCCTAGATGTCTCTGCAAGTTATTTTTGGTGGTAGGGTTGTATGTTTTGGGAATAGATTTTTAAATATCTTTTACTGATGGAGATGCAAATAATATATTAGTGCATTATGGTGCCTTATAATTTTATGCACTAGTAATAAGTTGGATATTTGAGAATCATTCAGTAATGCAGAGAGATTTGATTTAAGTCAGGACTCTAGTCTTACTTTTGCCACTGGATAGGCGTATAAACTTGGGCAAATCACTTAGTTTCTCCTATTTTATCAACTCAGCTGCACTTGCAAGATGAAAAGAAGTATTTAAGCAGTCTCTGGAAATCAACTTTGGAATGCCCTGTTTCTACTTCTACAATAATAAATATTGTGAAGATAGTGAATAATTACCCCTGGAAAAGTTTCAGAGTATTTCATGACTTCAAAATTCACTATGGTCTTTGAACCAAAGTTCATCATTTTCCTCTCTTGAAAATTTTAGGATTTATATATTTACAGGTACAGTTAAAACGATGGTAGTTACCGTTTGCCATCATCCCATCCCCAAGTTCAATGTTACTTTTTCTTTTTGGGGAATTTTATTGAAAGCTTATTTTCCTTGAAAGCATTTACTTTTTAAGGAAAGAGGGAAATGCCTCACAATTAGTGGTTTTTTTTGTTTTTTTTTAAACAGAAGTGCTTTTTGGGTCACTGCAGAATTACTCTTCACACTCACATAGTAATCCTGTATGTTGCTTGCCAAGTAAATGATTCTGATTAAAACAACACTGTTAAAAGGAATATATCTCATCTAATACTGGTAGTCCCATATTCAGAAACAGAAATCGATTCATTCATTGGTAAAACACATGTCAGGTGACCTAAGATACTTGAGAATAAGATAAAAAGATAAAGAGAACTATTAATAGAAAACACGAGAGAGCACTCCTCAAAATATGATGAAATTCTTACCAAAGAGTCGTTTAATTATTAGCTTATCAGTCCTGTGAGTTTTTATACTGTTTGCTTGAGAGCAAAACTAAAGAAAGTACTAAAATTCCATAGGCAGCAAGTTTAAAATAGGACCTGGTACATAACAAGTCTCAAATGTTAGCAATATTACTACTTCTGTTAGTAATGTAGTATGGGTAAGCTTGAGTACGGAAGCCAGACTGCAGTTAATCATTGACTTGACAGTGAAGGTTTAACTCATCATGTCTCTCCTTCATAGACTTGATTACTTCCTGATGATAGTAGAAGGAAAACTATTTGCAGACTGTTTGACCAAGTCTTCTCCCCCTGCCCTGCCCCCCATTCTGTCCTAGTAAGAGCAGTAGCAGCTGGAGGAGAGCTGACAGGCAGAGCGCCATCTTGATTTCCTCGTTCTGCTAGCTGCCCAGCTTTCTGGGCCATATCGCTTATTTCAGTATGTTGCCCAGTTCAGGCTAATGACTTTTTCTGCTTTTGGTACCCTTTGCAGACCATTAATCTGTTTCATGTTTCTTAGATTGGATTACATCTAAATTACCTTGTTGATTACAATTAACTATCTCTATAGTGATAGAGAATGATGGTTGAGAGATGGAAATGTTCACTTATTAGAACTTCTCCTTTTTTTTTTTTTTTCTTGTCCTTCTAAACAAAGGATGTGTCACATGGTGCCCTGAACCATGGAAAGTGCTTCACTCTGACCCTCTCTCCAGGCCACTCTTCTCAACTCCATTGCCCTTGTCTTAGAGCTTTAAGTCATCCTTCCTCCTGACTGTGTTTATGGTGCACATTTGTTGTAGTCCTGTGTGTTGGTGCTTTATATCCCCTGCTAGACAACAAGCTCCTTGAGGGCAGAATTCCTGTCTGCTCTGATTTGTACTCCTCACTGTTCCCGGCACAACTCCTTGCACATAGGAAGCATTCAATAAATACTGTTGATGGAACGAATAATTATTCCTACAAAGTGACAGATGACTCTATTTGCAAGGCGAGAGTGATGATGTGATTCTCTGTGCTGTAATGGGTGGCCTAATAAGACTATCCATCTTAAACCTCTTTGTTTTTGTTCTCTGTGTATCTTAAGTTCGTAATTAGCCATGAAGTCCGTGTAATGGACCAAATCTCGTGTAGTTCCACATCGGCTGCTCAAAAAATATGGTGACAAAATAGTGAAGAGAGGATCCCTGTCCACATTCAAAGAAATTCAATTAATATGTTTGTAAGCAGTCATGATGTGGTCACATTGACTTAAATGTTCTGTTGGCTCATTGAAGAACTAAGTTGAAGCAGTATGTGTCTTCATGTGCGGAAAAATTGGAAAAACAGGAATCAAAATGTCCACATGACAGCATTACACTCGATAAAACAGCATTTCCTGTTCAACACACGAACAAACATTTCAGAAAAGTATGACTCTCCACCTGAGAGGTATCCATATGTTAGTTAGATATAAATGAAGGCCTCGTGGCTTGGTAGGTATGAATTTTAGTAACTGCATGACCTATAATGATTTAAATGCCATAGGCAAGCTTGAGGGTAATGCTAACTACCTTCTCAAGGAGGAGATTAATTCCTAGCCTGAAGTATCTAGTTTTCCTTGGCAGTGCTAAATGTCGTTGTGCTCCTCTCCCAGACACATTGGGCATTTCAGATAAATGGCATGTTGCCAATTCATCCTAAGTAGCCTGGTAGCTGGCAGAATCCATGCTCAGCCAGTATCCGCCTGCTGGGACACCAGCCGGGAGTGCTGATGAAGTGTCAGATGTATACTTCATATACATTAATCTGAAGAGGGGAAAACTCATTTCTCCATTTGCTGCTTCCATCTTTCTGTCCCTCCCCACACACATGGGTAGTTTATCAAACAAGTCAGAGTTGTCAGAAGCAGGGGGATTTATACAGATGCTGCTTTCTGCAAGAAAGATGGAAATTTCAAGAGACAAAAGCAGGACCCATGGTAACTTATTTTTTTGTAGGAAAATAGGGTTGTAAGCCTCGATGATTAAAGTTTAAAAACAGTGTATGTGGCCATCATGTAAAATCCTCCCTTCTTTTGTACTTTGGAGTCATGGAGAGATGGCAGAAACACAGTGAAAACCAGTTGACGGTCTTTTTCTCCAGCCTTCTCTTTGATTTGAATCGTGAGCTTCATCTGTGTGGTGTGCGTGGATCTCCCTATATCACGTTTTTTCTTGTTGAGGTCTTCTGTGACCACCTTGTTTGAAACTGCTCCCCACACTGCAGGCCATTCACCCCACTTTTCTCCATAGCTTCATCCTCTTCCAGTATACCACACAATTTAGTTTATTACTGTATTATGTATCTGTTAACCCCTGTCATGAAAAATTCGTGACAGTAGAGGGATTTTTCCTGTTTTCCCAGCTGTCTTCCCAGGGCCTAGAGTAGTGCTGACATATCGTAGGTGCCCACTGAAGACTTGATGAATGCATAAACAAATTGTTATTTCCTATCTATACATTTTTAGGGCCCTAGAATGGACTCCTGTTTATTTTTGTTGGCTTATTTTTAAACTATGGTTAACGTTTTAGGTTTAGCCTAATCAAGAAGCCCATCTTCAAGTCAGAGACCAATTCACTATGGAAAGTATATTCAAGAATTAAACTACAGTGGTTAAGTTGGAAAAACAGTGTGGGGGGGGTGGGAAGCAAACTGGTTAAGAGATTAGCTCCACTCTCTAGCACTTACTAGCTGTGTAAGCCTTGGTTTATTCATCTATGGAGAGGGGTAATTATTGTAGTAACCTCGTAAGGTTATTGTGAGGATTACATGAACAACTCATGGTCAGTCCTTTTCCCTTTGCTTGTTACCTAGGAAATGCTGGTGTTGATGTACCTGGTGTTTATCAGAACAATGTTTCCTCAGGGTTGTCAGGCTTAGCGGAGGTGGTATTATTAGAAGGGAGGGAAATGAGCCCTTTCTCTCAGATCACCTGCTAAGAGCAGTAGTGTAATCTTTTTGTCCTTCCTGTGTAATGGCAAACCAGCTTATTTCTTGCTTCCTCATTTTGACTCAATATTCACCAACCTGACACACTGGAAGATACTTTCTAGAATAGCTAACATTTTTGAAGGGGGAAGTGCTTTCAAATAATGTTTTTCAACTTTTAATAGTAGGTTCAGTGGTGTAATTTCATGTTTCTTCAGTGGCTCTCTTTTGACATAGTATCCATTTCTTTTAATGAAAAAATTATGTTTCATGATGTACTATAAGTATTAAGACCAAACTATTTAAACTGTAATAAATTCAAAGAGCCTCGATGAATATTCATCTTTTCCATTTGCACAAATGCATTATGAAGAGTCAGGGAAAATTCACTAAACGTATGCAAAAGTGCATTTTTCCTTTTTAATTCATTCAGAATGCACTGGCATAATGTCAGCATTTATTTAGAGTACAGACTTTATTTGCAGTCATTTAATATTATATCAATACTTCATTAGCCTTATAGCTCAAAAACAAAAACCTGAGCTGAAGTCCAATTAGTTAACTCTGAGAGAGTGTCTGTTAAATATTGATGTAGGAACAATTTGAATGCCCTTGGATAAATTGCTTAACAAAAGTCGTAGAATACAGCTATGAGTTCTCATTCTTTTTAACCGTTGTGACTCAACTTAAAGACTGCATCCTATTCCATTATGTGGATTTCTCAAAATTTCTCCCTTTAGGTTATTTAGTTTTAGTTTTTAGGTTTTTTAGTTTTAGGTTATTTAGTTGTTTCTATTGCAGATAATGGTGATGAGCAGGCTTTTATAACTCCTTCACCTCTCTGTTTTTAGGGTAACTTCTTGGAGTGGAATCACTGTGGCAAAGAATATGAACTCTATGGAAGTTCTCTGTACTTGTACTAAATATTGTTTCTATGAGTGCTGTTCAGATTTATATATTTATATATTGAGAAAGTGCACCTCACTACACTGTGGCCAGCAGTCAATATTGTCTTCTTTACAAACAAAAAACAAAAACAAAACTTTGCTAGTTTACTATGTGAAATAATTACTCTTTTAAATTTGTTAGATTTTTAGTGAAGTCGATAAGGTTATTGGGATGTGTCAAAGTCTTACGCCTAAGCCTCTGGATAAAGCAGATAGGAAGTTAGCGTTATCTGAGCTTCATCCTGCAACTTCTTCCTTCCATTCCCTAATCAGCTTCCCATACCAACTGTTGGTAACTGTGTTGCTCTTGGGATATAAGAACTCCCGAGTGTGATTACAGCGTATGTAGCTGAAGGCATTATTCTGTAGTTCAAAATTTTTTTCATCTGGAAAGTAGTAATCTCAATTGTGAAATAGTGCCTTCAGCTGTGGACATTATAATCAGAGTCTCAAGAGTGCTTGTACTCCAGGAGTAATACGTCTCCTAGTTATTACCCTCTGAGCTAGGTTCTGTTTATAGTGAAGCGAGGAATTTTCATAACTCAGTGCTGAAATAGCCATAGGGAGCCCTGAGCAGATTATTATAGGTCAGGCCTAATCCATGAAGATAAATCTCATTATAGGCTCACCTGGGCCCATCCACAGAGTAGCTGGTTTAACATGAGTCTGTAAATCAAAGATCAGATAAAAATCAAACTATAAAATCCTTGTCATAATCCCAACTCCTGCCTCTGTGAAGAGATATTCTAAAAGTGCCCCCTTACTCTGAACATTGGGCGCCGTGAGAATAATTAGCAGAAAAAAGTATGTTGAGTTCATTGTGATTCAGTCTATTAATGACTGAAAAGCTAGGTATTTGGCAGGTGAGGGCGGGGGGGAGGTTTTTCCCTAAAATGAAATTGCGGCTGGAAGTTGTCACTGAAAACTTCCCCTCTCAGTTTTCTCTTCCTGACATTTGCAAAGATTAAAAAACAATCCTTACCTTCCTTCTGTGTTGTCCTTCCTGGGAAGGATTGGGTACCTGCCGAGGTGGCTGTCTGTGTGGGGGTGCCTGGACACACCGGCCAGTTAGGAACTGGATGTTATCAAAGGCATTTGAGTGTCAGTGGAATGAATGGTGACCCGAAATATCTTGGGGGATTAAAAGAGTAGATATGTGTGCCCTGTTTTGATTACTTATCATCATAGAGGGGATTTAAATGAATTAACAGCAGTGATACCATATACATGTATATATATCAGTGCATGTGTATGTTAAAGCTTCGGTTTCATTTATTACCCTCTTACCCAGCTGGGGTTTAGAAGCTGGTTCACCTGTTCAGCAAGCAGTATGAGATGATCCAGGGAATGCCAGGTCCTGGCCCCTCAGCTGTCTGAGTCCCCACAGTATTTTTAGCACCCAGGGGACTGCCTGATATGTATTTAGTACTTAGATAATGGTTGTTTAGTAATAAACATCTAGGGGGGCTTAATTAAAAGAACCTTGGGTTTTCTGAGGCTCCTGTTGTTCGGCTTCCTGGAGCTCAGAGGAGTTGAATTACTAGGCTCCCAACAATTTGATTGACCTCTGTGTCTGGGGGAGTGATACACATAAAGGCGGTGAGCCAGTTTCGCCTGCCATCATGGCAGTGTCCCTTGGTGCACTGGTGGACGGGTGCCACTGTCGTGGACTCCTGATCTGGCACAGCTTGTCCTTTTGCTCCCCTGGTAAAACCTGAGCACTTGATTATTTCTTGCCTCATTGTCAAAAGGATTCTGCCACTCTGGAAAAACCAACAAGCCCATAGTAATTAGATGGTGGTTTGTGGGAGGGAGGGCATGGGGATGGAACATTTCCTTTCTTGGGAAAAAAATGAAAAATTATCATTTTACTTAATAGACTTCTTAAAAAAACTTTTGGTTTTTGTGGTTCTGAAAAAGCCTGCATGTTTTGACGCTTAGCCTGCATGTTTTGACGCTTTTCCTGCTGTTTTTCTAGATAAACTTTCATGGTTGGTGGAATGAGTAGTATTGGTGAGAGTGCATTAATTTCATTGGCACCTGAAGGATCAATCTAGCATTAGATTCTGAATCAGTGTATATCTCATTATGTTTATTTATCAGTTAATTCACTATTAATGGAGTTCTTGTTGTACAATTAGTGTTAAAGCCTATATGAAGAAAAAATAGAAGGAAAGCTTCCAAGCACATTCTATGAGGTCAGCATTACCCTGATACCAAAACCAGGCAAAGGCACCACAGAAAAAGAAAACCATAAGCCAATATCCCTGGTGGACATAGACGTAAAAACCCTCAAAAAAAAAAAAAAAAAAAAACCACATTCAGCAATACATTAAAAGGATTAATTCCTGGGATATAAGGGTAGTTGAATGTTCCCTAATCAATCACCATGATACATCACATCAACAAAACAAAGGATAAAAATCATATCATCATCTCAACAGATGCAGAAGCAGCATTTGACACAATTCAAAAAAAACTTCCAGCAGAGTGGGTTTAGAGGGAACATACTTCAACATAATAAAGGGCATATATGAAAAGTCCACAGTTAACATTGTACTCAATAGTGAAAAACTAGAGAGCTTTTTCTATAAGGGCAAGAACAAGATAAGGATGTCCACTCTCACCACTTTTTTTTCAGCATAGTGCTGGAAGTCCTAGCTACAACAATCAGACAGGAAAAAGAAAAGAGTCATCCATATTGCTAAGGAGGAAGTTAAACTGTCACTATCTGGAGATGACATGATATTATACATAGAAAGCTCTAAAGACTCCACCAAGAAACTGTTAGAAGAAATAAATGAATTTAGTAAAGTTGCAGGATATAAAATTAATACCTAGATGTTGATAGCATTTTTATATCCTAATAACAAAGTAGCAGGAAGGGAATCAAACCATATCATTCACAATTGCACCAAGAATAACGAAATACCTAGGAATAAACATAACCAAAGAGGTAAAAACTATTAAGACATTGATGAAAGAAATTGAAGACATCATAAAAAAATAGAAAGCTATTTCATGGTTTGGAAGAATTAATATTATTAAAATGTCTATACTTCCCAAAGCAATTCTCAGATTCAGTGCAATCCCTATCAAAATACCAACAGATTTTTTTTTCTTTTTACACAACTAGAACAAATTTTACTAACATCCATATGAAACCACAAAACACCCCAAATAACCAAAACAATCTTGAGAAAGAAGAACAAAGCTGGAGGTGTCATGAGTCCAGATTCAAGATACACTACAAAACTGCAGTAATCAAAGTAGTATGGTACTGACACACAATTGAAACACATAGGTGAATGGAACAGAATAGAAAGCCCAAAAGTAAACCCATGCTACTTTGGTCAGTTAATCTAAGATAAAAGAGGGAAGAATATACAATGGGGGAAAAGACAGTCTTTTCAACAAATGGTGCTGGGAAAACTGGACAGCTACATGCCAAAGAATGAAACTGGATCAAAACTTTCTTACACCATACACAAAAATAAACTCAAAATTGGTTAAAGACCTAAATATGAGACCCCAAACCATAAGAATTCCAGAAGAGAGCACAGGTAGTAATGTCTTTGACATAGGCTGTAGCAACAGTTTTCTAGATTTGTCTACTGAGGCAAGGGAAAGAAAAGCAAAAATAAACCTCTGGGACTACATCAAAATAAAAAGCTTTTATACAATGAAGGAAACCATCAACAAAACAAAAAGGCAACCTTTTGAATGGGAAAAGATAGTGGCAAATGATTTATCCAATAAAGGGTTAATATCCAAAATACTTAAGAACAATACCAAAAAAACAAACCAAAACAACAACACAAAAACAAAAACCAATACAAATACTGTGATTAAAAACAGGCGGAGGACCTGAATAGACGTTTTTCCAAAGAAGATGCACAGATGGCCAACAGACACATGCAAACATGCTCAAGATCATCACTCATCATCAGGGAAATGCAAATCAAAACTACAGTGAGATCACCTCACACCTGACAGAATGGCTAAAATCAAAAAGGTAATACAGGAAGGTAATAAAGTATTGGTGAGGATGTGGAGAAAAAGGCCTCCTCATGTGCTGTTGGTGGGAATGTAAGTTGGTGCAACCACTCTGGAAAACAGTATGGAAGTTCCTCCAAAAATTCGAAATCGAAATACCATATGCTCCAGCAATTCCACTACTGGGTATTTATCCAAAGTAAATGAATACACTAATTCCAAAAGGTACCATTACACCCCTGTGTTTATAACAGCATTATTTACAATAGGCAAGATCCAGAGCCACCCTCTATCACACACGCTCAGCCGTAAGAAGGGTGAGATCTTCCCATTTGTGACAGTGTAGATGGACCTGGAGGGTATTATGCAAAGGGAAATAGTCATTTCTATTGAATATAGTCAATGTTCTAATCTATACTAGAACAAAGGAATAAACAAAAAGCAGAATCAGAGTTATAAATACAGGGAACAAAGTGATGGTTGCCAGAGTTCTGGGAGTTGGGGGAAAGGGCAACATGGGTGAAAGGCGAGTGGGAGATACAGGCTTCTAGTTATGGAATGAGTAAGTCCTGGGAATAAAAGGCACAGCATAGGGAATATAGTTGATAATAGGGTATTAGTGTTTCGTGGTGACTGATGGGCGCTACACTTGTGGTGAGCATAGTATAATGTATTGAGAAGGTAAATCACTATGTCATTATACCTGAAACTAATGTGACATTGTGTGTCAACGCTACTCAAAAAATTTTTTAAAAACCTTACCTGAAAAGATGCGACACATAGTCTTTTTTAAAAGGAGCTTCCAAGCTAGCTGAAATTAGACTTGTGAAAAATCAGCAAAGTAGAAGGAAACAATGTGTTGGATAGTGTGCAGCTGTGAGAATTTATAGATCTAGAAGAACGAGGTGGGCTACAGATCTCTAGCAAGTATCATCAGGCAAACTCCAAGGTGTAATGGAATTATGTACATAGTGGAATGGGGTGGGGTAGTAGGTAAAAGTGGACAGTGTAGTGTGAATAGCGATTTTTTTCTTATTATAATGTTTCTAGAATAGTCAGGGAGGGCATGGGACCACATGAAAACCCAGAGGCTCATGGCTATCGGTGACAGAATAGTTTATGGTTTAATGCGAACCCTGGAAGACCACCACCATCTGTCTGTCTGTAAGAAGAATGTCCTTTTTCACTTAGGAGATCTCCCAGATGCAAAGTCTGTTATCTGCAGAGATTTTACCCAAAAGGAATCAAGTCTTCATTTTTGCTGGATTCATGGTTAGATGATAACGTGGCTTACTGAGTTATAGCTTTTCTTTATGAGCTGATACTATTAATTTGTTTTTAAGGGAAGAATAAGGCATGTGCAATTTTAACTCAGCTATTTGTGTTCTCGTAAATACTTGATTGTTCAGGGCAATTGTTTGTGTAAGTGTATGTCAGTTTTGTTTTTTTTTTTTTATTCCTGGGCACAAGTAGTGATAGATTTTAACCTCATAAATAACATGAATTGATGATATCATTTTGTCCATTTTTTATATAGCTCTGATCAAAAACTCATTAATTAAACTTTAAGGAACTTATCTGTTTCCTTTATTTTCTGGAAAACATCCGTGACATTGACAGATTCACGTGATGGAAGGCTATGAGTTTTTCATATTTAAGTGCTTCTATGCATATTTCTTCTTTTTGTCTGACTACTGCTGGGCTATACTTAAGCACATGGACTTTCTCTTTTAGGAAGCCCTCCTTGACATGTCTCCCCACCCCAGTCTTATTTCAACTATGCATATCTGAACCAAAGCATTCGTCACTATAGGACTGTAAGGGTGTCTTTGCTTGCCTTCCATTCCTTCCCTCTTCTTCCCCAAATGGTCTGATTACCTAAAAGGCCTGGGATAATGATCTGTAGCTGATAAAGACATGAATGTAGAATATTTCATGGGATGGGCTCTCAGAAATAACACTAAATGAGATATGAGCTTATTTGGGTATGCCCATAGCACCTCTCCGAGCCTTGTTTCTGAAAATGAATTCTGGAATTGGAGAATTGTATGGATGAAACAGACTTGGATCACCCCTCTCCCCTTGCCTAGAGAGATTGTGCACTACAGTGTCCTTTATCTAAATTGTGTTCATTTTTTACAAGCCTTTGATTTAGAATTTAATTACTGTAGGCAGTTTAATGTTTAAGAGCATGAGCTCCAGAGCCAGGCTGCCTAGGTTGGAATCTATAGTTTACTACTTAATAGTTGTGTCCCCTTGACCAAGGAGTGTAACCTTCCCGTGACTCTGAAAAATGGAAATATTAACCATACACATCTTAGGTGGTTGTTGTTGGAATCAAGGAGTACATTGGAAGAGCACAATAATGTTAACTGGTGCTATCTTGTTCAAAAGTAGTAAATTCACGTATTTATTAAACCAGGGAACAAAAGTTTTATTGAATGCTTATCTGAAGTTTATGATTTAAAGAAGCGATGAAACTGGCCTGGTAAAGATAAGTTTGTCTCTGACTATGTTCAGATAACTGCAGGTGTACTCCATTTTCTCTAGGATAATTTTGTAATACATGAAGTTCGTTTGAAATTAAAAGGTAAGAGAAAAAAAATAAAAGTTAAGAGAAAGCGTAAATTGGCATTTTCTTTTTTTTTTTTTTAAGATTTATTCATTTTAGAAAGAGAATACGCATGCAAGCAGGGGAAGGGGCAGAGGGACAGGAAGAAGCAGACTCCCCACTAAGTAAAGAGCCCAATGTGGAGCTCGATCCCAGGACCCCAAGACAATGACCTGAGCTGAAGGCAGACACTGAACCAAGTGAGCCACCCAGGTGCCCCTGTAGATTGGTATTTTCAACATGAAGTAAACTTTTAGGGATGATATCGTCAAATTAACAAAAGTAAAATGGAAACCAGAAAAAGGAAACCCCAGCTACTTTTTTTTTCATTTCCCTCATTAGGTTATATAAAAGGCTTACCAGGATCCTGGTCTTCATGTCTTCAAGTCTTTTTTTTTTTAAATACATGAGTTGCTTTCTTTTGAGTTGACTTTTTTCTTTTTACTTTTTTAAAAAAAGACTTTATTTATTTGAGAGAGAGAAGGTGTGCAAAGCACAATGGGGGGAGGGGCAGAGGGAGAGGGAGAAGCAGACTCCCCACTGAGCAGGGATCCTGACTCTGGGCTTGATCCCAGCACCCTGGGGTCATGACATGAGCCAAAGGCAGCCACTTAACGAACTGAGTCACCCAGGCACCCCTGAGTTAACATTTTGTATACTTAGTATAGTGCCTTTGTATCTGGATCTTTGGTATACCAACATCTATTTTAAGATACAGTTGATTTTGCCATCGCTTTTTGCCATGGCCACATTTCGCTATCATTTATGCAGATATAACAAAGAGGATGCCTGTCGGGCTTCAGATATTTTTGCCGGCTCACTCCACCATTGAACGTGCATCCGTACTATATGAATATATTTTTAAAGGATTTACATGTGCTTAGAGGTGGTATTTGATTTCCATTTTTTAAAATACCATTTTTCTTGTATTTTATTTTTATTTAAAGCATGATTCTCTGTATTCGTAGAAGCTAAGCATAAATGGCTAGAAAAATCAAGCTCTTAAGTGAGCCCAGAACATAAAACATTTTAATAGGAATTGCACATAACTAAACTAAGTATTTGAGAGTCCAACCAAGGAATTATGGCTGTTTGGAAACAAACTTTATGGGACATAGTGTTTTTAATTTACCTTCTCTTAAAGTTCTTTTAAAAATAGCATTTCTTTTGTTGAATTAAAATCGTCAGCACTTCTGACATATGTAGAGTGTTACATATGTGTTTCCCTGTTGATTTTAGGACCATATCTACTTGAAGAGACAGTTTTGGTCTCTGCAGTTTTTTAGAGTTTTGAGTATATTTTTTTTTCTCTAAAGAGTTCTGATAGGAGTGTTTCTCTTGTAATTGGAGTGGGGGTGGGGGTTCCTCCCAATCAAGACCCATAAAAATCAGCCCAACACTTGCGGATCCCTGACCCTAATTCTGTAGGATTTGAAGCATCTATACCCTTCTCATTTGAAGTAAACTCACAGTTTGGCTCTGGTGTGATGTGCTCAGAATGGAAGCATGTTTCTTTTAAACCCCTCTTAGAATGACCGCTGCGTCATTCTGCTGGCAGATGCTCTGTTTTACCTATTTTTTGCTAAGATTTTTGTTCAGCATTTGGAAGCTCCTGTTATCCTTAGTATAGAGGCCCTTTGTCTTGGTTTATTTACCAACTGTAAAAGATAGCAGATGATGAAAAAGGCCGACATGTTTGGGCTTGGGAAACTTAGGACTGAATTCTAGTACCTGGAATTTGGGACAGTTGTCGCTTAACTTGATTGAGCCCTGGTGTCTTCATTATTAAAATGAGAATAGTTAATCCTGATAGCATTTGTTGTAACAATTCAGGGATATAACATAACATACATCAGAACTAACTACTAAGTACTCGGCTTTCTTTGTATATTTCTCTATTTCTGGGCTTCTCTTTCTTGTAATTGGTCTTATTTGTCTATTTCTGTGGCTATAACACACTTTATTTCTTTAACTTGATACCAAGTCTTATTATTAACTGGTCAAGAAAGGTTTTTTATGTCATTGTTGTTCCTTAAGAGTGTTGGCTATTTTGGCATGTTTATCTTCTGTATAAATTTACTTGTGAAGTTCTTCGAGCTAATTAGATTTTGATTAGAATTACGTTAAATTCAGAGATAAATTTGGGAAATTGATAGTTTTATGACATTGAGTTTTACTATTCTAGAGCATAGTATATTGCTCTGTTTACTTAGGGCTTTTTAAATGTTCTTATCTACAGAATGAATTTGTATATCCTTTATTAGATTTACTCTTAGGAATTTTAAATAACATCCTTTAAAAATAAACATGTATACCTGTTTGCTAATGTCTGGAAATTGAACTGGCTTTTGCATATTTTTAAATTAATTGACCTTGCTAATTCTTACTGATTTTTTACGTATCTGTCGTTTTGGGGGATGAGAGTTTTTTGTAGACAATGTAGGCAATGATGATCTGCAGATAATAACAGCTTTATTTCTTCCTTTTCCAGTCTTTATAGATTTTATTTCTCTTTTAAAAGTCTTAAATCGCTAACCAGGATGTCCAGAGTCATGTGGAAAAGAAGTGATCTCATGCATTCTTGTCCAGTTCTTAAACCCAAAGGGAGTATTTTGAACTTTCATATTAAGTATGATGAATGCTTTGGTGGGTTTTTTTTTTTCTTTTTCTTTTTTAGAAGCTCTTTATCAGGCAAAGAATTTTTTTGTTCTTTAAGTATCTCGCTTTTTTTTTGCCATTTTTGATCATTATTGATCTGACGTTTTTGAAAAAATGCCACATTGTCATGACAAATAACTAAAAAATACATTTGTACAGTTTACTGGTATTTCATTTAGGTTTTGCCATTTGTGTTTATTAGTGGTGTTAGCTTATGGTTTTCCTTTCCTGAATTGCCTTTGTTAGGTTATGTTAGCTCAACAAAGTAAATTAGGATTGTATCAGTCATTCCTTTATTCCAACAGTAATGCTGAATAATAAACCACAGTTACTCACTGGCATCTGTCAGTAGTATTTATTTCTTGCTGTGGGTCTGTGGTTTGCCTGGGGTAGCTGCTTTAGGTGGTGAACATTGGCTTGGCTTAAATCTAATCTGTAGATCAGGGTCCTGTCTGCTCTGCATGGATTACTATGGGACCCAGCATGAAGGGGAACACATGTAGAATGGTTTTCTCATGCTGGGAGTTGGAAACTTCTAGAGGGGTGAGCGGAATCAGTGCTTAAGGATTAGGCTTGAAACAGCCACAGCGTCACTTCTATCTATTGGTGAAAGCAAGCCATATGATTAAATCCAGCATCAGTAGGGGAGAAGAAATATTGCTAAATAGCAGTTTTATCTAGCACAGGAAAAGTTCCTTCTTTTCTAATCTCTGGAGGAGTTTGTATAACAATGGATTGATTTCTTTCTTGACTGTTCTGAATGTTACCTGTTTTGTAGTATTGTGTGAATCTGTTTATTGTATTTGAAAATTATGTTTATTGCCTGGCAGCTGCAGTTTTGATTCCTTTCCCATTCTTAATATTGTTTAGTGGAGGGGTGCCTGGGTGGCTCAGTCTCTTGAGCATCTGACTCTTGACTTTGGCTCAGGTCATGATCTCAGGGTCGGGAGATTGAGCCTCATATCAGGCTCCACACTCAGTGGGGAGTCAGCCTGTCCCTCTCCTTCTGCTCCTCTTCCCTACTCGTGAGTGTGCACACACACACACACACACACACACACACTCTCTCTCTCTCTCTCTCTATCTCTCTCTCTTTCTCTCTCAAAAATAAATAAATAATCTGTAAAAAAATTAATTATTTGTGTCTTCTCTCTCATGCTTTGCCCCCTTCTATCAGTTTTGCCAGAGGTTTGTCCATATTAACTCATTTCGAATGGCTCTGGGTCTCATGTCATGCCTAGAAAGGTATTTCTTCTTTGCAGATTCTAACAATTTATCTCCTATTTTCTTTTATGGGTTAGTTTTTAATGTTTAAACCTGTAATCTGTTTGAAGCTTATTTTTGTTGAGGAGTAAAAGAGCAGTTCAGCCTACTACTCTTTTTCCCAGTGGCTAGCTAGTTTTTCCAGCACTATTACCAAACAGCTTCTCTTCCCCTCTAATTTGTAATACCGCTTCTAGCATACGCTAAATTCCCAAGCACATTATGGGTCTGTTTCTCAGCTCTGTTCTGTTCCTTTGCTTTATCTCCTTGTATTTATATCATATAATCAAATTCCTCTGGTTTCATGCTATTTTTAACATCCAGTAGGGGAGCCTCCTAACTCTTGTAGTTACATTTATTTACAATTACATTTAAAAGACTGTCCCTAATTTTAACTTTTTTTTTTTTTTCTATCTCTGGAAATAACTTCCTCATTTTCTCTGAAAAATCTCTGAGAGGAAAAAAAAATCATCCCTTGTGAAAATATTACACATCTGCTCCTTTTATAAATCATAGTTGCAGTGGGGAGAGAAATCGTTTTTTCTCTTGTCAGACTTCCGTGTCAGCCTCCTGGCCTGTGCGCTGTGCCGCATTGGGGCACCATTTGCTGAGACTTGAATGTGCCAAGTTCTCGTGGAGTGGCGTGACCCGGAACCCTGGACCTTGCTGCTCTCGGGATTGGGGCTCCCCGATGATGGCCACCACCAGCCTAAGGAACTGGAGCCTGCCGGTAGCAGGTTTCCAAAGGCTGTTCCAGAGACAGGAGTTGGGAATGTGAGGTCCAGCATTTGCTCTACATGTGCAGAAGCTCCTCCTTGGCCAACCTCAGGGGCTCCTTCTTTGATTTCATGAAGGCACTGGCTGCGTTACCTTATAGCTCGAAGTTGTGAAATCCAAATGCCGCCCACACACCACACTGCCAACGACCACATTAGCTATAGAGATGTCCTCTGCTATGGCAACTTTTCCTTGGTGGCACCATCAGAAGAGCCAGCAAAAGAAGTGAAAAGCTAATGCCTGCACCACGTTGCTGGCTCGAGGGGTTTTTCCCAAACTGTTGTTTCTCTGAATCATTCAAAACATCCTCTGCCCTTTGTGCTAAAGGCAAAGGACATGCTCAAAGGGGGATGGGCACTGACAGCGCTGGAGCAATAATTCCCCTCATCCATCAAGCCTGACAACCCTCAGATTCCTTGCCCTGTCAGAGCCGGCAGAGGCTGGTGCAGGATTGAATGGTCCCCACTTGTCTGGCATTTTAAGCAAATCTGAATTTGATATGAAATTAACTGGATGCAGCTGAAGTTGCTGGTGGCAACAGTTCTCACTAAAGTCCTGAGCTTATAGCCTGTCCCACAGGGCAGAAGGATATGACAGTTGTTCATCTGAATTACGACCATCACCTAAGCCTGTCAGTGCTGAAAGCTCTTCATTAAGAGGGGAAGGTTAGGAATCCAATATCAGGGCAAATGAAGCTACATCTTTGGTCTGCTGGAACTTTATTTACCTTTCCATCCCCGGAGTCTTAGATCGGGCAGATCAATTAGGAAATTCAGGATTAGATGACTTCTGTGTTCTTGATGTTTTTATTCTAAAGAGTTTATTTTTGTTTCATAAGATGATAAATTCCCATAGAACATTTAAAAAAATTTCTTAAAAGATAGGGATAAAAATCGTGTATAATATACAGCCATTCTTAACCTGTTTTCTCTAAATATAGATTTTCTTTTCCTGTCTCCTAGTAACTTGTGATAGCTTATAGGCATTCTTTATTGCTCACGTCTCTTGTTTCCCCCACGATGTCAGTCTTGGGCTGGTTACCTGTCTGATTTTTAATTACTCCCTTTGGTTTCTTTCTACCTGTTTTCCTTTTCTGGAGTTTGTAACGCTGAGAGTGGAAGTCTGAAGGTGTTTATGTCTCAGTGGGTGCTCGCCCTTTGTCCCGGGGGCCACTCTGACCATTGGTGCCCATCTTTTATTCGTGTGATCTCTTCCCTCTCGTTTCTCCTGGTTGCTCGTGCCCCACTTTGCCATCACAGAGGAGTGTACATCCTTATGCTCATGGGAATTGTGGAGCTGAAGGCTCTCTGTCTGTCCGGCATTTCCTCCTTGTGTGTCCTCTCCTCAGGCAAGGGGGCATCTGGTTCCTGGAAGCACGAGTCTCTCGGGCGGCTGCTTCTCTAAGCCTGTCAAGTCCTCTGCTTCCCCTGCCCTCAGCCCTTTTGCGTTGGCTGGACTGCTATCAAAGCCGATATCCCTAGATATCTCTAGATGGCAGCATCCACCTCCCTGTGCCTTGCGGCTAGAAGAGAAAAAAAACACTTGACTGTAGCCTCAAGGATGATGTTAGTGTGGCTGCCTGGTCTTTATCACAAGTGCCTCCCCTCACCCTTCCTTCTGCTTCTACGTGTGTTGTAAACTCCACAGCCAACCCTGAAGTTGGAATATCCAGTACACCCTTTTGCTGGGTCCTTCCGCAGTCTGTAACTCGCAAAGCCAGAGACTTGAATTATTCATTCGTGTTTTATCCAGTGAAATTTTGTTGTGTGGAGCACTGCTTTAAAATGTGGCTTGAGGTTTCCTGCTAGTTATTTTTTTAAAAAGTTGCTCACGAGGGCTCCTGGATTTTGCTGCCGGAGGGACCCAGGGGCCGATGTGTTAGATGCTGCGCTGGTTCTCCTGGTTCCTGGCAGGTGCTCTGGTTGGTGCAGCGCTGTGTTCATTTCGTGCGACTCTCTTTAACGGCGATATCACGTATATGGCCCCAATTCGGCGACGTTGTTTCCTGGTTCAGAGTACTTTAAAGGTAATTACAATGTAGACATGAAATCAAGTATAGGGGAGTGTTCTGTTTTTAAAATATCATTACATTGGAGGGTTTGACTAGTTGTAATTTTTTTTTTAACCTGTTTCCCACTGAAACTTTGGACGCTGAGGAGCCCAGCAGAGCTGTGTCTTTATGTCCTCTGTTGCCCTAGATCCAGGCCAGCACACACAAGTTTCTCCAGAAACCTCTCCTTTACTAACAGCATCCTCCTTGCCCTACATTTGGTCGTGGTTCCTGATACCGCAGCACAAGCCATTTATCTCAGAATACTTAAACACACATTCTCTCTGCCTTAACTTCTGTGTTCCGGTGGAATTGTGTTCAGTTGGTTTAAACAAAATATCCAACAGCTCAGCGAGCACGTGCATTATATTGGTTGCGGTGCCTGTGTCCCGGGTCAGCCTTTTCTCTGCTGCGGTGAAAATGAAACTCAAGCAAAAGAGATGAGCTAGACTGTGCATCGTAAGATGCCTTTTTGTACTTGACTGAGAGATGTACACGTTGAAGATGAACTCCCTTTTCCGGAGGATATTTTTTAAAATGAGGCCCAGAATTTCTTCCGGGGCTAGGAGAGAGGCTTTCTGAGTACAGCCCTACCAGAGCTTACCTCTATGCCAAGGGATGTCTCCTTCCCTCTGCGTTTTTCTTCCTGGTGCCTCTCTCCACGGTTTCAAACTGAGGTGCTTCCCCCCCCCCCCCCCAATGTGGCATTTAGATGAAGAGCTTTGAAATCAGAGAATGGCGCCTGAATTCATCTGGGAGTGAACTTCGTGGAATGGGCTCTTCAAGCATTTCTTCAGTGATCACTAATCAGAAATGCTCTTGCCACACGTTATTTTTCTAATAAACAGGAGAGTCGTATACTTATGCCCGTATAAGTAAGGGAGCCTTATGGTCACTCATGACACCAATACAAATTCAGAATCACGTAGTTCTAATTGGCCATCACTCAGCAACGGTCTCCTAGTGTCCTCACGTGGGAGTTGATTTGCCCGGGAGGAGGGGGACACTCTTTCATTCCATTGATGTGACCCTTCTTTCATGTTGCTGATTTACATTTTAATGGTAATGCGTATATTTTTTAAAGTATAGGGATCTTCAAAAAAAAAAAATTAATAGCCCACAGTGTTGCTACCCCTGTTGACATTTTTATAAAAAGTCATATATATCCAATATTAGAAAATACCAAGAATACGAAAAGGTAAAAAAAAAAAAAGATATACTTCTCTTTGTCCCTCTCCCCAAAGGTAATAATTACTAATTATTTTTTGTTATTTGTGGGAAAAAATTATGTATGTCTCCATAAACATATACTACTAAAATTTTTTTGAATTTTTGGAAACCGCTCCGACTTCACTTTTGAATTTAATGTGAAGATATTTCACATTACCACAGAAAAGTCTCCTGTGCCCTTTTTAATGATGACACACTATTTCATCACATAGATATACCATTATATAAATTGCCCGAGCGGTCCCCAGGGTGTGGGCTCTCAGACGACTCAAAGCCCTGCAGCTCTGACCTATGTTACATCCGCTGTGAGAACGCTGGCACGCCATTATTTTTAGTGGGAGGCTGATTTGTAGTTGTTAGTGAGGTAAGTTTTCTCCCTGTGTTTAATCAGGATGATTTAAGAGTGCGTTGTGTTATAGTAAATAAATGTCGTAACAAATACACTCAGTTTTGGCTGATTTAGAAGTTTCCTCAATATTGTTATTATTTACGTGTATAAACAACAGATATTTATTTCTCTCTCATTTCCAGGCCATTTTGGCAGAGACAGGTTCTCCTCCACGTAGTCCATTAGGAATTCAGGCTGACAAAGGTTCTGCCATGCTTCTGTTCTTTCCAAGCTCCCCCTGAGTGTGAGCACCCAGATAGGAGATGGGGAGGAATCACATCTACTGGCTAGTCCATTGCCTGACACTTGGTCTTGGAACCGTACCCAAGTCCAAGAGAGTCTAGGCAGTGTATTCCAGCTGCGGACCCATAAACAGGAAAAAGTGGTTTGATGAACACGTAAATAGCTAGTTAGCATGACCAAAAACCTGAATGGGAGCCCCACCCCAGCCTCACTTTGTCATGGGAAATGGTGCTTCTGGCTGCCCCGTTCTCCGTTTAGATGTTCCTGGTGCAGATGTCCCCTGCTTTTCAAAAGTTCAAGTTCCCATACTTCCATTTTTGCGAAGAACCTGCATTAGTGCCAAAAGAAATCTGAAGAGGGTTTTCATGTTGGGAAAAATGCTGAAGAGCCAGAATAGGGTTCAGTGTTTTGCCCCAAACTGTTAGAGAGGCCATGCGTTCCCCCCCCCCTCGCCGCCCCCAGCCTTGAAAGTGGCCCTGCCAGGCTCCTCCCCACCCCGGGGATTACAGTCAGCCTCTCAGCCTCTCAGCATCAGGCTGTCCTGGCTTTGAACCGTGTCTGTGAACATCTGGGCCTCTTTGAGCAAGATGTGTCCTAAGTTATCAGGAAGGCCTGGGAGAGTGTTTTCTTGGGTCTGGGCATGCTCAAAAGGTTCTCCATATAAATTAATGGTAATTGCTTCTTTGCTTTACGCTTTCATGGCTTATGAAAGGTTTCATAGGATAGCTGGGGAAATCTGTATCGAGTGGACGGGCTAGTTAATCCGGAGAGGATACTTTCTCCTCTACTCTCCATTTCCCTTTGCCTCCCCTCTCTGCCCTCCTTCTACCCTCACTGTTCTTTACTGACTGTGATAGCAGAGTGGCTGTGCAGAGGAGTTAATCCAGTGTGTGGTTGAACTTGAGAGGAAAAGAGAGGGAGAAGGGATGCAATGAGAAGGTTTTTTGCCAAGTCCCCCTTTTAAAAGGCTTTCCTCTGAAATCAGGAGTTAGAGGATGCTGCTATCCTTGTGTACAACCATTGTGTTTCTGCTCTCTCTGTCCTTCTGAGAGTAATCTCAGGGAAAACCTCACTGGGGGCTTTCCAGGTGATGACTTTGTGCATAGAGGAGGGCTGTGCACGCCCAGGATCTGGGTAGAGGCCCAGAGGATCTGCCAGGCAGAATGGTTCGTGTTGGCTTCTCATTCCTGCCACCAGGACTCTTCTGACAGTTGGTCCCTGAGCGCTGGAGAGAGATGTCAGCAATGCTCTGCTGCCTTTTGTCTCTGCTTGGGGGGAGCAGAGTGGTGGGGAGAAGGGCCGGTTCCCAGCCTGACTGTGGCAAAAAGCCTGCCTATTGGAGAATGAGTAAAAAATAGCATCTTACTCTACATCTGCACTCTTCTTCTTCTTCTTCTTCTTTTTTTTTTTTAAATAACATTTTAGGGTGTGAGTGAAAAATAGCAGCTATATTCTTGGTCTCTGGATATATTTTGAATGTGAGAAGTAAGACATATTTGTCCAAACACATTGGAAGTTTAAATGAAAAAAGGATCCATGAAAAAATTATCTTAAAAAAAAAAAAAAAAGAAAAAGAAAAAATGGTGTTTGTCCTTCCAGCCCCCCCACCCCCACCCCATCCCACCACCTTTCCTTGTGTTTATTCAAGTAATTTGTGTGCCTATCGGATCTCGGGCAAGCCTCAGAGTATTTCTGATGCCTTGATAGAACACACAGTACATTCTGGGTAGGTTAATGTGCGTTAACGTATGCATTTTAGAATTCAGTCATGTCAAGACAGTATTCAGTCTGGTCCGCATCTTGATTTAGTCATGCGATGGGTGCCCGTGTCAGTTTGTCAGGGAGGTAAATGGACACATTAAAAGGCATAAAAAGACCTATTTCGTTAGTCTCGATTGATGAGGGCATTGCACATCCTTAAATAATGCTACCTGTCAAGTTTTTGGACACTTTTCCAAGAGAGGAGGAAAGATATTAAAAAGATAGCTGTGAATGCAACAGGGACTGACCGAGAGCCTGGTGGCTTTAGGAATCAATACCATAATTGTGTGCCTATGCTGCAATTTATCAAAGCACCTCAAAGTATTTTACAAGGGAGTTCAGGAGCGCTCTCATTTTACAAATGAAGCCGCTGATGGCTGGCCGTGAACTGCTCCTCAGCCACAGTCTCGGTCTGCATTTGAGTCAGGAGGCAGAGAACAGCCAACAACAAAATAAAAGACCCGTGAGGGCCAGGTGGACGGTGGTGTCCTCTGCGTTAGAATGCCGTCCATCCATATCAGCACGAGACAGCCGGTGTGTGCCGAGCTGAGCACCAAGCCACACCAGACCAGGAAGAATGCCAAGAAACAATCGATAGAAGACGTATTACGGAAAATTAATATTCTGAGGCTGGATATTCTTATTGATTGAGGGATGTTGAAAGTGGCCATGGATAATTTTGCAAACAAAAGGATTTGTATTTCTGGAGCAGAGCGCCAGTAAGAGAGGAAATCCCATCTCTAGCAGAAAGCCTTGAAACATGGCTCAGGAAACATAAAACTGGACTTGTGTACCCTCAGGAGGGCCTCTGCCTCTTCTTGCTTAGAGAGGTGGTTATCCTGCAAAGCCACGCGTGGTAAAGCGTCATTTGCTGTGGTCACATCTTTGCCCTGGTAGAACCTGTGTTTAATAATTAGTCAGAGGACACATTAATGGCCTAATCTACAAAGAGGAAGACCAGAAACGCTTGCGATGCCTGAAGCAGGGTTAGACGTTTGAAATAGGGGAATGAAAGGCTGAGGCTGGAAAGGGGAATTCTCAGACTTTGGGAACAGCCGGTTCTGGTTTGCTCCAAAAGGCTGCTCTCCTGCATTGCCCTTGGAGCGTGGTAATGCTGCACGGTTGCGGGTGAATGTCAGTGGGTTTAGGGAGCTGCTGCCCTTGACCATGCCTGGCTACCTCCCATACTCCCTCCAGTCCCCTTGCTCCTGGTGTTCTCCTTGTCTTCCTACGTCTCCACCTCTCATTCAGTGAAGTGTATTATTTATAGCAGATACAAGGTGAAGCAGCCTCACTGGATCTCAGTTCTAACATTTCTGAAGTGAAGGGTTTGAGAGGATGTCCAGCTTGGAAACAGTGATTCTGGGGTTCATCTGAGACTGACCCTCCTCACTGAAGCATCTTCTGGAAAATGTTAATGACAACTCTGTATCATTCTAAGAGTTTTTAAAGAAATCTAATTCCTGATAAAAATACTCTTGAGAAATCTGAATGTATAGTTACTGACCATTTATGTATAGTTACTGTATGGTTAATGTATAGTTAACTATATAAACTGTATAGTTAATGTATAGTTACCACCTTTTTGGGGGGAGCTTTTTACCTAAGGCATTTTCTATTAAGTCAAAAAACCCCATTTTTGTCTGCATTGTATTTTCACAAATACTTATAGCAAAAGAAAGCACAGAAAAATGTTTGTAATTGGTGAACCGAGGTAAAGAGTATAAATGTATTTGTTGAATTCTTTTAAATTTTCCGTAGGATTGAAAAAATTAAACATCAGGGTAAAATTGGAGGGTAAAAATGGGCAGGTGTCTTTTCCTTTAAGGGAACGAAAACAAATTGCAGGAAGTGATTTATTAAATGACTTTCCCAAGGGCAATCAAGAGCTAAGTGTCAGAACCTGGAATGGATTCCAGTTGCTCAGTTGCCATTCTTGTCCTTTTTATTTTTCAGCCATATTTCCTTCCTAAAAGAAAAACAGAGGAAAGAGTTTTCTCCAGGTACTGCTTCTGAACAAAATGTCTGAGCCTGGCAACATTGCTGTGTATTTCCGCTTACAAACAATCTGAATGAGCAAAGTAGGAGATAGGTACCTGCTTTATAAAACTGCTGGTTGGCATCTTGTAGATCTTTCACCCATTGAGAAGAAGTGGGTGGTTCTAGTTCTGAAACTAGAATTTTCACTTCTGACAGCTTGAACCAGAAAGAGGATTCCATGGCAAACAGTAGCTAGTAATGAAGGAAGGAGTGGTAGTTACAAATCTCACAGGCACAGTGCACTCTTCCATTATTGCCAGAATGCAGTGTTCTCTTGGAAGGGCATTGCGAACAGGAGAGTCTAGAAGGTCTTTAATTCTCTTGGAGATTTAGGAGAGCAATGTTGAACGCTTCGTGGATTCTGCCTGATCCAGGCTTCTGGGGGGTAAAGGGGAGAGATGGGTTTTCAGGGGCAGCTTTACAGGAACAGACAATGGTTCTTGCCTGGTACCTTTCCTCATCTCCTCTCTCGCTCTCCTTCTGGAACTTCAGGGAAGGAGGATCTCCAGATATTTTTCAGAGTTTTAGGACGTTACCTAGCCTAGTAACAAATCATGAAATCAGAGTAACTGTTTATGATGAGTGCACACCTCACTGATCTTACAACACACTTAAGCTGAGAATCTGTTATTCTTTGTAGTCAGTGTGGGGTGAGCTCCTTATAGATCACCAGCTTGTTGGAGAGGTGATCACTTTCACCCAGGTCTCAAGCAGGCGTCGTCCTTGCTTGTTTGGACGATGACCTTGAATGCTTTCATGACCCTTGGTTGCCTCCCTTGTGCTTCATCAAGCATGATGAGCAGCCATGGGTATGTAGAAGAGGCCTGCCCTCCCTAAGTATCATCTACAACATTACCACCTAGAGTACCGTTGATGGGGCAAACTCAGTTTCTCATTAGATTACCCTCCTCTAAAAATAGTTCTTCTCTTCCTCTCCATCAACAGAATCTAGGGTTTTAAAAAGCTCAAAAGAAACGAGATAAAGAGCACTGGTGTAAATGGTATTTTGCCCAGTAGGTGGCGCACCAGCAAATCTCATTTGCAACTCATGGAAGTAAATAGGTTGAGGACTTTTAAAAGATGTATCCATAATGCATGTAAGGGAAAGGTATACCCTACATGCAAGGTGGTTCATTAAGTCAAGTGGAAAAAAAAAAATTGGCTGATTTAAAACTAATCTTCTAATTGTTAGGAAACTGTCAGGAAGAACTTTTTAAAAGCTAATACCTGGTCGAAATTAAAATGCTTTATCATGTCACATGGAGATTTTTTTTTTCTGACAACACTTGGGCTGCAGATCATTGCTGAAAGTTTGAGAATATGTAATCTTGATAGTATTTTGAGTTTTAGAGAATAATATATGGTAGATGTTTTGGTATCTTTGAATATCTATATATATCTATATCTATATCTATATATATATATATATAGTGTTCTGAAAATGTTGAAAGCTTCAATAGCGAGGGCAGTGCCTTCAGTAACTTAAAAAAAATTTAGTGGAACATGGTGCATGTAACTTCTTGAAGAAATTGACATCATGCTACTGGAATACATTATTAGAAACTCCATTGCATGTGCAATTAAACACTACAGCTAAATGAGTAACTCCGTGCTAAATCTATTAGTTACGGTTTTTATATTCAAAGATGGTTAAAGATCCTTCTTCAGAAGCATGTAAAGGAAGTGACATTCTCACTTCTTAAATGCAAGTATCCCCTCTAAAAACTGAGTAGCGAAATTGGTGACATGTTTCTAAAACCTGTATTTCAGAAGACAAGGATTAAGAGAAAATCCTCCTTTCCTGTACAGTATTCTTATTATTTTATTTTCCCTAAAGAAATCTGTATTTTTACCGATGGCTTAGAATAAGGAATCTCTGTGTACTCTTTTACAAAATGAAATCAGATTTGGTCCAGTAATATTTTTTAGTAGGTAAAACATTCAGATTATATACTGGCTGTTATAGCTAGTTTTCTTTAGTGGACAGTTAAATAATACAATGAATGAGCTTTTCACAGATGTCCTTTTCTCCTGTCTCAGAGGAGAGTGGTGACAGGCATTCGGAGTTGTCAGGTGAGCTATGAAATCTTCCCCGGAGAAACCTCAAAAGGAAAAGCTGAAAGATCCTGTTTGCTTTTAATAATTGAGTCATGTAATGTGTTTAGTAAGGCCAAGACCGAAAGGGCTTATCCAGTTCACTGAACTTCAATTTTAGAGGAAGATTGTGCAAAAAGTGCTTTGTCTTTCCATGAGAATGCTCGTCTTTGGTGAAAAGAGATGAAAGTTCTATTCTTTTATAGCCACAGGAATTCATCCTTCCTTTCCCTTACTGTTTTCCATCACTGGGTCCCCCGGCCCCTTTCTCAAGTTTGATAATCATGCATGGGGAAGATGACAGGAATTCTGTAGTAAGAAGGTTGCTACGACTTCTGGGCTTAGTGCTCCTGTGCCCTTTGGACCAGGTGTGTCAAATCTCTGCACAGTGGAATCAGCTGGGGAGCTTTAGAAACTGCGGATGTGTAGAAACCCTGGGGGGTTGTGATTTAGTAGATTGGGTGTGGCCTTATATTTTGAAATTTATACAAGATCGTGCAGGGGCCCCTGGTTGGCTCAGTCAGTTAAGCTTTCGGCTCAGGTCATGATCTCAGGGTTGTGAGGCTGAGCCCTCTGTGGGGCTCCCGGCTCAGTGCAGAGTCCGCTGGAGATTCTTTCTCTCTCCCTCTCCCCCGCTCTCTCGTTCTCTCAAACAAGTTAAACAAACAAAATCTGAAAAAAAATATCTTCCAGTGATTTTAATGAGTGGATAAATTTGGAAACCTCCCTTATTCTCCACCTACCCTTTGAGTTGATCCTTCCTTGGTACTTGTGTCGTGGGATCCCTGACTGCATTCTGGCAGGACAAGAGTCTGTCTTTCCTCCTTGCGTTCTCAGCATTCATCATAATGCCTGGCTCATTGTAGATGTTTAGTTTTTGAATTGGTTTTGAATCAAGGGGATAAACAAATTGATTCACACACTTCTGACTCAGGGGACTTTTATTGCCCAGGTAGATATTTCTCTTTTACTTGAAGAGCACAGATTTCCTAATCTCCTTTCTTTGCTTAAAGCAATGATAAATATATAAAATTAAAGAGGAATAGGTTCTGTTGTGTCGTATTAGCTAGAGTCACAAAGGCCAGCTTTAGATAAGAGGACAAAGAAGGGCTAAGCCTGTATTCAATAAGGCTTAAGGAAATGAGTGTCAAGAGTTGTCAATTTCTAACAGAATAATTCCCTGTGGTCTTACTTACAGAATATTAATTTATCTAATTGATGATAATCTGGTCAATTTATTATAGCATTAAAAATGCAAATTAGTTACCATACCAAAATATTCACTGATGTGCCTGAGACTTTTTAAATTTTATTTTATTAGGTGATAATGGGAGGCATAATTGTTAATGTTTGATTCTGGCAAAATACAATTAGTTTCTATGAAACACATTGTGCATTAATGATGTCATTAAGATTAATGAATATAAATGAATAAGCAGGGGATTTCAAACAGAACATAGTGACTCTTCATCAGTCTGTAAAACTTGAGAGAGATTTCCTTGATTTTTAAGGATAATGTGCTAGACCTGCATTCTTACATAGACTACGGAGAAACTATGTCTAAGAAATCAGCTATCAGCAAGATCAAAGTTTTTAAACATTTATTGTCATTTTTTGGAGAATATTAATTTTTGTTAAAGTCATTCCTTGGTTTTACTTGAAGAACTACTTTATTTATTTATTTATTTTTAAAAAAGATTTTATTTATTTATTTGACAGAGACACAGCGAGAGAGGGAGTGGGAGAGGGAGAAACGGGCTGCCCGATGCAGGGCTCGATCCCAGGACCCTGGGATCATGACCTGAGCCGAAGGATGCCCAATGGCTGAGCCACCCAGGCGCCCCTTGAAGAACTACTTTAAAGTCAGTTTTAATAGTAGTTTCCACGTCCTTTATGTATAAAAGTGATGAATATTTTGGTGTTTAAAAAAAATAAAAGTAATGTATCACCATTCATTAAAATTAGATAGGACTTGGGGCACCTGGGTGGCTCAGTTGGTTAAGCATCTGCCTTTGGCTCAGGTCATGATCCCAGGGTCCTGGGATCGAGCCCCACATTGGGCTTCCTGCTGAGTGGGGAGCCTGCTTCTCCGTCTGCCTCTGCTTGCCATTCCCCTTGCTTGTGCTCTCTCTCAATATCTCTCAGTGTCAAATAAATAAAATCTTTAAAAAAGTTATATAGGACTTTATGGTGGTCTTGTGTACTACAAATGTATAATAGAAATTAGTTAGACCTGAAATATTGAAATATTAAGAAAGCTAGACAAATGTGTATTTATTATTCTTTTTTTTTTTTTTTTTTGACAAGTGTTTATTTTTCTTGAGCTAAAAGAAGGAGAAAGGAGATGCAGGCTGTTCTTTAAGGTCTTTGGATAGATTCATGGCCTAAATGTGTGACATAATCCCAAGAATCACATGGTATTTTAAATATTAATACATGACTGTATGTTCTTGGAGTGTAAAGGGACACTTAACCACTAAAAAACAAAAACAGTTTATCTGTGACTTGTGCAATTGAAATTTAAACACTGTTTTCAACTTTGCTTTGCTGAACTAGATAGACATTATTGCTGGGTCATGGGACAGTGTTTAATGTGACCTGTCCCTAATGAATTTGTCCTTGGTCTGACCTTCATTTAGTGCTTCTTTTTCTCCTTCTGTATGCATATTAATGCATGGGTATGCACACATTAATTTATTTGCTTGTGTATCTTTCTGAAGGTTTGGCAGGGAAGCCCTTGCCCTTGAATTCCTGTTAGAATGTTGGTGGGTTGGACAGTGAAGGCAGATGAGGAAAGGGGGAGATATTTTGGGACATGGCGGATGTTTGGGCCCTCGTACCTGACCCAAAAGCCTGAATTCTTTTGTTTGCTCTGGTTTGTTTTGTTTTGTTTGTTTTTAAACTGTTTTCATGACCTTGGACTCTATTTTTAACCTCATTGCCTTACTTCACTTGTTGGTAAATTGGACCAGTCTCTTGCCTTGCTACATTACAAGAAATTGATGAGGATTAATGAGCTAGACTCTGGAGCACATTTTGTGTTTCTCTGAAGAGCACATTTAAGGGAAGCTAGAAGACAGAGTTCGACCACTGTACAGAAGCAGCGTTCTGTCTCGTTGCCATGTTACGTGGCTGAGTCCCAAGGAGTCCGACTTGCCATTATCCAAAAAGGAGTGCTAGCAGCAGCCCCAGGTCTGTTCACTTCCGAATTGAATGACATGTTAGTGCAGGGTGATGGAAAGAAAGGCCAACTCTACATGGGTATCACTGGAGTCGGAAACAGGTTTCAAGGGCAGTGTCTGACTTACGTATGCTTACGTGAAACACGCTGAGTTGTTTTTTAAAATCCCTTTTGTATGTACCTCTTAGATTTACTTAGCTCCTCAGTATTTGTGGAAGAGTCACCAAAAGTGCTTGGCTCTGGGTGCATAATGCCGACAAGATCTAAAAGAGGTTCCCAGTCAAAACCTCGGAATTAATGTACACTGGTGTCTCAAGGTAGAGTAAGGCTCTAGACACGATTCCGTAGGGCTTAAAACAATTACCTTGCATGCAGCTCTTCCCATCTGTATTGTAAGCATATTGAGATAAACATACCTAAGTAGGAAGAGTGATTGACTACCGCAGGTATGCAATCCTACCCTCATTTTATTTAGCATGGTGTCTATTTTAGGACTGTCTCTTTTTTATAGATGCTTATAAAATACTTAGTTGATACCAGGCGTGTTCCTACTTCCATATGTACCTATTGACTTACTCATTTCTAAAGCTCGTGCACTTGGTAGGCATCCTATGGTGGCGGGACTGCCAAAGTCACTTCACTCATCTACTCTGATCTTGATAGATCTATTAATATGGAATACAAGAGTTCGCTAACTACTAGCTCACGATCCCAGTGTTAGCTGTGTATCATTTAGAGATGAAGGGACATAATTGAAAAAAATATATTGGAGTTATTTCCAATTGTCAGATCTTCATAAATGCTCTCGTATGAAAAAAATGAAGTCGTATTACCCAGTTTTATTAGAAATGCTATATTTTGTTGGATCCGTGTGTTCGCAAACTAGAGAATATTTTCCCTGCCGTGATTGATGTTAGGGCATTTACGGGGATAGTCTGCTATATTTCATATGTATATGAGGATGTCATTGTTAAAATGTTCAAAAGAAAATTATGTATGTGATTTATATTTTATTATTTCTTCCTAGGATGTAATTTTTTCAATGCCATGATTCCTGTCATATTGTCAGTAGTGATTTGATGGGTAATATGCCAGAAATAATTAGATAAAAAAAGGTGATGCAAACGTCAAGACAATATAGCTTTCTTGTGAAAAGCCTGAAGCGAAATCATGCATGTTACATTGTAGAAATCACCGATCGCATACATTTAAAGAGTCTTCAGGATTACAGGCGGAATGGAAAATGGAGCTAAATGCAGGAAGCGTGGGATGCAGCATATTTCATAGGCATATGCTTGCTAGTGACCCCCACCTGCAATTTCTGCTAAATGAAACATGTGTTTGAGAAAATGCTACTCCTTGGACAAATTCAGACTGCGGTGTCTCGTCCATGGGAATGTGTTAGATCCCTCCCTTTTCCTTTGAGTCGGAAAAATTCCATCTTTCTCTGGAAGGCAGGCAACCCGTCCTTTGTTTTAGTCCTCTTTCTGACAGGTTTGAGCACTTTTCTTTGGGGAGAAAAAGACATACAGTATGAATGCTTTCTTTACCTTCGTTGACCTTAGAGATTAGAACATTCCTTTAAAATTTCAAATGACTATTTTGAAATACAGGACAAGGTAATTGATGGTTTCAGTGTTGCCTCCTGAGTATAAGATCTCCTGGGACTTTAAATAGAACAGAACCTGTCTCCAAGAATCTTTTTACTTTTGAGCTTTGATGACACGGGTGATAAACATCGGGTTCACTTGTATGTTACTTTAACGAATAACGGATGTTTCTAAAGATTAGACAGTAATAACTTTGACAGTAATATTGTCCTATTACAGTGTTACTGTTAGGCAGGGATGAAGATGAATGTCAACTACAGCCAAGTATGTAACCTGTCTTCGGAGTTAGCATGCAGACTGTGGTGTGTGTTTCGGCCCCCGCGCTTCAGCCCGCCCCTGGTGTCAGCATACTCATTGCTTTGTGACTTGGGAGGATGGGGAAGAGAAACAACTACTGGGAAACTGAGCTCTCCTTCTGTCTCTCCCGTGTTCCTGTGCGGGCAAAGGAGCCTTACAGTCAGAAAGTGGCTGAGAGGTATGTGATGAAGGTGCTCTGCAGGCTGATGTGGCCTGCAAGATAATGGAAGAGAAAGGAGAGTGTGGAGACGTGGCTCTGGGGCCAGAAGGGAGGGGCCACGTGTCCAGAGTGGACTGCTCTCACCTGAAGGGCAGTGGGATCAATTTCCCAATTTCCCAGCAAGTGGCCTCCTCCTCTTCCCCAGCTTCCTGGTGAAGTCCATAGTCATATCTTCATTTTCTGTCATAGAAACTGAAGCTCAGGGAAGTTGAGGGACTTGCCCCAAGTTACTGGGTTCCTCTTTGGCACAGCCTGGACAGGGACGGCTGTCTCTGCCAGGGGTTTCTCCTATGGATGCTGGGGAGTCATGACTTCCAGAAAATGAAGGGAGAGGTCTCAGCGCAATTGAGAACAGGCTGAGCAGCCTCGCCCTGAGTCATTTCACCTGAAAGACTAGAGCCGTATAAGGAGTGCCTTCAGTGATAAATTCCAAAGATGAGACCAGGAAATGAGGAGCCACCAAAAAGCCCCACAGGTGAATGGGGATGTGTAGCATGTCTGGCACAACAACCCAAAAGGGTACCTCTGGTTTTGTGGAATTTACATGTTGATAAAAAAAAATGACACTTTATTTGGAATCGAATTGTTTTGGAGCAGCCAGAAAGGCGAGGTTGTTGACACTCAGAGGGAGTCCCTGGGGGCCCAGAGGCAGCTAAGAAGACAGTAGAGACCATCCTCCATCACTTGTCTCTGGCTGCCTTCTGCCTCCTCTGTCCCCGGGGGGCCCCTCTAGCTTCTGTGCTGAAGCTGTGGAGACTCTGCTTCTTTGCTTTTTCAGAGACACATGGCCTGTGGAATCTGGAATTCCTTTTGCTCTCTCTGGTGGGTTTTGACCGCTGACAACTTAGAATGTGGTAATTTTTCCTTAGGAGCTTAAAAATTCCTGACACCTCTCATGTGTTCCTTTCATCTGGAAAGCTCTTTTTCCTCCTTGGTTTAAACCCTAACAGGCAATGGGGGTTAGCAACCAAAGTTGGAAGAGTCAGCCGGAAAGAGTTGGTTCTGTCTGCCCTTCCTTGACGGTGTGACTTTAGGAAGTTGCTTGACTTCTCTGAGGGTCAGTTTCCTCATCTGTAAAATGGGGATTAAATCTTCATTCATAGAGTTAGTGTGAGGATTAAATGAGATAAACTTTATAAGGTACTTAGAACAGGGATGGGCACATCGTGTGTGGTCAGTAAATGTTGGCTGTTACTATTTAGAAGTAGAACATGGAGGAAAATAAAGTGCAAAAAATTGAGGAGGAGTTTCAGTGTAAATACAGAAATTATTTTTGAACAAATTTGGCTGCCTTGGTCATTGGCATCTGAGCTTCTCTTTACCACTTACATTGCAGTGTGATTATATTCCCAGTAATGGATACTTACTTGCATTCTCCAGAATGGTCTGTTTCTCCATTGTACGTTTTTATGATCTTTTTATTTCCTTTTCTTAAATACAACACATTCATTCGCCATTGGTGTTGAACTTATGAGTGGAAAAAGTAATCAAATGGTGAATGGAAGATTTGTCCACTTGGCCATGTAGACCTACCTGGTCAGTGAACATAAATAAAAGACATTTATGAATCCTTGGCCTTTTGTTTGAAAATAACAGGATAGAGTAGTGAATGCATTTTGTGGCTGTTTGTCTACGTTGCTCAAGCTGAAGTAGTGATTGCTGCCACACGTGTGTAAGAATACATGATAGGGGCGGTCCCACCACGGATTGTGGTGGTGGTCTAGAGATCACATTCCGAGCATACTGACAACTCTCACTGGTGGGGTGCGGGACAGGTAACAGCCGCGTCCTTCTGACTCTCCTCCCTGTGGCTGATAGGGAGGGAGAACCTTCTCCTCTGCCAGGAAACCATCCTCCACAATCCTCTCTGATATGGGCTCCCTTGGCTTGTAGGTGGGTGGTCCAGGAGCCAAGGCTGAGAGCTGCTGGTAGGGAGTGGATTAGGTCCGTGGGGGTGCGGTGGGCAGGGTTAAGTCTGGAAACTTACCCCATCTTTGTTTTTGTTTGTTTTTTTTTTTTTTTAAAAACAAAAACAAAAAACTCTTCACAGTGTTCCTCACAGCAGCTCCTCAGTGAACGTTCAGCTGCTGAAGAGTGGGTGTGTAATTGGAATGAATGTTTACTTTAGGGTAACTAGTGTGAAACTAGTGACGAGAGGTAACTTCTTTTTAAATTTGTGAAAAATACCTGACCAGGTAAATCAGAAGGCAAACCTGTATCCTTACACCAAACTTAACTGTGGACAGTAATTACAAAATGTCAGTCTCCCCCTTTGTTGAAAATGTGTGTAACCACATGCTTCCTCCACCCCACCCCCACCCACATTTTTCTCAGGATCTAGAATTGTTTTTGTTTCTGTGAGTCAATTATAATGATTAAATTTTAAATTTAAATTTAAATTTTACCCATATTATAGAGTCCATGGATTTTGAGTGTTCTTTGAAGTAAATTATGCCTGTGATAGAGTATGCATAGGGTGTATCCATACAGATACTTTTTTAAAAAATCAAGTACCATGAAGCCCCTGGCTTTAGGTAACAATTGATGAGAAAGCCTAAAAAAATTTATTTGAAGACACATGTAACAGCATTAAACATTGAGGTTTGTATTTTTTGAATTGATTCATGATATTGTGAACATATTCATGAAGGTATAAAATTGCAGGAAAAATGAGTTTATTAATGGAAATTAAGCTAGATCCTAATTATTACCTGTGAATAGTGTCACCATTTGAAGTTTTTATTGCATTTTAACACATGGCTTATCTTGATGAGAAAATATGTAGCAAAGGGTATATGTAGCAATTTTCCTTTTACTATTCCCTCTGCTAAGTCATTATTGCTTGATGTTATTTTTCAGCAGCCTTTCATTTTTGTCCCAAATGTTTTTGCCTCTGGCTGGTTTTATTTCTTTAAAATGTAATGTATCACTTCTCAAAGTGATACATTTTGACAGGTAATCGATATTTTTTCGTACTAGATTGGATGCTGCAATGGTCATAATCTTCATCTTAGACTTAGTTAATGGTTGAATACTAAACTAGATTTTTGTCTCAAAATATTCTTTTGTTAAGCACACTTTGCCCCCCACCCCCACCCTTAACCAAATTCCTTTTTATCACTCCCACCCACCAAACCTCTCTAGCTGCCACAGAGCCTGGGATGCATAGAGTCCACTTATCTGAGATACACATCTTTTTGACTTTTTGACAGTGTGTCCTCAATATCTTGAGATAGCATTTCCAACTAGCTTACCCAATTGGTCACAGAAAAGGTACTTCTGGACTCTACCTTTTTTTTTTTTTTTTTTTCCCTTCCTCCTGGCTACCTGTGATCTTTATTTCAAGGGCAAAAATCTTTTCCCTTCCTTCTCTGGATTGAAAACTTGGTACCCTCCACCAGATCCCACTTTTTCTAGACAGACCAGCATAAAGAGGATCCCAGTATTCAGATCATAAGCATGTGTAAGGACACCAGACTTGGCTTTTATTTTTGAAAGTTCAGCTTCTTAGGTCATTATTATTATTATTTTTTTTCCTTTGCCTAAAACCAGCTAGGGCTTCCTTATGCCTCGGTGTACGGATGACAGTGATAGTCTAAGCTGGTAAATATATTCTCACCAGCTGCCAAGGCACTTCGTCTAAGATGACCCTTCAAATTTCAGGCAACTGTTTATGCTCCTCTCTCAGGAGGGTGACTTGAGGGAGAAAGGTCAACAACTGTCATACCTTTTGTTTTCATTGAAGGAAAAGGTCTCCCTTTTGCGGGAAAAGATGAAAGTACAGGTGGGCCTGTCAAGAACCGGTATCTCTTTCCACCAGCGTTGCAGATTCCCCACAGATAGTAAGCCGACCTTACTCTCCTGGCTCTGAGCCTTTTTCTTTAGGCTGTTCCCTTCTTGTTTTTGTTTTTGTTGTGCCTTTGCGTGTAAACAAACACGTACAGTTTATTTATTTAGTTTTTTAGTTTTTTAAAAAAATATTCTTAAAAAGAGTTGTTTGTGCTAGCATTCGTCGGTCCCCTTTGGCTTGCACAATGATCGCTTAGGTGCTGTTTCTTTGCTTCTAGAGATTGTACTTCTGCATATGTGAGAGAGAACTAAAAACTCCCTGAGGCTTCCTTCCTTAGGTGGTATCAAATGAGCACACGGAAGTGGAAGAACACCCCGATACCCGTCTCTGCTGCCGCCTCTGCTAGGTCTGCTATTTCTGGACAGGGTTTCTCTCTGTATGTCTGAAGGTGTATGCAGACACTGTTGGGGAACATAAAATGCAATCAATTTTCCTCAGTGGTTAGATTCATAAATCCCCAAGCTATTTTTAATGACATAATCTAATCAATTGATAGCACTCCTAATAGTGCGTTGACAGCCAGAAAGAGACAGAAAGCTTGCGTAATAGCGGGTGGATGGGTAAGGAATCTCTAGACACTTTCTTCCCCACCCCCTGCATTAAGAAGTCAGATATCTGGATTAGGTAAAACCCAGGAAATGTGGATTTTTAAGAAAATACTATGCCTGCCTTACTGACCTCCTTTCTTTCAAGAAAGACTGTCTAATGGATAAAGCGAAGGAGAACGTGGTTTTCAGACAAATCGCAGAGAGTCCTAGAATCTGCCTCCTCAGAACCGAGCTGTAATCGCAATTTAAATATCTCTAGAATGGAAATCAAGGAGGAATAATTTATTATAAATTGGTAGTATTGTATGTTGTTACTCCTGTGCCAGGCCAGTAATGAAAACTTAATATTCATCTCCTGGTTGCTTCGAATTGAAATAAGATGAGGATGAGCAGAGTAAACAAGCTGAAACAGACTGTGAAATTGCACATGATGGGAAACTTTTTTTTTTTTTTAGCTGCTTATAGACTGTAAATAGGTTAATATTCCACCTAATGATGGCTCTTTCGATTATTCCTTCTGCCTTTTTATATTTTGGTCAGGTATCAACAAAACTAAGTTACTACCAGGAGGGACGTGAATATCTAAAATGTATCTATCTGAGGGCCAGGAATCTCCTGGCAAGGTATTTATGTAAATGAATTGACTTTCACACTGGGAGGTAGAAAGAGTTCTGCCAAGGCTGGAAGAGCAGCCACCCAGAGCCCTCTGTTTGCAGGATTTCCAGGCAGAGTGCGTGTTCTGCTACATTTTTTTCTTTGATGCCATCAGAAAAGATGAGTGGCAGGCATGGTGGTGCTGCTTGGCTGACCAGCTGTGCCCTAGTTTTTCACCATCCCAATCAGTCGTGCCTTTTTACAGAGGTGTCTGTCACCACTGATTTACTTAGCCACTCTGACCTTCTAGTTGCTTCAGAAGGGGCTTGACCCAGAGCTCCTGCCGAAAGCCATTTACTGGTCGTCCGGAATGCCAGAGCCCGCGTTTTGAAGGAGAAGGAAAAACAGGGACCCCACGGTTTCCTGCCTAATAGCCAGAGCCCTCCTCTGCCTGGCTAAATGCATTAGGTACCTGAGCCCACTTGCTGCGCTCTCGCCCCGAACTGCAAGCCTCCGTGATCTCCGAAGTTGCTGGAGTGCATAACTAAGCGGGACCAGCTGACTCCGGGCTCCAATCAGCTAGAGCGTGATGTAAGTGTTCAGCAGCTGCCGGGCTCTGAATTAGCGTGCTCAAGTAGAGATAGTACAGCATGGCTAGACTGTTGTGAGGCTCAGAGAAAGCGGAGGGGGAGATGGATGAGTCCAGCATTCTAAGACGAAGAGGGCTCCAGGTAGGAGATCCTTCCATTCTTGCAATGTAGCATCCTCAATGGTCTCCGTTGAGGATTTCAAAGTTCCCTTTTCATTCCTTTACTGGGCATGGATAATGTGTACGGTTCCTCGTATCCCCTTGGCAATGGGATACGCTAAGTCTCTGGTTAACAGGGTTCAGTGACACATCACAGGGCTCAATGAGAAAGGCTCTTTTGTCAGAGACAATAGATAGGACTTTTAGTCAGATACTTTGTGGGTTGTTTTTCTGCCGGTTGTTCAAGAATAGTGAAATTGTGGTTGGTGGTGACAGCTGATGAGCCAATTTGGCATTCTGTCAAGTGTCTGGGAAGTCTGTCGAGGGTGGCAACTCCGTTCAGTTCTGGGAACGCAGGACTCAGTTTTGTGTCAGGATCAACCTCCAAGCGGCGGCAGCATCTGTCTGATGGCCTTGCAGATGTGTGCAGCTGCTGAGAGTTTTCTCCTGTCAGGGAGATGAAAGTTTCTGCTGGCAGCTCAAAGTTGACTATAATTTGTTTACGTTGAGATGAGGAAAGATCCCCATCTTACTGCCTTGATTTTTGTGCCCAAGTTTCTCTAATTAAATTACTCTGACTTTAGTGTACAAATGTATTCCAAGTTAGGACTTGGCAAATCAGACAACTTGAAAAAAAACATCTGCTTAGCGATTTGTAAGTTTTAAGGAAGCCAAAACCTAAGTATGTTCAAAATTAGTGTGTTTAACTCTTTGATAACTCTTTCTCCTGTGTATAAGTGGTGTTTTTTTTTTCTGAAGGAATCTAGTGAGTAGCCATTGTTAATCTCTCATTCATTATTTTTGAAAAAAAATTGTCAAATGCATGCTTGACAGTACAGAATATACAGCACATTTAGGAATGCTTCCAGATACTCCTTAATAGGCTTTGACTTCCAGCTGGTCTAGTTGTCTGCTTTTTTTGTTCTAAGTGTCCATTACTAATACTGTTATTATTCATATCATAATATTATGGGTAAATTAGAGGATTATTTATAGGTAAACAAAAGAAGGATTAAAGAAATTGAGGTTAAATGTCACGTATTGTTTCCAACCTAAGTAAACAGACTGCCTCTTTAATGATTTTCACTGTGGTCATTGTTTTGAATGTACAGTGTGGTTAGTCACTGCTGTGGATTTCCTTTTCTTTGTTTTCCTCGCATCTATAAAGTTCTGGTAATGCACAGCTGTTCGTGGGGCTCCACGTCCTCTTGGGGTCAGTGGTTAAATATGGAAAGTCTCTTTGTTAGAAAGATGATAAACTGTTAAGCTCCCTTGTGGTTCAGCTTATTAATAAGTGGCAGTTCAGCTAAGTTTTCTCTTTCCTTTCATGCATTTTAGATAATTGCTTAATGTATGTCTGATCAAAAACTCCTTTTTGTTGTTTATTTCTGTAATGTATATTCTTAGCACTTCAGAGGATATAGTTGAAACACACGGTGCTTTTGAAGGGTAGAGATCTCACAGAACTTTTAATTTTAGAAATAAATAATGATTGTGGTTATTTAAAATACTGGCGATACTCTCTATGTAAAAGATTTGCAACAAAACAAAGGAAGCATAACTCATTGATATATTATTTGGAGTGCTAGATCGTTGTCATACTCAACATACTTTTACTACACCTGCCATAATCTACACAATGGATAAAGAATGTCTGATTTCTTTTATGAATGAGATAGAAGTCTTCATTCTGTGAGAAGTAACAATATAAAAGTGTCTCAAAGTTCTGCCACCTCATGGCTACAACTTAACTTTGGCTCAAACAAAGCTTTTTTTTTTTTTTTACTCTCATTATATCTCATATATTTTTAAAAACACCTCTTACATAGAGTAGTTTTTTAAAGAAACTGCTGTATAAGGACTCTATTTATAAAATATAAAATTTAAGTATTTGTATTACAAAAGATGTCACTGTGGAGTTCATGAGAGTAACGCCACCTAGTGAATTTAAGAATTAAGTTAATTTTCAAATATACACTATTTGAAACATTTCAACATGTCAGTGAGATACATCTGTGGTAGCAAAACGAGGCTGAACCTACACATTTTGTATTCATGATTCTGACCCTGTGTTTGAGAGGTAATCTTGAGCAAGTCCTATACCCTCAGTGTGTCTGTTTCTTTTTCCGTAAAATATTTCGTAACAAAACTTTTGAGTGTACTAAGGAGGAGAATGGGTATAAATGAGGTCTAAAAAGTTAATGGCTACATAAATACACTAGCATATAGTAGATACTCAATAAATATGTTGAAAAGCAAGGGATAATTTTTATTTTTGTAACATATGTCATAACTAGCAAGGTGAAATACTTACATCTTTCCTCCATGTATGCTATTGGAGTTTGTTTTTAAGTTAGAAGAATCAGCAGTAAAGACAGTACACATGATTTATTTACAGGGATCGTTTTGACAGGGGTATAGGACTTTATCTAATAATAAGAGTCGGTTGGTGTGCCACACTGAATAGAGGCATGCTGTGTGCAACAGACCAGTTCTTTAGATAACAAAAAGCCTAGTCAAAAATCTGGAGCACACAAATATTCTAATTCCATAAAGTGTATTTTTATAATAATGTAGTATGTGTTCAGTGTAAAATAATGTGGTATGTGTTTAGAGCCCACTTTTAGAATTTCAGTACCTCTAGCTCTTAAAACACAGGAATACTAGTGGTATTTTTAAAATCTGGTCTCTGAGAAATTTTTTAGTGAGAACATACAATTTCTCAAGGACTGACTGCCTCATAAAAGGGCAACACAACTGAGTTGTTCATCTTAAGTGACTCACTGCTCCATCTTTTCTGTGGACTCTATTAATATTTCCAGTACTGCTGATAGCACTTCAATCATTGCCTTTGAAATGAGAATGGGAGAAGGAGGCCCCAATGGCTTCCACTGTTAGAATCTGGGAAAGTTTTCACATTGTGTCTAAAAACATGGGAAATTCTGACGGATGGATGGGCTTGGGCAGACCTTGGACTTGGGGCAATTTGAATTTCTAGACAGGTCTAATTCATCAAAGGATAACTGGCTCCTTTCAGGGCTAATATTCCTCATACATGGATCATATTTTTAAAATGTCAGGGAAATTAATTGTTTCAGTGATTTTTGTTACATGTTTCCATTTTATTTGTTTTAATGAAAGTGTCCCTATCCCTAATGTGATAGCTCCCAAGGCTGGAGAAGGATGGACAGGCATCATTAATATAGCAACAAATCACTAAAAGAGGGAGTAATCTCCCAGAGAGAGGTCTATAGGATGATTCCTTTCCTGTCCGTCTGTGGTATTTTGCTCTGCCTGCTATCATCTGTTGATTTCCCTCCTCCCTAGTTATGAATTGGCATTTCAGTCCACTTCCAGATTATCAGTGCAGCTAGCATGTAAATTTTTTTTTGCCTATGTGATGCAGTTAATGACTAAATCTTTATAATTTCGACTTCTTTAGATTTGTGTTAGGTTTCTTGTTTTCTTTGCTTTCCTTTATACCTGACTTTGTCACCCAGCCTTAAGTGAAACAACAATAAAAAGCTAACATTATTACTTTGGTCTAGGCTCTGATTTTCCACAGGCCATTGTCTCAAATTAATTTTAGTAAGCAAAGAAGCAGGCGGACTCTTCTGTTTTCACTGGGTATCCAGCTACCTCTGTTTTCCTCAATGCTTAAATGTGGGTCATTCAAATCATAAAACCTCAGTGTGTCTTCTCTGCCCACTTTAATGTGATTTGGATGTGTTTACACTTGACCCGAAATTCCATCACAGTATTATTATGTAGCACTATTACTCTGTCCTTAAGATTCTCTGTAGTTACAGGTAAGAACTCTAGTTAGAGGATTAATTTGATAAAAAAAAAGTTATGATAATAATAGTTTGGCATAAAGGACTTTTGTTCTTCAAAGTTTCCAGAAAGGCAAAGAGGCTTTTTTGGGACAGGCAGAACCAAGATGGTAAATGAACTATTTTTTTTTTTTTTTTTTAAGAGTGCATAAGCAGGGGCAGGGGCAGAGGCAGAAGCAGAGGCAAAGGCAGAGGGAGAGACAGAGACTCCTAAGCAGGCTCCCCTAGCATGGAGCCTGGAGTGAGGCTTGATCCTGAAGCCCTGAGATCATAACCTGAGCTGAAATCAAGAGTAGGACTCTTAACTGATTGAGCCACTCAGGTGCCCTGATGGTAAATGAACTTTTGGTAGTTACAAGTACCTAATTATTTAGACCAGGTGTGGCCATATCTGAAGTGGTATTTCTTAGCTGTTGAAGGAGTTCACTTTCTGTGTCTGAGATGGAAATAAAAAGTTGTAGTTTCCTGATTCACAGAGGTTAAGGATGGGATGCCCTCAAAAGCTTATGTTCCCTCGAATTTCTATTTTGTGCTTAAATAATTGTTTTTTCTTAACACCTTTTTGTAACAGTGTAAAATAGATTTGAATACTGGCTCCTCTTTTGCACCTTCTTCTTCTCTGACACAGCTGATAAACCAGAAAATTGTCATCTCTTTTTTTGTCAATGAAATACTAATTTTTCAAGTCATCTCATTCCCACCTTTGATTTCTCCATCTGTTGCCTCCTGTCCCTAAGCCCTAATAATTCTACCATAAAAATATGTCCAGTGTCTAGGGCTGTGCTCTTTTACCTCTGAATTTCTGAAATGTCTAGTATCCCTTTGTGTCCAGGCCCTTCTCCAGTCTGTGCTGGTTGTCAGCCTGGATCCCCACACCAACCCCGTGTTTAAAATTCCTGTGTGACTTATTATCTACCTCTGGATAGGGTTAAAACATACCTGACTCCTTTTAATTTAGCCTCTGTCTACTTTTTGGGTTTCATTGCCAACTGTTTGCCTTCCAAAACCTTATCCCATCACCCCCTCTCCAGATGTCATAGATTCCTAGATCCCCTTCACCTAAAATGTTCGTTCCCTATTTTGCCCAAATTCTTGCTGCTATTAGGGACCATAGTAAATTCTCATTCTTTGATGAAATTTCCCATAATTACCGCAGTCCATTCTGGACTTTGTAATACTTATCATCTATTTTATTTGCATACCTAATCCTATTGCATGATGCATTGTTATAAAATTATTTGTCTTACACTGAAATTATAAACCCATTGAAGATCCATGGTTTTAGAGTAGGACATGTGTTCAGTGACAATGAATAGCTCTGTAACTTTAGACAAATTGCTTAACCACATCTGTAAAATAGAAATAATAAGGTATGTGAAGGTTGGAGGAGGTTGTAAATCAGGTAAGTACTGTATCTGGCACACAGTACTTGATAGGTTAACCTTAGTACACTTGCCTCTGTGTTGCCACAGAGCCTTGCATAGTGTGATTTTAAAGAGTTAAATGCAGGTATCAGGCAGGTCCAGGCAATAAAAAGATGACATGCATAAATTGGATAATTTGAGGAGAGTTTAATGAAAGGGAAGGTGTAAAAGGTATAGGCAAGGGATAGGTAAAGTTCAAGGGATGGTGCAGTCCCAGAGGATAGGAGCAACGGGGAGCCATCGTCTTCATGGGCCTGAAGGAGTGAGGGAGGGATCAGTTGCAGAACGTCAAGACAGAGAAGGCAGGTGACAGGCGCCTTAGGTGAAGCTACATGGCCAGCCCATGGTGATTCTGCAGGGAGGGGCCAGGGGACATTGTAACTTTATTGTCCTCCTTCCTTCAGAACTCTTGAAGGTGCTCCCCGTTGGCAAAACCCAGTCAGAAGGCAGAGGGGCAAGCGATCCCATACGTGTTGTCCGTGTAGACAGACTGCAAGGCCGGGTACAGGGTCGGGGGTAGGTCTGGATGGGCGATGGGAGTACGACAGTACGGCATGTAATGAACACGTGTTGAACTGCTCCTCGCTCTCTTTGGCAGCATTTTGCCAGCCATGGTCAATGTTCAGTTTTCCTAGAGCAGATCTCTGGAGCCTGAACTGAGTTCAAGCATTTGAATGGATTCAAAGCTGCTCTTTTACGAAAAACCCTGGCCCTTAACCGTTTCCCACTTACATGTAATGATGTCTTCTTTCTAGTCGGGCTCTGAATCCTCTTGGGAAAATGTTCCTTCTCCCCTTCCCCTTTAGTGTCTGAAGTACATGGGTCTCCTTTGTATCAATAATGCAGGACACCTGCACTTGAGATCCTGCAAGCATTCTCAATTTTGAATTGCTATGCTCCTCAGATCCGGGCTCAGAGAAGCGGGGTGTGAACATCCCAAGCGATCTCTTCTCGTTCGTCCCCCGGCTTCCCTGAGGTCTGCCCTGTCACAGTCTGTCCATCTCTGCTCCCCTGGAAATCCTTTGACAGACTTACAACGCCACATCATGTCCTTGGCTCTTAGAGTTGCTAGAAGAAATGGCTGTGATTGCCCATCTCTGCGCTTTCTGGAAAACTCCCCTTGAAACCCTATCCCTTATGATGTGCATCGTCTCTTGCATTAGGCCGGCATGATCAATTAGCTTAGCATTCATTACTCACAAAGGTCCTTCCTCCCCAGGTGAACCGGTTTGCTTCTTGGAATCAGATAATGAGAGCTGGCTCTGTCTTGCCAGTTTTGTCTCAGCTGGTCAGAAGGCTTGCCTACTCAGCTGCAGTAACTTTCGAGATAAATGTACCCACCAATTCTCCACTGTTGTGTTCTTAGTTCCCTCTTTGAGGACTTGTGTGGTTTTATGTATTATATCTTTGAAAAATCTTAAGTTGCCTGAAAAAGTTTTTCAGAGTAGATAAGACCTGAAAATTTAATAATCTTGCACTTAGAGCAGTGAAATTATCTAAAGAATAATTTTAGAAGAAGACAAAAGGAGACTAAAAGACCAGCTAATCAATGAACTAGGTAAACTATAAAAACTGTGAATTACATGAACTTAGAAAGATCAATATTCACATAGCCACCAATCATTTTATTGTTGACACCAGAGTGTAATGAGATTAGGGTGTTTGATTTTACTTGAAACTTGAATTGCAAATAAATTATGAGCAATGGTAGAGCTTTTTAAAAAGTCTTAGAAACCATGTGTCTGTCTGGGAAGCAACCAAAAAGCATGGAGGTTGGTAAATGACTTTAGAGGCATATATGTTAGAAGACAACATTGCCATTAAAATCATGCGTTTGATGAATGTGTCGTGATGGGGAAGAAGCTGATAATAATAAGACGCGAAAAAGTAAAGTGTATTCAAAAGATGTGTATAAGTCTCTAAAATGTGTAGCATATACCCACACATTAGTCTGTATGAGGCAGGGATGAGAAGTTGGGGGTGGTGGAAAGAAACAGAAAAAAATATCTTCTATCTCACATATATTAGGACCCTGTTTTTTCTTCATGTAAGATAACAGGAAGAAAAGCACTAAAAGGTTAATTATAACTTGATGGCAGGATCTAAGAATTTTTCTTTAACTATTCTATAGTAAGCATGTATTACTTGTGTAATCAGACAAAGTGGGATTTGGGAGCGTCTTTATAATTTTTTTTGCTTTGTTGTCTAAGAAGAAGTTTTATACCCCTCACTAAGATCAATGAAAAGCTCTTAAAGATTGCTGTTTATTTCATGTCTTTGTGAAATTGAGAAAGGTAAATCATTTCTAATATGATACATAGTTTCAGACCTTAGGACAGTGGTTCAACGGAGCCCATCCTTTTGAAGCCTGAGACCTAGATGCAGTCCCCATGGATTAAATTAGCATCTCTCAGTGGTGCGGCTGGGCTTGAGACCCACTGCTCCTGGGGGATTACACGTCCAAGGAACCCAGAGGCATGGAACCTCCTTCTTCTGTATCTCCAAATGCAAAGTATGACAGCCTCTAAAAGGTGTGTGTGGCAGCTTTGGCAACTCCTTTCTTCCAGCAAGACATGGGTTTGTTTTTATGGAGAGGAAGGTGGAGGTGGATGTCCTCCTTGTATCTGTTTCTTGACTTCCCAAGTATTGGCAGTGGTAGTAATGTGAGAGCATTAACACACCCACCTTCAGGGGGCAATTAGATTGGGGTGGCTGGAGGCTGCCCTCGACCATTAACCTGAGAGGACCCAGGGCACTGCTGCTGTCCAGTTCCATTTTTACATTTTTTTTTTTTTAAATTGCTGGCGCATGCCCTGTGCTTTATGTCTAGAAACCACCTCCGGCATGGTAAGGCGGTAGCTTTGTCCCTTGAAGCATTACCCTAACGCTGGCGATAGCAAACACGTGTATTTGGAGCTCTTACTGTAGATCTTTTCTGTAGTGCCCTTGCTTGAGTTCTCAAAACAGTTGCTACTCTTAGATTGTGAATGCAGACGTTTTTGATTCAGGCAGTCAAAGAAAGGACTCCATTATTTGCCTTTCTTTCAATAAACGTATAATCGAAATGATAATAGCAGCAGCAGCAGCAGCAGCAGATTTTGACCGGGTGGGTGTCAGACGACTGAGTGTTGAGTGTTAGGTATATGCCATTGCCCTTTTCATCACCGGCTCCAGCGGCATAACGGGAGTTGGGATATGGTGCCCACCTGCGAGGGGCTTCGCACAGCAGTTCCAGCAAGCGCCAGCACCAGGTCCCACACCTGTCACAGTGCGGGGGGCACGGCGACCGGGCCAGGCCATGCCACAGGAGGCGGAAGGCTTTGTGCAAGTGGGGATGTTGCTGTGAAGTGGTGGCGAATGAACAGGCGCAGATGAGGCAAGAAGCAGGTTCCAGGCCAGGGAAGCAGCCCTGCATGCCAAGATGGGGTGACCACATGGGGTACACCCTCCCTGTGGAAGGAGCTACAGGTGGTGCCTGTGAGGGAGGAAGGGACCAGCTGGAGGCTCAAGAGCCGTGCCTTGTTGAGGGATCTAGACTGGACTGTCCAACAATAGGAAGCCCCTGAAAGATCTTAAGCAGGGCATAGCAGTCTTGTGCCGGCTGTCACCTGTTGTGTCACGTGTGAATGGAGAGTGGCCAGGGACGGCTAAGAGGTTAGGAGCGAGGAGGTTAGCGAGTGCCACTGCTGCCCCCAAGCCGGTGGCTACAGGAGTAGAGAAAAGGCAGCTCAGTACAATTAAGGTACCGATTATGGTGACCTCTTGGGATGGGTGGGGAAGGAGCTGGGAGAAGCTGCAGGTGACCTCCAGGTTTCAGACCACAGGACCAGCAACAGCTAGGGACCAGAAATAAAAATGATCTAGATGGTGAGACGATGACTAGGTCTGTGCATGTGGTAATGGAAGCACCTTGTAGGTAGAAATGTTCAGTAAGCGGCTGGACGTCTGGGTTTAGGCTTGCTTCCACACAGAGGTCAAGGCCAGTTATAGATTCTGAAGTCATCTGCTTTAAATAATTAATCAAAGTACATTACGAATAGGAAGAGAGGGCAATTTCTCACAGACTAATAGGTTTCTGTTAGAATAGCTTCCAAGAATTACTATTGTGTGTATTTTAACACTTCTTTTGCAAGACTGGTTATAGTTATACTAAGAGCAGAGTAGTTTTATGCTTTAGTGTCGAGTCTGGAAAAATAATGTATCCAATTTTGAAGATGTAGGTTTTTTGGTGTGTTTCTGTGGTTTTGTGTGTATGTGTGCACGTATTTTTGTGAATTGCTTCCAACTTTGATGACTTGCCTACAAGTCTCATTTCAATACAATTTTGAAAAGGCAAAATGAAACATCTCAAACTAGAGGCTATAATGGAAAATGCAATTCATTCTTAAATGAAGATGATGAGGTTGGTACCATATTGCTTGAAACAGTGAGTAAATTTAAAACCTGAGTGACATTACATCGAATTCAGCCAAGATTTTTGTTCCCTTTGAATGGAATAGCTGTAATTGAAGATACGGGGTTCAACCAAGAAAGACAGATGGCATGTGTACAATTTTATCAATTTTCTGACACACTGTTGCCAATTCGTGTATGTATACACAAAGACATTTAATCACATTGATAAAAACTGAACCCTCTTGGGAGTTAGAGGTAGCATGTATTACAATGAGCAGGAAATGGTTGTAAAAAACATTTAAGTGTTTTTTAATGGATTGTTTTAGCTTAGTGCTCATTGTTAGATAGCAGCTACATTGTGCAATTCATTTTATAGGATTTTCATCATAATATTTTTCCTTATGAGAGGTGGTACTTTTGTATTTTCCAGGTATCTATTCTTTCAATTTTAGTATTGTTCCTAAGGTGAAGGTGGAATCATACCATTGATTTGCCTGTTTACACTTTTTGTTAAAACTTTAAATATAAATTATGGAGCTCACAGATTCTTTTCCCATTAACTGTCGAGCAATCCAACTAAAAGATACAGTAAATATAAACTGAATTTGGTCAGTGTGGTGGATACAACTACTCTCTTGATTTTTCAGTCCTCTGTATACGTTCACTCCGCTGCCCAGGCCTCATGGCCTCATGGTGCGCAGGGCTACTTCCCCTCGGTTGGCTTTGGGCTCAGCCATGTGACCTGCTGGGGCCAATGAGCTGTCAGTGAATGTGTCACAAGCAGAGGCTTGAAATAAGTTTGTGGAGTTGGATTCGCCGTATTGCGCTTTGGTGATTTCCTGTGAGAAGAACGTGCCCCGAGTAGACACTGGGTCCCAGAGCAAACACTCATGGAATTGACCCTACAGAAACCTGGAACCAGGAGCCGAGACCAGCAGACTCATAGTCAACATGTAGACCTGCAAACACGAGACTAAATGTTGATTGTTGTAAGTGCTAATCTTGTTTGGGTTTGTGACCCAGCATTATGGTGGCAGTGGTGACAATACAGGGGATGAGCTCGTCTTGTGGTTACGAGTTTAAGAGCGGTGGCGTTGAAGTCTGCTAGACTTCAGTGAGGGTGTTGATCTAGCACCTGTTGCCTTGGTTATCCTGGGCATACTGCTCTCTTCTAAGCTTCAGTTTTGCTATCCATACTCACCTCCCAGAAATGCTGTAAAAATAATTAAAATGGGTGCATGTAAATTACTTTGGAAAGTGTCAAGCAGGTAGCAAGAAACACAGTGCATGATCATGGCCATGGTTACTGTATTTCTAGATAGCTGAGCCTCTCTCTTTCTCTGCTTCCCTTGGACTGTGTCACTTGCCACATCCCAGTTGTGTGACTCTGGAGCAGGTTAAAATTTTTATGTGCCTGGGGGGTTTGTGTGTGTGTGCACGCGTGTGTGTGTGTTTTCCTATAATGTAAGGATACTACTGTTTACCAAGCAGGATTATTAGTGGACTACAACAAAGGTAGGTAAATATCTAGTTGTCTTAGTTCAGGCTGCTATAACAAAATCATATGGAGAGGGGGTCTTAAACAACAAACATTTTTCACACTTTTGGAGCCTGGAAATGTCAAGGTCAGATTGCTACAGATTGCATATCTGGTGAGAACCCTCTTCCTGGCTTTCAGAGGGCTACCTGCTGGCTCTGTCTTCACATGGTGGAGACAAATCTCATGTCTCTTCCTGTTTTTTTTGTTTGTTTGTTTGTTTGTTTTAAGGGTATTAATCCCATTACTAGGGCCCTACCTTCACGACCTAGTCTCACCCTAATAACTTCCCGAGGCTGTACCTTCAAGTGAATCATTTTAGGGCTTCACCATATGAATTTGCATTGGCGAGGGAAGGGGGACCACAGACATTCAGCCTGTAGCACTAACCATGGCTGGGTGGGTGGGCACTTAGGAAAAGGAGCTCCATTATTTTTACTGTCCACACATTGCCACCATTTCTTTAAATTCAAGCATCCTTTCCTAGTTCTTGAATGCTTCCTATGAGCCAAGCATAACACCCTACACTTCGGGCTCACCTCTGGATTTCTAAAATCTCTGTTTTTATTGAAAGGAAAGACAAAAGAGTGGAACATAGAAAAGGAAAGACCAGAAGTGCTACAATTGAAAAGGCATATTGATAATGTCATTCAAATATGTAATAGGTGTGTATTATACTTCTACTCCTGTGAGCATGAAGAAGTAACACCTTTGGAGTAGGGGAATTTATAAAGGGCAAAGAGTAGCTCATATGGTGCCAGTAAATGCTTTTAATGGGAAGAATGAAAAATGCTCATAAGGAGAGATTGACCATTAAGGTTCATGGTTTGGGTGCAGTGTGAAATCTTAAAGGGGCTCATATTTATAGCTTGTCTAGATTAGCCAGGACAGCAGAGCTGACATCTGAAATGTTGTTTTAAGTGGACAAAAATTGCTACACTTACCTTTTTGCCTACTGGAAAAATGTTTTGATGTGTTGCCTCTCAGTCTACAGACTTTTGCCTGTTCTTCCCTTCTGTACAAATCTTGTTGTGTTCTGCCTTGTCTATTCCATTTCTGTGTGTGTGTCCCCTGGCCACATCAGCCATTAGCTCCTGGTTTTGCATGCTTCCTAACCAGAATTTGCTCCATGGAAAGCCTGTGTCCTCAACATCCTTGCTTCGAAATTACTTTGATCTGTATCAGCTGAAATAGATTTTGAGATGCTGGATTTTAACATCTGTATGCCACTTTCTCTAGAAGCTAATTGACTGATTGGGGATGGAGGAGAGATGAGAGTCTATACATTTGACCAATTTCACAGAGCTTACCTTGCAAGCCATTGAAATGCAAATACAGACTACACTTAGAGACTCCGAGAACTCACACGTTCAGTTCTTTGTTTTCTTCTGAAAAATAAGCATTCAAAATTCATGCACATTCTATTATTCATGTGGTTTATATTTAGGTTCCGCTTGTATGTCTAGATAAATCTTATCACCATTATTTAAAATTTCATGAATGAAACTTTGCATCTCTAATGCCACACTAGCCTAGACACCTTTAACCAATCACAATAATTTGAAATGCAGCCCTTAAATGAGTTCTTGTGTGTGTGTCTGTGTATCTGCATTTACATATGTCATTGCCTTATCTATAGCTATTTTTATTTAAATCTACTCTGTGTGAAGTGGGTGTGAATTCAAAACCACCTTATTTTGTTTTGTCCCGGAAAAACCTGAATTTTTAGTGTGTAGTATTTATAAGGCTTCCATGAGATAGAGTGTTGATGTCACGGCACCTGTCTTTGTTGGACGGCTGTCACATTTGTGGTCCTGAAACAGGACACCTTTTCCTGGACATTGACCTGCATTTTTAAGGCTGTCACTGGCCACGTTTCATCAGTGAGGCACTTTAAAAGAACATGGCATGTCAGCAAGGCAGTTTCTCTGTCATTCAGTATGCTCTCCAACTTAGCTTTCCTTGAACGCTTAATGCCTCTGGAAATCCCTTTTTTCCTGAGCTGTGGTCACTTCACCTGTATCAGAGGGGAGAATAATTTTCCTAGCCGGGTCCAGAACCCTCCCACCCATCTTCCTGCTGGTGCTGGCACTAACTTTTTCTGCTGAAGCCTTCAGTACACGAGAGGCTGACTAGCCAGTGTTACGTGTGTAAGAAGAAACACAGGCTTCAGTAAAATCCTTTGTTCAGTCTTGGGTCCTCACAGAGTAGTACCGGTGATGGTTTGAATGAAGCTTTCTGGTACCTTCTGGGAGCCATGTGGAAATGTGTCCATTCCCTTTGTGCTCTTAGAGGTTCTGTAATTTCCAAGTAGCATAAGTTGTTCTGGGAAGATAATATATGTTTACGGGAATTTGGATATAAAATAGAGCCAGGGTATATCTGTGCTCATGCTTAGAGCAGAAAGGAGTGGCAAAAATTATTGTGACTGGACACTCTTTGGTTTGGGAGTCATCTCAGTTTTGAGACTCCTCTCTTTTTCTTTCTGGGTCCTCACATGTGTTTCAGTGGCTATGCCGGGGTAGGGAGTGGTGGTGGTTGTGGTGGTGACAGTGGCTGCATCATTTCCTGCCTCCTCATGCCAGGAGGGTGTCTCTCATTATTATAGTCCTTCCTGTCATTGTCAGATGCTTTCCTTAAGTTGTTCTCAGCTGAAAAGTGGTGTGAAGTCTGGCATTCATCATTAACAGCTGGTCCCAGCCAAGGGTGTGTGTGAGCACGTGGGGGTGTATGTTGGTTATGAGCTGTTGGTTCCTGCTTTCCACAGTTTACTCCCCTCAGTTTTCGCACTTATAGACTATGACCTTTAAACCTTCAGGCACACATATGATCTTTCCATCTTTATGAAAAATAATCTTGCTTTGGACATAGTGTAAGAATGTTGATTTGATTTGAGAAAGTATCTTTGGATTTTATATATGCACTGAAAACAGTGATCAGCTACATTCTTCTAGTATCTAATTTCTTCTGTTCCTGCTAGTAACATACCATTTATGGGACGTGTTTTTACCTCTTCATCATCGGGCCAGTCTCATGGAAACATTCATTCCCTCACCCACCACGTCTTTTATCATGTATTTTTACTTTATGCAAAGCTTGTGGTACAAGAACCAACAAGATCCAATTCCTGTCATCTTCTGGGAGCTTATGACCCAGAAGTAGAGAAGGCAGACTAGTAAGTAGACAACCGAATGCTGAGTTATGCTTGTTATGGTGGTTAGCTGATCACAGAGTAGATGCTCCATAGATGGAAGGTTGGATGGTTGAATAGGAGGAACGTACAATAGGATGCCATTGGGGCATGTAAGTGAACATTTACCCAGTGATGGGGTTATCAGAAACATGACGTCAATGACAGAGGTTGGCAATTGATTTCTGTTCATTTCTCTTCTGATGTTCTGTTTATGTTAAGTTCCTCATATTTGAGCAGAGACATCTAATAGACAGGATGGTATGTATGAGCTTGGAGAGATAAGGACAAAAATGTCCTGGAGATAGAGATTTAGGTGGCATTATCCTGTGGGTGATGGCTGAAGCATGGTAGTGGATGGAATCACCCAGTGAGAGTATGAGGCATGAGAAAAAAGCAGGACCAAGAAAATAGCTCAGATCCATTAGCATTCCTAAGCTTTAGAAACACTTTATGAAGGACCAAATTAATACATAAAAAAGAGTGATATCAACAGTATTAACTGGGTCCTATTCTGTACTCTTGGACCAGCCATGGTCATTGGCATAAACATAACATTTATTGAGCTTCTGAGTTCTGGGCATTTTTCTGAGTGCTTTACGTGTGTCTGCTAGTTTTACCTCTCCAGTGGCCCCTTGAGAAAGGTCAGGTGGACATCAGTTTTCATAGGTGAAAACTGGGGAGTGAACTAACCTCTCGAGGTCTCAGAATTTATGTAGTTAGCACATGGCAGAGCCTGGCTTCAAAACCTAGATGCCTAGATTCAAATCCAGGTGGTTTGAGCGCATTTCTAATGGTCCTATGATTTTTTTGCTTCCCTGAAGTGGGTAAGATAAATAGCCCAGCTGATAATTATCATCTATTATGACAGGTTCAGTAGAAGTTGTGTCTAGGATAATACAGAAGCTCAGGGAGGGGGATGGTAGTATGTCCATGTGAAGGTTGTAAGTTGGGTATGAGATGGTAATGAGTTCCCTCATCCATACTCCTCCAGTGGCCTTGAGGAGCTAAAGCTATGTTGTATTTTTGCAACAGTAGGCCTCAGTATTAGTTCTGAATAGTTTTCCGTGGAAGGCAGGGTGAAATAATGTCCACTGCCCTAAAAGGCGGGAGGGCTTGGTCTTTGGAAGGGCAGCTAGTTTATTGATGACTTGGGTCCTAGAGAAAAATAGATCTAGTCCAGAATTGTAACTTATAAATGGCGTAATTGTATCAGAAGAGGTATATTATGGTTTAAAAACCCCTGGACCATTCTCTTGAAGCCTGGAAGGATTTTGAAAACTAGTTGACATATGGAGAGCCATGCTAATAAACAGACATATTAGGCAAAAAAAAAAAAAAAAAAAAGAAATTTAAATCGTACTTGCTAGTTAGGGTAATTTTAGTTCTTGGAAAATAGGAGTAAAGACAACCAAGGACCTTTGGAGATCAGATGGTTTCTAAGAATAGGTATTACTTTTATTATGAAAAATAACTTTGAGTTGGAGCGTACGACTTGCCTGACTTGAGATCTGAGTTAGAAGATGTGGTCCCCTGAGGCCGAATAGTTCCCTGGTATCCTTTCCCCCTTTGTTCGTTCCCAGCACCCCTAATTGCCATTTGAGGGAATCCATGTGGTTTTGGACATGCTGACTTGGGTCCAGATTGAGGTGGGTGGGTAGTGTAGGTGGGCAGGTGGTGTAGATGGGGCTGATGAGCATCTTCGCTCCCTTAGACCACAGTGATGGCGGGGATGGCACGTGGAACACACTGAGTCTGGCAGAGTGGACTTCTGTCCATTTACTGGGAAGGCTGTTGCCAAGAGGCTCTTTCTCTTGCTGGACATTAATTAGGAAGTACATAGCCTCAAGAGTAACTGAAAAATATTTTGGGCGTACGAAGAAAGCCTGTGTAGGAAACGGCAATGCCATGAAAAAGCAGGACCAAAGGATTCAAAGTAAACCAGGTCCTTAACAATGGAAGCTGCTGAGTCAAAGCTGGTCTGAAGCAAATTCTCTCACTGGGCTTGGCACTTACACCACTGCGTGAATCCTTCATTTTTGTTGGAGCCATTTTGAATTGGGTATTTTGTTCCCTGGGACAAAAGTCACCCTATTTTATAGTTTTCATTTAGTTATTTGCTTAAGATAGCTATTTTTCCTTTTAAATATTTAGACATTTTTATTTTAATGCCAAAATAGATTGACTGTGTTTCCCCCTAAACTATTTTGCATTTTTCCTCTACAAAGGTGTCTTAATTTTATTTTACAACATAAATAAGTTTTAATGTGCGAGGGTTTTGTTGATGGAGGGGTTAGAGGAAGCGCAAAAATGTGATTATTAAGGAATGAAAATTTATTTCAGTGACATTTGCAATAAAAATGATAAAATATTTTCTTCTTTGAAGGATTAGTGGTTTGTGCTCTTACTCTGCTAACCTCTTAAAAGCAGGCCATTATTTGTTTAGCAAGTAAAGAATTCCTAGGCTTGACCTCACCAATGATAAGTTAGCCTGAGTTATTATAATTTTATCCTAAGTGATTTGACAGTGATAAATAGCTGATGTGGCATGTCAGCACGAAGCCTCATATTGTTACTGCCTTTTATCATTTCTGCTCTAAATAATTGTTCACATCTGTCGGCTTGCTGATGGAGCTGTGTGAGGATTTGGGCGTGTGGAACTGGAAATCCTGGCTAGTGGTGGCTAGTGATTTTTTTTTTCCATCCTCTGTTTCTTTTCTGTCTTTTCTTCTCAGGTTTTTTTTCTCCTTTCCAGGACATTGACTTTATGCAGTGTTCTCTTTATGAGATGCTGTGCCCACAATGGGAAGGTTCAGTTCCACAGAGGCTCTGGCCAACCAGACCTAGGTCCACAGGGGCGTTTGTTCACCCGGATGAAGGGAAGGCAGCTTGGAAGGCTGAGACACGTGGAGGCAGTTGACGTTCATGCTGCCCTCCCCACCTTCGTGTTCTCTTCACATAATCAGTAGATAGGGTGGAGTTTGGGTGAGGGTCACTGCCTCTGCAAAATGAGAAAGCTTTTGGACTTAGTGACTGTGCTTTGGATGATTGAGGGTGTCCTTATTCTGGGTTTCCTTGGTTCTTTTGGGCATGTGTGAATTGTGATGCAGCCACACTGGTGTTCTAGGGCTCGGAGGTGGACCATGAAACCTTCTTGCAGAGTTGATGACGATGGTGAGGGGTCTGTGGAAGTTTGCTGGATTTGCTCCATTTGGCTTCATGCCCCAGTGGGAGGTGAAGGAAGCAGGAGAAACCGGTATCTCTGCCCTCAGCTTGGAGCAATCTACCTCCTTCTCCTTCCTCTGCTGCATGAATTTCCCCACCTTCTCCCTCCCCCTGCTTCCCTCCCATCTCTGCTGTCCCCTCACCTGCCCTTCCCTCTTTTGCCCTTCCTCTCTTCTTCTTGCCCTCCTCCCTCTTCCTCTGCCCCACCTCTGGCTTTTCTTCCCCCATCCTTTTTCATTTACTCACACCCTCCTCTTTCTTGAGTTTACTCTTGCCCAGAGCAGCAGTTTTCCACTCTGAACCCCCAAGCCTGGGTAAGGTCCCCATCAGACCACATCTCAGTTGTCTGTTCTCTTGTCTGTCTCCACTTCAGGACTCTTAAGCTTCATGAAATGAAGAAAATTATCTTATTCCCTGTTAGATCCCAAATGCATGGTCAGACATGGTAAATATCAATAAAGCTGAGTATTGTCAAGGGCTAGTTTCCAGGTGATCTTAACTCTGAGCTTTTGACCCATTCTCTTACAAATTTATTTTATGTGTGTGTGTGTGTGTGTTTTTTTTTTTAATTTTACGTGTTTTTATAATCAAAACAGGAGCCTTAAAAAGCAAAGAGTGAAAAAGCTCTGTGTGAAATAAAGGAGACTCTCTCAAGGTCCGTTCAGTTGTTAATGAGGTCTTTGGCAAAGAGCATATTACCTCACAGGCATGAGGCAATTATTTGTAGTGGTTACATCAGCCAGATAAAGATGATAAATTTAAGATTCTTGTCCCTGCACATCCTCTGACTCACTGCAGAATTCCAGGTAAAGAATTTGCCCGATTTGCTTTTCCTTGTTGCTGTGAGTCCTCCAGGGTCCAGGTTTCAAGCTTTTCTGAAAGGAAAGTGTCCCTTTTTCTTCAACAGCTAATGTCTGAGATACTGAGAACGAGAGAAGCACAGAATTTAAAAGTCCAAAAGAGAAACCTTAGATCTAATCTAGCTTAATTCCTTCATCTTTCAGCTAACAACACTGAGTTTCAGGGAAATAAAGTGACTGAACTCAAGTTATCAAAATAGTGAATATCAGAATCAAAGCGTTTGCATTCATAGTCTGTTCACTCTGCCCTCCTATGCATAGCAAATGCTTGAGTTCTTTTGTGTGGTTATATTGAATATATTATCTTTTTAAATAAGAAAGTAGTGCTTCCTTAACAAAGGATTCCATTTCAGAAAGTTCATTAAGATCCTTGAGTGAATCTTCTGATTTAACTTAATTGCAGAAGCCTGTCCCATGTTGTTACCCCCTATCATTTTCTGGATTTTGAATAAATATTTATTGACTGTTTCATTTTATGTTTTAAGATTGTGAAGGCCAACAGAAATATCCTCAGGGGCCAGAGGCATAAGATACATGTGTAAAGCCAACTAGGGGCACAATAGGGAGTGGTGGGGACAGTGGCTAAACTGAGAATGTATGGCATGCTTTAGGGGTATTCAAATTCCATTTTTATTGGAAACCCTAAACAGAACATAACTGTAACTTTTGAACCTTGTGTTTGTGACTCCTCTCAAATCTAGGCCCTTAAAAAAAAAAAATATATATATATATATATGTATATGTATATGTATATGTATATGTATGTATATAAATAATGCATTTTAAGCTTCTTTAATTTTTTTTTTAAACATTGTAAAATTGCATTCCAGGGGGAAGAATCTTCTCTTGAAATGGAGAGGGTTTCTCTTGCCCATAGAGGCAGTGTCTCTCCTCAGTGCATGCTGTACATTTCCCAATAGATGGTAATCTCCATCTTCTGTAATTTAGAATGGTTTAAAATAATTGTAAAAACAAATGAGAGACTTCAGCAGAGTATTCCATCTTGGCCCTATTTTTTCATGTATAAGAACCATAATCTTACCTACTTATCTTGCTATCTACCTACATAAAGTCTCCTCGGAGAGGCTGGGAGTAGAGAAAAGGAGTCTTATACAGCATCGTCTTAAGTAGGGTTTAATAAAAGAGCGGGCAGGGGCAGCAGTGTAATTGAGTAGGCTGCCAGTCAATTTGAACCAACCCGTTCATTACAAATTTTTGTTACGCAAAATTTAACACTCATGGCGTGAGCCGGGAGGATGCTGCAAGTAGCCTCAGATGCATTCTTTTTGTGTTGGCCATCGCTCTTAGAGGACAGTTTAATTTGTGTGAGATACTGTTCCAGCTTGCTGTCTCTTTCATTTCTTGGGAAATGACTCTTTAGAGTCACCATTTTCTTAATGTGTTGAAAACCTGTGCTACATATCTAAAACCCTTTTTGTTTTTATTAGCACCACATATCACTGGATTATTAGAGTGTGTGCGCCCCTCCTCTCTGTTGGGTCCCTCTTTGTGTTAGCAATGTCTTGGTGCAGATTTCCTTCTGAAGGTGAGCAGTAGTTAATGGGGGAAAATTTCTTTGTAAGAACAGTTTGTATCTATACCATCCCTTTTGACTGGTGCCAGATTTGCCAAGTGGTGCCTGATTTTACTGCATTGTTGATTTAGAGTTAGCTTCTGGAGGATCACCTGCTCTCATCTCCCTATTGTGGAGCCCAATGAAGTTATCTGACACTAGCTGAGCTCCTGTTATTTTAAGGAATAACAAGTTCCATTAATCATTCTAGTGTTGGGCTCAATGTGGTGAAATATTTTGGAAATACACAATAATAATAACCTTCCATAGTGTAATGGCTGCCTACTAAATATTAGATGTTCTGCTCGACACTGTATGTATATTAGCCCTAATTCTCAAAATGACCTGGCTAGGCCATTATTAATGCCGTTTTATGGAAGAGGAAAATGAAGCGCAGACCTATTCGGTAAACTGCTGGAACATCATCAGGCTGGTCTGTGTGGATATAAACCTGTATTTCTTTGCTGCTACAGGTTGTACTTAACCCCTTTACCGTGGTCTGGTCCTTCCTTACTCTGGAGTGATTTGGCGAGAGGGAGTGTGCTGAGAGACATTTTGCCTAGCTGACAGCCATTAATTCGCACTACATTTTCCCCCCCAAATTAGAAACATAGCTAAATCTTCTATGTGAAAGTATGATTGCAGCATAGATGTGCAAAGCTCAATTGTGTGCAGTAAGTTTACAAAAGTTGCATGGATATCTCTTGGTATTCTACAGAAGACACCCTAATAAAGTATAAATGACTTTCCCTCCCTAACCAGAATTGCCATTATATTCCTGCTGGTGAGTGAGCACAGGGGGGTGTGAAAAATATGACGAGATGAAAAGTACAGTACCGCCACATTCGAAATTGAAAAACAAACCTGGGTGACTTCTTAACAATGTCATGGAGGATGGTGTCTTCTGGTTGGAGCCCACAGCAACTCTAACAGAGGATGGTTAATAAATGTTAAGTTCTTCTGTGATCTACCCTCCCCCCCCGCCCCCCGCCCACCCCATTCTGGTTCCTTTGTTCTATGGCTTTACTCCCAGACTGGTGGAGTGTCAAGGTGTCACTTCTGGTGCAAGTTAACATCTGTGAAAGCCATGGCTGGTTAAAGACAACTGTAGGGATGAGAAGGTAGTAAGTGTGTTTGATAAGGCTGCATGACTAGTGTGATAATTTCGGTCGCATTCTAAGAGATAAACCTAGGATAAGTTTAATTTTTCTAGTCATGTGGATTTGAGAGATCGGAGTGTGCCTGTGTCTGTGTAAATGTTTCACTGAAAAATCATTTCCCCTTATCTTTATTTTTCTCTTTTGTCCAAATGGTCGTATTTCTTTTAAGTATTCCCTGAGCTGTTTGTGATGCTGTGGGAAAGCTGATGGGATTTTTAAAAATAAAAAATAGGACTCAAATATTTTATAGATAAGCAAGAAAATGCTCCTACTTTTATCAGTTTGTTCTTTCTAGTTGGTGTCATGTGAAGGGGAAAAGTTTCCGTCACAAAAGATGAAAGTCTTATGTATGTAATATTGTTAAGAAATGTTTAAATGTTTGTCCCGAGTTTGCACAGTGGTTCCTGAGTCTCATCAGAAACTTAGAGGAGAATGTAGGCTTCCAAGTAGTCTGTTTGGAAAATGTTACAGAATGTTTGGACATAAAGTTTTCCAGCTCACTGCTTCATGGGCTTTTCTGCCTGTGGGAATAGTTTTTTGAATGAATGGAAGGAAAAGGCCTGATTCCTGTAAGAATTTCTGTGGAGAAGAAAATCAGAACTCTTTTCTAAATATATATCTTATGTTTTGAGCAGATGGAACAGACCCTTAGGTATATTGCACTGAGCACAAAGTGCATTAATATAGCAAAGACAATTATATATTTAATAGACTGCCTACAGAGTCAGCAGAAATTAAACATTTATAACAAGTCATAGTTTAAAATAAGCTAGCGAAGTCGCATAAATAGGTTTACCAGAAATTTTGCAAGCTTGCCTTTTTCCAAGAAGGCAGGGACAGTATCTTTTTAAAGTTAACTTTGTGTCCACATGGTCTAGCACGTAGTAAATGCTTATTTAATGAATATGGGTAGGAACTAGAATTAGACATCAGACATGCTCTGTCCAGACTATATCCATATCAGTGGTGCCTTATTTTTTTAAAGATTTTATTTATTTATTTGACAGAGAGAGAGAGAGATCACAAGTAGGCAGAGAGGCAGGAGAGAGAGGGGGGGAAGTAGGCTTCCCGCTGAGCATAGAGCCTGATGCGGGGCTCGATCCCAGGACCCTGAGATCATGACCTGAGCCGAAGGCAGAGGCTTTAACCCACTGAGCCACCCAGGTGCCCCTCAGTGGTGACTTTTAATTGTGGTTTGTGTATGTGTTGTTTAGTCATAGCTGCATAACACATCTTCCCCAAATGTAGCTGCTTTGAACAAACATTACATCGTAGTTTTTGTGGCCAGGAATCCAGGTGCAGCTTCGTTGGGCGATCTGTCTCATGATCCCTTACAAGCCTCAAATCAGGATGCTGGCTAGAGCCACAGTTACTTTAAGGCTTGACTAGAGGAGGACCCGCTTCTGGTCACTAAGTGGTTGTTGGTAAGACTGAGCTCCTTGCGGGTTGTTGGAGCAGGGGGCTCCATTCTTAATTGAGTGTTGTTGGGAAACCATCTCCTGCTCCCTGTGACATGGCCCTCCCCATGGAGCAGCTCACAACATGACAACTTACTTCCATCAGAGTGAGCAGGTGAGAGCACAAGAGAGGACAATACAACAGGAATCACAGTATTCTGTAACCTAACCTCAGAAGTGATGCCTCATCACTTTTGTCAGTCTTGAGGAAAGAATCACTAAGCTCCACACGCGGGGGGAAGTGATTTCAAAATGGTAATGCATAGCAGGCACTGAGATCACTGGGAGCCATTTCAGAGGCTGCCTACCAGCGTTGGAAAAGGGAGTATGTGTGGACTGGGAGCATCTCCATGGACAGAGGCAACCCCTCCTACTTCAGGACACGGTTATCTTTTATGTGCCTTGACGTTGGCTCCTGTCACATTTACTCTGTGTGTGTGTGTGTGTGTGTGTGTGTGTGTGTGTGTTCTCCATTACAAGAGTGTAAGTTCCCTGATGACTGAGGTCTTACGTTGTTTATTTCTGCGTCTACAGTACATATGTTCTTTGGCACTTAAATATTTAAAAAAGAGTAGAACTCATGAATTAGAAAAAAGGCATTCAGAGCTGGACTAGATGGTTCTCTTTATTTGCCTTCTCTGGGAAGCAGAGCTGGATACAAGGTCGTGAGGGCACATAGGAGGGATACAGAAGGAAAGCCAATCTAAGATTGCAGCGATGGGCATTGCAAATGTCATTCCATGGGGACCTCCTAAGATACACATTGAAAGAACCCCTCTCGGAATCTTCCATTTGAAGGACTCTTTCAGAAAGCTGGAGTATTTACCCACCACCAGCCCCTGTGCCCCACTGATTGAAGGTTGACCCTGAGGAATTAGCTCCTTCTCATTCTGGGCCCTACAGGCTACCATGATCTTAGAGAGTGGCTGGTGCAGAATTAGAAAAATACACAGTGTGCGTCTGTGTGTATTTAAGATGAACACTATTAGCATCAGGTGAGTCTGAGCTTGCTCTGAATCTGCCCTGCAGCAGAGACTAAAATCGGGGAGGATACCGTCAGGGACACAGTGCAAGCCAGCTGTGGTGTCTGCTGTGTGTGCAGTGGGGATGAGGCCTGGGGGCAAGCAGGATCGGAGGTAGCCCTTGATGGTCAGGGTGGGAAAGTGCAGGAGGTCACTCTTCGACCCTTATCTAGAGTTGGAAGGGATAAGTCCTTTTTTGTGGTAGTTTCTCGAAGTTCTGTGCTATTTTATTTTACTGTTTCCACTTGAACATAAGGAAAAGTAAGATACTGATCTCAGTTTTGAAGGGTTATTAATTGCCCTTACATGTGCCAGTCAATGTCAGTGCTGTCTGGAGGAAAAGATTAGAAATTCTTGTGTGTTGTCTTTATCAGGAAGACACATACTGACTGATTGCTTTTCTGGTTTTAAATCTGATTTTCTTTTTATCTGATTATGAATCAAAGGCTATGCATTGCACAAAGACAGTCCTTATGCCCATATTATCATAGGAAGATCTTTGGATTGTGCTTTGTATGAAATTGGAATGTCCTTGTTTTAAATATTGACCTAGACAAGAGTCACGGTCACAGTACCAGCCATCGTCTGTGCTCTTCAAAAAAAAAATGGAAAAGTTCCTAAAAACACTGCAAAGAATAGAGAACGATATGATACTTCTACACCAGACATCTAGAATTAAGAAATGTGTACATTTTGTCCTTTTTTCAGATAGTAGTTATAGTAAAAGTAATTGAACATTATAACAAAAAAATAAATGTTCAAACATAACGTGACTGAGAAGTCCTTCCCAGGTCTTTGTTTCTTTATCTACCCTCCTTCTCAGAAGTAACCCCCCTCGTAAATTTGGTGTGTGTATTTCCACTTCATTTTTTTTCCCTTATCTATATTTTGCAACTTTTTTTCACTTACTATTTTTTTGGATAGATTTATGTTGATTCACATAGATTTAGTTCATCCATTTTAAATACTAGCATTTCATCTTAGGAATAGGCCACAGTTTATTCTATCCTTTCCCTTAATAATAGACATGTCAGTTGTTTCTAAGTTTCCTGTTACAAGAATGCTTCAGTGGACATCTGTGTTTGGATTTCTTGCTTCCTATATGTAGGGATGATCTGAGGGCGTGTGCCAAGAAGCAAAATTACTGGTTTCTATTAGATACATGTTTTCACCTTGAATAGATACTGCTGAAACTTTTGTCTGTGTGCTTGAACCAACGCACACGTGTACACTAGATTGTGGTTTTCTTTCGTATTCACCGCACCTGCTGTTTTGAGACTTTTTTGACTTTTGCTTTTCCCATGGATGAAAAATGATTATTTTGCTCTTTTTTATTTTATTATTTTATTTTTTTAAAGATTTTATTTAGTTATTTGACAGAGAGAGAGAGAGAGAGATCACAAGTAGGCAGAGAGGTAGGCAGAGAGAGAGGGGGAAGCAGGCTCCCCGCTGAGCAGAGAGCCCGACGCGGGGCTCGATCCCAGAACCCTGAGATCATGACCTGAGCCTAAGGCAGAGGCTTAACCCACTGAGCCACCCAGGCACCCCTATTTTGCTCTTTTTTAAAGAATTATACTAAGAGAGGTTCTATCTTTTCATATGTCTAGTGGCCTTTTTGTGTTTCACCTTCTCTAATTTGTTAGGTCCTATCTTTTGCCCATTATTATTTTTTTTTATTAACTCCTATATTTTATGCATTAGGAATATCTTGTTTCAGTTTGCACCTTTCTTTAAAACTTAAGACATCATTCTGTCCTATAGAAGACTACAGTTATGATGAAGTCCAATTTATTGATATTTTTTTGTGAGTTTTACCTTTCATACCTGTTGAGGAATATATGTTCCTATTCATAGATTAAAAATATCTCCCACTTCACTTTTTCTTGCAAAATATTTAAAGTCATATTTTGACATTAACTTTCTCATTCATCTGATTTTTTTTTTTTTAAGTATGGTTTGTGGCATGGATTAAATTCATATATTTTTCCAGGTGGAAAGTGAGTTTTTACTGTATCATTTGCTAAATTAGTGTATCTTTTCTTCGTTGGGTACTCTGTCTCTATTTTTACTACATTCCCATCTGTGCAAGGGTCTGATTTTGGGTTCTTTAGTTGCCCCAATCTGTTTGTTTATTCTGTAGTGAGCACCACATGATTCATTAGTATAGTTTTAAAATAAAGCTTGACTTCTGTAGGGTAAATCCTTTATTTTGGGGCTCCTTTTATTCAGCATGGATTTGGATATTTTTGACTATTTAGGCTTTGAAGTGAATTTTAGAACAATTTGTCTAATTCCCCCAAAACAAATCGACTTGGAATTTTGATTAGAATGCCAATAGCTCTTCAGATTAATTGGGTTATCTATGAATCTTCCCATCTATCTATGACTTATGTCTCCATTAGTTCTGGTACTCATTTGTACTCATTAAACTGTTTTTACAATTTTCACTGTATAGATCTTGTTTATTTTTTTGTTTTGTTTTGTTTTGTTTTACAATGTTTTCTAGACATTTATTCTACTGGTAAGTAACATTGTATTAATTTAAGGGATACCATATAATGATTTGATATGTGTTTATGTTATGAAACGATCACCACAGATTTACTTAACATCCATCACCTCACATAGTTTCTTTTTTTTGTGATGAGAACTTGTAAGATCTAATCTCCTAGGAACTTTCAAATATATAATATAGTGTTGTTACAGTAGTCTCTACGCTCTACCTTACATCCCCAGAACTTCCTTATCTACTAACTGGAAATTTGTACCTTCTGACCACCTTCCTGCATTTTGACCATCCCCTCAACCCTTACCTCTGGCAACTACCCAACTATTCTCTGTATCTATGAGTTTGTTTTGGATTCCATATACAAGTATATTACACAATATTTGTCTTTATGTCTGATTTATTTCACTTAGCCTAATGCCCTCAGTATCCATCCGTGTTGGAGGAATGGCAGGATTTCCCTCTTTATGGCTTAGTAATATTCCATTGCACATTTTCTTTGTCCATTCATGCGTCGCTAAACACTTAGATAGTGTCCATCTTTTGGCTATTGTAAGTAATACTCAGTGAACATGGGAGTGCAGATCCTCTGTGAGTTAGTGATTTTGTTTTCTGTGAATATATCCCCAGAAATGGAATTGCTGGGTCATACAGTAGTTCTATATTTAATTTCTGGAGGAACTTCTGTACTGTTTTCCATAGTGGCTGCACCAGTTGGCATTTCCACTGTGCTACATTTAAGTAGCAGAATGATGTGGTTGATGCTGGCGTCATACCTTTATTTAAGACACAGGTCAGTGGCTTCCCTGTTTCTTGGTTCTCTCTCCTAGCCGCTTAGTCTTTCTTCCCCTCCTCTCTTCCCCAGACCTGGTACCTTCCCCATAAACCCTCCTCCTCACACAACAATAGGACCAAATTAGAGAGCTTTGTCTCGGCTAACTTTTAATTCATTGACATCTTGAGACCACGTTACAGTTTTCTAAGGGGCATTTTTATCTTACCATCTATTTTTATCAAATTCAGAGATAATTAGAAAGCAATGATACTAAGGAATGAATTAAATGTAGCCACTGGGAGCCACATGAAGGCTGGTCACTGAGTGTGATGTCACATGAAATGAATGATTTAAATACAAGGAGAGGACTATCTGATGGGAACAGCATGGTCAGTGAGCATCTCACATGCTCGGAGTGTGAGTGGCCTCAGTGATTGCAGGGAGAGTACCGTGCCACCCTGCATACAGGCTCTTTCCACTGGAAACCAGGATGTCGCTGAGATTGCAGGGCACATTGTTTTAACACTGGCCTAGAATTGGACTTACCATTGAGTGGTAAGGTTTTGGTTTTAAGAGGTATTTGTCGTTTATATAACATCTCGGACTACTTGAGGTCACTGAACTTAAAAAAAGCCAAACTGATTAATCTGTACTACTTTGAATAAGTGCTCTGATACGTGTAGTTACGGATGGATTGTGACCCGTGAGAGGTTCCCTGGGGGTAGGGATCGAGAGCACAGGCTCTGTGGCTCATCTGTCTGCCTTTGAATCCCAGCCCCACTTCTTAGCAGCTCTGCGACTTCAGGCACATTTTTTTTCTTTTTTAAAGATTTTATTTATTTATTTGACAGAGAGAGAGAGATCACACGTAGGCAGAGAGGCAGGCAGAGAGAGAGAAGGAAGCAGGCTCCCTGCTGAGCAGAGAGCCCGACGCGGGGCTCGATCCCAGGACCCTGAGATCATGACCTGAGCCGAAGGCAGAGGCTTAACCCATTGAGCCACCCAGGCGCCCCCCGGCACATTCTTTAAACCGCTTCATGCCTTATGTTGTCATCTGTAAAATGAGGGTACTCGCAGTGCCCAATTCATAGAGATGTTATGAGAGATAACGTAATTAATACACGTCATGTCCAACAGAGCCTTGCACACAGCAAGTGTGACGTGTAACTGTTAAATATTTAGAAACTGAGGTTCAGAAGAGTATTTATTCTCTTCTATGGACCTTGCAGTTTAATTGAGACAATAAAATACACAATGCTGGTTTTTTGTTGTCATGCTTGTGCAAGAAGAGAGGTTCCCCATTTGGAGAGCTGTCGCTCATGGCTGTCAGGGATGGAGTACCCCTTACTCCTTCAGGAGTGCTTGTGCAAAGTAGTCCCTCAGGATTAAGTGTTAAGGAGTTAAAGACAGAAGTCTTACAACGTTTCTTTAAATATCTGTTTCAGCTGCATAAGATTAGCACATTTTTCTTGGCAGAGAACACCTTTTCCTTCTTTTGCTGGAGGTTTTTTTTTTTTTTCCCCATTCACGGCCTTTCTTGTTTTTCACCCCCATACACTTCCTCTGAGGCTTCCTTCTGCCCTGGTTGTCGGCCCCGTGCTTCAGCCCTTCCCTCCCACCACTTCCCATCGTCTGACTGTAAAAAAAAAAAAAAAAATCCAAACTTGTTTATGGATTGTTTAGCATGTTTCCTTCCTCTTTTGTATTCCCGTGGGTGTCTGGGACAATCAGAGCGGAAGTGCTCTCAAAGCATGGGAAAGTCACTGTGTCACTGGGGATGGATGTCGCTTTTAGAGTGCAGGCAGGACATGTGATGGATCGGGTCCCCAGACATAGTGCCCGGGTCTGGTGCTCGGCAAGCAGGCCAGGAAGCCATCTGCTTCTCTTCTCTTGTCACTCCTCAGTTAGTTCCAGAGAGGCTAGTGAGCCCAAGATTGGCTTTATCTGAGATCACTGGAGGTAGGTATTGTCTCCTGTCACCCTGTAGAATTTCTTTATGTGAGGACGGGGAACACGAGGCATCCGCTATCTCCCCTGAAGCCTGGAACTCCTGCGTCTAAGCTCTGTTGCTTTGCTTATTCATGAATGGAGAAAATACTCAAAGTCCTCACAGAATTAGTTACGTCAAGTTTTAACTAGAAGTGAGCTGCGTGGATGTTAGAGGCACTACACAGTCACCAGCCTGCCCTCACAGTGCCTTGACTGGCCAGCATTTATCGATGACTCCTGCCAGGCATGTGCTGAAGGTGTCGCATCCCTTATTTCTTCTCACACCCTGTGGAGGCAGCTGTTGTCCCATTTGACAGATGCAAACGTGTGGGTGTTTTGGACCTTTTTCACCGAGACGGAGTGCCTTTCACATCTGCTTTATGCGAGAGCGCAGCAAGGAACTACGAATAAAGAAGCCAAAATGCAAAATTTTTTTAATATTCTCCAGATCAAAACCGTTCTGATTACAGAGTAGAAGATGGAATTACAGCACTGTGACTTGAACTTGAGGATCCTTCTATTTGTACCTGTTTAAAAGTTCATGTCTTCTAAGCATCCAGAGCCTTCTTAATGAGAGGGAGTGACAAGATGACCTTTTGTTCATATCCCCACTCAAGGAGTTGTAGTGAGGACACTTGGGGTGAAAGACGCAGTTGTCATTGTGTTATGGGTTAGCAGTGTTAGATCAGGTGTTCAGTGTTGTAATTATGATCGAAGTGAGTGTGTAGGCCCTTAATCTGTTTCACGTATGAGTCTTTGACGTAAGCAACTGCCAGACAGGTCAGTGGAACGCCATCGGACCTCTGTCTGCAAAGCCGGGCTGCTTTTCCGTGCCTGGGCCCCTGGCCATTCTCCCCATCCCCGCCAGAACAGATGAAACAAATCAAAACAGCTTTGCGGAGTCTGGTGCATCCCCCTGCTTAATTTAAACCCCAATCAAGTCTAATTATCAGAGCCATATTACTTGCTGGCAATAATTTGCTTTGGGTACAACTCAGAGCTATGTTGAAAATTTTATTTTGCCTTCGGAAAATTGGTTTACCTTTAAATTTTTTTCCCCCAGATTTCCCTGTGGAAAATTGGTTCTCTTAATTTAGGTATCTTGTAATTTTTCTCATTAAAAAATGTGTGACATGTGATAGCATTAGATTTTTTTCTAAATTGAAGTGACTTAAGTGGGTTGACATATGTGCTGCGGTATAATTGTGCTGTGTTTTTGGAGCTCAAGACAGTAATTACATCCATAAACTTATAGTCTATGGTAAAATATGTTAACTGGTTGTTGACATAAAATTCATTAATTTGAATCAATATATAATGTTCTGAAATGCTCTAACAAAGGATCATTGACGGATGGGTAGAATACCCAGGCAGAGACCCAGACATTTCTCTATGAACGGCAGTAAACGTAAACATTTCTAAATAGCAAGTCAATACTGCAATTCCCAAAACACACATAGCACGAAGCCTGCAAGAAATTTGAACTATGACAGGAGCCCAGTATTTGAATTTACTTGTTTTTCCAACAGGGTCTCCTGTATATTTTTGATCTGTACCATACTGAGCTCACGTTCCTAGAGGATCTTGGCATTTCAGACCTTCAGATGCATCACACTTGGTGACAGGTGTGGGTGCTGAGGTCCCGCAGGGCTCAGTGACTGGGACTGACTTCCATCACCCATCCGGGCTGGAAGGAGACTGGCCCTCAGGGTCTGCATTTCCCTCAGAGTGCTGGAGCCCCCTTCTGCAAGGAACGTTATGGGACTAGGTGCAGATTGGCTTTTCTCCTTTTCCTAAGCTTGAATAACTTTAAAAGGCAAACTGAAGTGTACTTGGGCTGGGAAGTGATTTTGAATTCAAAGTAAGAATTTCCTCAGGAATCCAATCCCGGGATTTTCTTTTGGCTTGAGACTGCAGACCTCAGAATATCAAATTCATGTAAAACCTGTTGACAAAAGCAAAACCCCTGCCAAGCAAACACCCCACGGTGTTTTACAGTAATACCTTCAGTATTTCTGGGAAGCAAGTGCCACTGAAGAAAAGTACCAATTGGATTCCCTGCTTAAATTGTTTGCCTCTGCTCCCTTCAAACACACTGGCATGTCCGTAATGATTCGGTGCTAAGGTGTGTACTCTAAGCAGTTTGGCAAAGGCAATTTTTTTTTTTTTAATGAGTAGTGGTCTTTTTCCTAATTCTAGTGTAGTTAACATACTGTGTTAATTTAGTTTCATGTGTTCAGTATAGTGATTCCACAACTATATACATGACTCAGTGCTCATCAGGGTAAGTGTGCTTATCCTTAATCCCCTTTACCTATTTCCCCATCCCTCTGGCAACCATCCATTTGTTCTCTGTAGTGAAGAGTCTGTTTTTTGGTTTGTCTCTTTTTCCTTTGTTCATTTGTTCTGTAGCTTAAATTTCACCTATGAGTGAGATCATAGGTGGAATTTCTCTGAATGACTTATTTCACTTAGTGTTATACTCTCTAGCTCCATCTACGTTGTTGGAGATGACAAGATTTCATTCTTTTTTATGGCTGAGTATTATTCCACTCTGTGTGTGTGTGTGTGTGTAGGTGATACATCGCATCTTTTTTATGCATTTATCAGTGGAAACTTTGTCTGCTCCCATATTTTGGCTTTGTAAATACTGCTGCCATAAACATAGGGGTATATGTCTTTTTCCATTAGTGTTTTTGTGTTCTTTGGGTAAATACTCAGCAGTGGGTTACTGGATCATATGGTAGTTTTATTTTTAACTTTTTGAGGACTGTTTCCCATGGTGGCTGTGCCAGTTTGCACTCCCACCAACAGTGTACTGGGGTTCCTTTTTCTCCACATCCTTGCCAACACTTGTTTTTTGTGTTTCTGATTTTAGCCTTTCTGACAGGTGTGAGGTAATGTCTCATTGTGGTTTTGATTTGTATTTCCCTGATGATGAGTGATGTTGAGTGTCTTTTCTTGTGTCCGTTGGCCATCTGTATGTCTTCTTTGGAGAAATGTCTGTTCATGTCTTCTGTCCATTTTTTAATTGGGTTATTTGTTTTTGGGGTGTTGAGTTGCATAAGTTCTTTATATACTTTGGATGCTAAACTTTTGTCAGATGTTATTTAGCACAGGAAATTTTTTAAAGTTTTTTTTTAAAGATTTTATTTATGAGAGAGAAACAAAGAGAGCACAAGCAGTGGGAGGGGCAGGGGGAACAGCAGACTCCCACTGAGCAGGGAGCTTGACACGGGACTCGATCCCAGAACCCAGGGATCATGACCTGAGCCGAAGGCAGATGCTTAACCAACTAAGCCACCCTGGTGCCCCTAGCAAGGCGATTTTAAAGGTGGACCAACACATGCTGTTTCAGAGTCAGGGCTGGGCAGGGAAGAGAGAAGGGAAGCAGTCCCTCTGTTTACTGGTTTTAACTTGGGCTCACTTGCCCTAGGGTTACTTTATAGCTTCTCTTTGACATCCAAATCAGTTCGTACCTCTCTGCCTTCCTCTCTTTCTTCTCTTCTTCTCCGCTCTCCCTTTCTCTCCCACTCTCTCTCTTTCCCCACTTCTCTTCTTTTTACCTCCTCTGTCTTCTCCCTCCCTACTTCTCCATTTTCTTTCTTTTCCTTCCTTCCTTCCTTCCTCTTCTTTCTCTCTTTCCTTTTTCTTTCTCTTCCTCCCCCCTCCGTCTTTCTTTCCTTCTCTCCCTCCCTCCCTTTCTCTTTTTTTCTTTCTTCTGCTCTTTCCACTACCCATCTCCCCTTTAGACTTGCATCAAAGGGCCCCACACCCTTTAGTGTCAGGTTGGGTTAGGCCCAGTGGGCAGGAGCTTTGGAAGGAAGGAGGGGAAATAGAGAATACAATGGAAGCCATTCTCTGGCTCCCTTCCCATGGCCTTAGCCCAGGCTGGCTGAATGCTCTTCTGAAAGTAAGGGCACTTGTCCAGTGACCCTCAATACAGCTCTGTCCTACACTTCCTGGAAGCAGCTCCTTCCCTTTGCCTCTTCTGGGCTAGGGGTGAGGAAGGAGCCCTATTCCTTTTACTTCTTTGTAAATAATTTCACTATCAATTTTCATCTCAAACCACCTTGTCTGAGTTATGCACTCTTTTTGCTGCAGGAACCCCAGCTGAAACATTGGGTATGAATGAGCTGGTATAATTGTGCATCACGTATATAAATTTGCTTCATTTGTTGGTTTAATAATTATTTATCCAGCATCCATCAAGTGCCAGGCAGAGAATAAATGAGACCAAACTTCCATCCTTGTGGAACTTAGAGGGAAAAAAAAGATGAAGATATACATGTACAATATAATGTTACAGAGTAGTAACTGTTAGGAAGTAAAGGAGGAGGAGGGGAAAGGGAAGGATGGGGGTAGTCTCTTAGGGGAAGGGACACTTGAGCATTCTTGAATGCAGTGAATGGGCATGTTTTGCAATAATACTCATAGGAGTGTTTTCTAGTGAAGGGAGTCAGAGGGAATGTGAGTTGGGAATGTGTTCGAAGAGTTCTAGAAACAGCGCAGAGACCAGTGTGGCCAGAGCAAAGTGGGGGTTGGGATAGGGCGGGGAGCATAGGATCCAGACAAGTACCCAGGACTGGACTTTGCAGGCCCTCAAAGGCCTTGGGGTGAGCAGAAGGGAATACACTGGAGGGCTTGGAGAAAAGGAATATTGCATGTGTTGTACAGGGTGGCTTTGTCTGCCGCTGGAAGCGTAGACCCTACAGCAGCAAAAATAGCAGAAGGGATGTGAAGTGTTGCCAGATTCTGGATGACTTGGATGGTGGTATGTGTGGAATTGTCTGCCCCTAAGTACGAAGAAGCCCTAGCCCCTGTATTTCAGAATGTGACGTTATTTGGAGACAGGGTCTTTACAGAGGTAATCAAGTTAAAAGGAAGTTGTTGGGGGGTCCTTGATCCTGTGTAACTGGTGTCCTTATACTAAGGGGAAATTTGCGGGCAGAGGCAGACCTGCATGGAGAAAAGATAGCATTTAGAGACACAGGAAGAGGAGGGCCATCTAGAGGTCAAGGAGTGAGGTGGGGACAGATCCTTCCCTCATGGCCCTCAGAAGGGAACAACCTTGCTGACCCCTCGATCTCCAACTTGGGGCCTCCAGAACGGTGAGAAAGTAAGTGTCTTTTGTTTAAGCCACCCAGTTTGTAGTAATTTCTTATGGCAGCCCGCAAATGATACAGTTAAGTGGCTTGGATGAGGTAGATAATGGTAAAAGTAAGAACGGTTGAATTTGAAATATGTTATGAAATGAAAACCGATAGGATTTGCTGATGGATTAAATATGGGTGGCAGGGGGCTGGTATCTGGCCCACGGAAACTGAGATTACGAATGAGACAGCGAGTTGATGTTGATGCTAGGTCATTGGTTAGAGCAGTTGGGTAAATGTTGGAGATAAGGGAAGATGGAGATGAGGTCCACTAAGGAGAGCAGATTTGGGGGACAGGTCAAGAATTGGGTCATGGGCTGGTAAAATTTGCAGTTTTGCAATGTGCCTAACATCTCAGAGTAGTTAGTTGGGGTTGAGGGGGTGATGCCCGTTTGTGGTCACCCCCCACCCTGGCCTCCAGATAACCCCTGCAGAGCCTGGGCTGCTCCCTGCTGCTCGGGGTTGTGTGGATACCACTGGTTGCACACAGATGAGTGTAGTCAGTACACAGATATTTTTATGTAGTGTTCAATATATAGTTTTCTTAATATATATTAGAAAAATGTAACTGGGGCGCCTGGGTGGCTCAGTCAGTGAAGAATCTGCCTTCAGCTCAGGTCATGATCCTGGGGTCCTGGGATTGAGTCCCCGCAGGGAGCCTGTTTGTCTACCTCCCCACCCCAGCTTGTGCTCTTTCTCGCCAATAAATAAATAAAATTAAAAAAAAAAAAAATGTAACCAGAACAACAAAGCCACGATTTCAAGATATTATTACTTAGGCCATCATTAAAAATTGAAGTATTTCATTTTTTTTTTTTAAATGGAGCTGTCTTTCAAAATAATTAAAAGAATAACATACATAGTAGATGTAATAGTAGACAAAGTCCATGGATATGGGAAAATTACTAAGTGAATGATAGAAGTTGGGGACACAACCTAAAGCGTCAGGGTCTAAAGATTCCTGTCTTACAGTCTAAGAACCACTTCCGTGCTGTGGTTTTGAACTGTAGGTCAAATCCATCTGAGGTGGTAGCTAGAAGTCGGGCATTTGTTTAAAAAGAAACTAGACTAGGTGAGGAAATAGAGCGCATTGCTGGCAGTATCGTCATGTGTTGTTGAATGATGGAAAATGTACTTCTTGCTGAGCATCGCGGTGACAGAAGTTAGCTATGGTGTTAGGGTTTCCTTTCACAGTTCAGAGTATCCCTTTCACTACCCCATTTTGGTGACTCTTAACTTGAGCCAAAAGTTTGAAAGAAAAGCAAATGATGTACTTTCATCTTCACAAGGTTATTAGTTATGGAGGTTTTCCTAAAGTGTAGTGGGATTAGTTCCATGGGCTTTAGAATGGTACCATGTCCTCATCGAAAATGTGTTCTCATTTCTAAATGGCACATTTCTTGCATGATCCTTTGGGTTTTTGATCCTTATTTTGATATGCTTGGTAATTGTTAAATCTCTCTAGCTTGTGAATTCTTTGAATCAATCTATTTTCAGCAAGTTTCTTGACTTCGCGTGGTCCTGCATTGCTTGATAGACATGAAGGGGCTCCTTTATTAGTGACTCTTTGCAGGGGCGTTGTTGTGTTTTAGTCAGCAGTTTAGAAGGAGCTTCAGTTGGGGGTGAAATATATTCATCACATACAAAAGGATGTGTCTGAGTTTGGAGAAAAATTTTATTACCTGAGAATGCATGTGATTCTTTCCAGAGTTAAAATTGTTTTGAATGGACTTGTAAGAAGTTCTTTGAATAGACTTTTAGGTAGTTGTCTGGAGCCCTTGAAACCCTTATGTCTATTTTGGTCGTTATATTAATATTTTAGATATTAAAATAATATTAGATATTATTAGATATTAATTACCTAATTAATATCTAAATATTAGATATTTCTAGGCTGGAAATGTCCAATGATAGATTTTTTTTTTTTTTACAATAATGGAATTAATGCCAAAATTACAGATACACTGGGTTTAAAACTTTGTGGCTCTAATTTTGAGATAGAATACCTTATACATGATGCAAAGAACTAGTTACTTTAATAATCTGATGCCAGCCACTAAATTCACCGGACACCCGTTATTTCATGCCTGATATATTGTTTTCCACAGTGTATTCTTTTAAGTGCATTTGTGTGATGCAAATTAGGCTAAAGTACTATGCTATCAGATCTGTAATGTTTAGGGAACAATAATTTCTTTAAAAAGTATGATCTGCAGGGCTAAGGGATGTTTATAATTTCTAAAATGACTTAACCGGAGAAGGCTTGATGAAAGCATTGAGCACGGAGATGTCTCGTTAAGTTTCCAGACTACGCGCATGTCAACACTTCCTTTGCATTTTTTAATAGTTTATTTACATAACCCAGGGCTGCTCCTTTTATTAGCGGTGGTGATCACAGCAAAAGGATTTTGGTTAAGTTGACCTAAGCAATATAATGTACTTCTGTTTCTACAGAACTGATGGTGAGCCTTCCACCCCTCCTTCTCCTGCCCCTCCCCCCCCCCACCCGTGGTAAAGAGCTCCTATTTACATATGTAAATAAGCTGCTCCGTGGAGAGCCCCCTGGGCCACCCAGGTCCAATCTGTTATTTTGCTGATGTTGATGGAATTAGCCAGGAGGTAAATGCTACCGGGAGACTGATGTCTCAGTCTGGAATGACAGATACCAGAGTCTGAAGGCTGTCATTTCGGAAGAAAAATAGCTTCTTGGGATTAGAAGTTTGGGAAAAGAAAATGAAGTCACATATTTTGTCGTTAACGTTAGCCTGAATGATAGAATTCCCTACTTTTCTTGAGCATGGAAAACTGTATATACAATTTTTTATATAAGGTTGGTTTCCTGCATTACCGTTAATAAGAGCCCTATTTGCTTTTGTAAAAATGTCAAGTATTTCATAATTGACTTTCTACAACTGCTTGTGCTCCACGATACATTGTTTGTACTTCCCCTGGTTGTGTCAGGGCATCTGGCCGATAACAAGACTGGAAAAAGGAAAGAACGCCCTTTTAAATGAAGGTCTCCCTAAAGTGAAGAAGCAGGCGTGTCTAGCTTCTAATGCGTTAAATTCTTCTTAAAAGTTTTTATCCAGTACCTAGCTATGTACATCCTTCCACACAGCCTCAGTATCGAACTGATCCCAGAATATGTGAGTAACTGACCATAACCATGACCATGAGTAACTATTTTTCCCCCCAGTGGTAGAATATAATGCGACTATTCTATTGAAAATTAAGGTTGGTTTAAGATATGAGTCATAGGAAGAAAAACCTTGGTGTGAGCTCACAATTCCTTTATTTTCTCTCCATATGCAATTCATTAAAATGACATCAATCCTCCAGGCTGTTCTTTGGTTTCTATTAAGATGTATTACTAGAATCTGTATAAATGTATTGATTATTTCATACACATATTTGTTCACTGCAAGCAGACCATTGTCACGGTTCATTGTACTTGATGATAAATGAGATAAAATGGAAACCAGGCTTCAAAAACCTGTCTTCCCCTCCAACCCCCTCCTGAAAGGATGTGCTTACTCTCTTTTAACGGCCTTCCACAGGGGAGGGAGTTTAAGATTCAGATTCTAGTTTTAATATCCACTTCTGCCCCCTGCTGAGTTCATGGTGCAATTAGCTAATTAAAAAAAAAAACAAAAAACATTTCACCTTGCAGTGAGAAGAAGAGCAATAAACCGCAGGCCTAGAATTTAGTTAATTTGCACATTGACTGTAATTGTATATTTAAAGCCAAGATTAATTTTTTTTTCTCATAAGTGGAAGCCTGGCACTGTGCATTGGAACTCTTAAATCAGTTGTAATCATTTCATAGAGAGGTTAATAAGGGCACATAGATCTCCAGATATATTAATGAGGCTATTTATTTATTTCTATCGAATAACTTTATTTTTTAGGGAGAAAAAACCTTAAAACTACTTTGTGATAAGCCACTAAATTTAAAGGAGAATTTTCAAATTCAGCTAAGTAAATAATCTCGTGATTTAAAAAACAAAGAGTAGGGGTGCCTGGGTGGCTCAGGTCAGGATCCCAGAGTCCTAGGATTGGGTCCTGTGTGGTAAGGCTCTCTGCTTAGAGGGGAGCCTGCTTCCTCCTCTTCCTCTGCCCCTTCCCCCCCATGCTCTTTCTCTCTCTCTAGCTCTCTCTCAAATAAGAAGTAAAATCTTTTTTAAAAAAGCATAAACTATTTCTCCTGTGAAACTATTGATTGTTTTGTTGTGGGAAGTCACACTCAGTTTTTTGTTTGTTTTTGTTTTGCCAAATATTCAGTGCACTAATGAGCACCATTTTTGCTGTTAAAACTCTGGTACGTTTTCTAGGTCAGCTGAGATTTAAAACTATTTCCTTGGATTCTTTCAGAAGAGAGTAGGGAAAGAATGCATGTTGGCAGAGCAGTTACTAGGAAAAACATAATTCTGACTCGTGGTCTGCTACTTAATGACATTTCCTTCTTGAAAGGTAGGCATTATACTTTGGACAGTGAAGTAGTGATTGTTGGCATTTCAAGTAGATGCGATTGATCCATGTGTTAAAAGTAATAGAGCTGTTATTCCTATAAGCAAAAGAATTCTCAAGTATTGTAATAGAGACGCTGCATTCTCACCTAAGTAGAAGGCCTTGTGCTCTGCTGTGTCACCAGAGCTGAGGGGACACTCACACTCATGGGAGGGGCGTTCTGCTCCCCGTGTCTCTCACTGGGACCAGGGATTTTTTGAGGCCTTCTCTCTGTTGCTTTCATCTCCCCATCACTGAAGTTGATGCTCACAGTGGATCGATCCTGTTTGCTTCTTAAATTCTTGAAAGAATGGAGACGCGAAACTCTGTACGATTTATGTGGACCCCTATTCTAAACTTGCCCTTTAAAATATAATCTCTTGGATTTTTTTTTTTTTTTTTTTAATGTATGTGTTTGGCATGGAATAAGCAATGGGGAAGTGTTAAGTTTTTCTATGGGATCCACGTGTCCTCTATATATCCCAAGAGCATTAATGGGACTGGTCAAAGGAAAGACCACCCTTCTACATAGATTAAATTATTAACTTAATGGTCAGTCTCTATTGGTGCCAGTAAAATGTAATTGCATTCAGGGACAGAAATTTTGGTGGCTGCCAGGCACCAGGAATTCTGCCAGGATGGTGCAGAGAGGTGGGAGATTTTTCATGTTTTTGAGAAAGATTATGATTCCCATGTCAGTTTGGTGATACCCACATGGGTGCCAAGTCTAACTCTTAAGAGTGCTCCTTTAATGCCTTTTGCTATTCCAGGAAGATCGACTACATGTTCAGGGAAACCGGGTTCCAGTTCTTCTTAGTATCCTTAAAATATTATGAGAGACAGTATCAGATAAGGGAAGAATGAAGATTTGCTGGGAAATGTCTGGATACCGGGCTGTGTTCATAACCTTATTACTCGCGTGTATATATAAGGCTGTTTTTAACAAAAGGACTTAGGGCTTGAACGTGGCATATGCTTCTGTGGGGGAAAACATCATGTTGTTATTATTGGATATCAGCTGAAAGAAACAAGTACAGTGCCGTTAAACGCTGTCCCTCTCCCTTTTCTGACCATTTCCCATCATCCCATGCCCCACCTTCTCCCCTTCCCGTCTCTGGTTCACACCCCATCTTCCATTCACTGTCAGGAAGGGCAGCCTCCGAAGAGCCATTTCAACTCAGCCCGACATCGGCAGAGACTAGTGGACCCAGCTGCTTCAAAAGTGAGTGTGTTCCGTCGCCCCTGGCGGCAAGTGTGCATGGCGATGTGGTTCCTCTGTGCAAAGGGAGGTTGTGGGTTTTTATATATGCTGGTGTAATTGAAGGTCTTGGAGGAAGCAAAGTCCGCTCTAGTAATTCAAGACCATCCGTACCAGAGGAGTTCTGGGCTTAACAAGCAGCCCTGAGAAAAACAGAACCGTGATCGGTAGCATTTGCTAGTTTCTGGGGCGACTCCCACCACAGCCAATTTCAAGAACCACTGTGATACAACTGACCTCACAGCAGGGAAGAGATGCCTCGTAGAGCACTATTACATGATTCGCCTACCTTACCGATGAAACTGACATCAACCCTAGTGAAACAGAGCAACCTCATTAGGAAGTGGGTCAGTTTTGAGTCTCTCTTATGGTTGTTTTCAATGTAATGTATTTAACTCTACATTTGGATATTTTACAATCATAATGGCTGCGTTCAACAACTGACTTCTACAACTCCTGATGACTTACAGCTTGGTGAGGGTGGGCTCCAGGGCCGCAGTTACATATGACAGTATATCTGAGAACAGTCTTAAGCGGATGCAGTCATGCTCAGTTCTTCACTTGGTCATAGTCAAAAGGCCAAGAAGTGTTGGGTCATGCTCAACTCTCATGTTTGATAAATAGCAGTAGCCACCGAAAAGTGGGGGAGGTTTGGGTAAAGGCTTGCTAATCCCACACACCTCAAGTAAGTCACGGGCCGGTGCTGCTGTACGTGCACTTTCATTGAACACACACGTGCGGGCAGATAGGCACAAAGCATTCCTGCAGCCGCCTGTCGTCTAAATCCAGTGAAATCCCTGCTCTCTGGCCTCTTAACGGCTCCAGCCGCATCTTTTTGGAAAAGCTGCACTCAGGGTCGATGACCTGACAACTTCCCGCAGACAGGATTCTCTCACCTTTGTGGTGGGCGTCAAGCAACAGGGCTCCTCTGACCTGTGCATCCAGTCCTCCCCTGCCAATCCTGAGGGTCCAAGTTACCGGCTTCCCTAGAGTTGTAAGCCCTGCTCGTGCAAGGGTGAAAAATGTCTCTAGATGGATTTTGCCCCCTTACCTTAAATACCACGAGTTTCAGCAATGACAGCCTGTATGTACCATCCATTATGCCAATCAGGGAGCCACTCACTGATTTTGAGTTCAGCAATGAAAACCTCTTTCATGATGCCATTTGGCAAACTCTCCAGTGTTGACTGAAATGTCGATACCTCTTAGCTAAGACTAGTTGACCCCTCTGGGGGGAGTAAATTGTGGTTAGGGCCACTGATACCTAAAATCACACTGCCTGTGGTGAATATTTGGAAGTGGATTCCAAATATCATAACCCTTTGTTACAATGTATTAAGTGTATACGGTACCCCCTCCCCAGGCTCCTCCAGACAATTCATTTTGGCTCGTAATCCTTGTGATGGAGTCATGGAAATTATCTTGGTGTGTGAGGTGTAGAAATAAACCAACTTTGAAGAAGTTGGACGGTTGCATCATGCAAGACGTGAATTTTGTTGGAAGTAGCACACAGCTCAGAGCAGACCGGGTCTTTCCTGGGCCACACCTAACAGTTTTAACTAATGAGGTACTGAAGCATCATACCATACACAGCACAGACTTCCTGGTCAGTGGTGTTCTAAGGACTCCACTTAGCATGTACTTTGGTTCCTCTTTCTTTTTTGTGTATTAATTTCATTCTCCGTTGGCATTTTCAGAATTACTGTGCCTCACCATGCAATGCATTATAAATTACACTGTAAGTTAGCGGATTTTCTTTTAATGGTAGTGAGTGTCTTTTCGTTGTTTTGGTTTGTTTTGAGCAAGGATCATGGCTTTTTTTTTTCAGATAGACTTAAAGAGGAAGTCATTAAACTCCTGTAGAGAAGTTATCTGGTGCTTTAATGTGCATGTGAATAGGTTCAGTCCCCTTACCAAGTAGGTTTTAAAGGCCAACTCCTTTTCTCCCCGAAATACTGCAGTACTAGAAATTTTAGAAGGGCCTAAAAATCTTTTCTAACGTTGAGAAGTGATAGGGGAAGCCACTGTTAGCTGTGTGGATATGTTACTTGGACAATAAATAGCAAATGGAAACGCGCATCTGTGTAGCCGGTGACCTTTCATTAGAAGCACATTGCTTTAGAATCTGCACTGTATCATTTTCAATTCAATAACCCGAGCTGTAGTAAAGAACTCTTGCAAATTATAGGTGCCCGTGTTGTGGGGGTCAGAAACAATTTATGGTAAACCAGCTGCCAAATCTTCTGAGGGCATTGATTTTGTTCTAAGTCGGTGTTGTGTAATCTCAAAAGAAGTGTGATCAGGTAGAAATGTTTAGTTTCCCTGTAGCAATATAGAGTGGGGGAAGAATAAACTAGACTGGGTTACACAGTGAGCTTTGCCATCAACCAGCTCTTGGTTAGCCACTTAACGCAGAGCCTCCATGGCTCTAGATATCTCATATGTTTAAATGAGAATATATGAACTGTTCTCTTAATCAAATTAAGCAATTATTTTTCTTTTCCCTCAGGCTATTTATAACATCACCTTACCATTTAGTCTGAGATTTTTGAATGGCATTCCTCAAACCAAAAATCCCTCCACCAATGACATCATTCCTCATTACTTGCAAAGCATTATGCTTAGGCAGTCTTCTATCACTCTCTTCAGTGGAAGTTAATTTTTAGAACAGAATTACATTAAAGCTATGGGGAAAATAGGGACCAGACATAAGGGGCTTATTGTCTGCTAAAGGAGTTGGCTTTTTTTTTTTTTCCCTGTAGCCTGGATTTTTTTTTTCTCTTAGTCTTAGAAGCCTTTTGTGCTTTAAGTATAGGAAAACAAGCTTTTAAATCTGTTTTATTTGAATAAGAGTAAAGGGTTAGGAAGAAATCAAAGGTAAGTAATGTGCTTCTGATTGGCTAAGCTCGTCCCCTGGGAATTTCTAAATAGGCTTTCACTTTGAGAATATGCTCACCTGTCTGTCCCCCAGTATGAATGCTGTAACACAGTAAATGAACAAAGAATGAAGCAAAACGGGCAATAGGAATAATAGTTCAAAGACCACAGAGCAGTTATTTGTGGAGCTGGTAAAGGCCTCTGTTAAATAAAAATCAATTTGATATGGAAGCATCAGGGACACAATGTGGGGAGACAGGAGGTACACAAGGAAAGAACACAGGAGAGTACAGAGGATTACTTTTCAAATCCTCCGGCATTTCTGTACAAAAGGATGATGAAGATTTATTCTAGATGAGCTGTCATTTTCCATCAGGAGCTTTGCTGATCCAGAATAAATAGGTTCATAAAGATTGTGCTTAAAATTTGAGACTGTGAGAGTAAATAGTGGTAGGCACAGCATCTAATAAATTTCAAAACCAGAAGGTATTGTAACATCGTATCTTCCTTTAAAAAGCAAACCAAATGACCTGCAAGCACTGACTATCCAACCACCAGAAACCTGCATATAATTCTAAACTACATTGTTTTAGTCTGCTCTAGGGCCTCAAAATCCTTTCTACTAATTCCCAGCTATTTTTCTACCTTTTTCTAATGAGAATAAGGTTTATAAAACCTGGGCTCCCCTGCTGGGAAAATCAGCCCAGAGCTCTCTCAGAGCAGATGGTCTTCTTTTCTCATGACCATAAACATTTTAGGATTGATCCTTTTTTTTTTTTCATTTTTTACCTATCTGAAGAGTAAATGTCTTTGAGATCTTAGAAACCCACTGTTCAGAGAGGACAAGAAGCTACGCTGACCAGAGTTCACGGTTGCAGAGATGAAGTGGAATGATGGCAGTGGAAATCAGGGCATTGTGTTCCTGTCTGTAATAACAGAAGAAAATAGGTTGATTTTTGAGCACTAAAGGTTTAGTTTTAAAATATCCACATTTTGAGCTTTTTTATGCATTTAGTTTCTGGATGGTAATTAACACCTTCCTGGTCCCAGGAATTTCAAGTGTTAAAGAATAATTTCTTTTTTGGGGGATGTAGTACTTGTAACTCTATTTAAGGATGTTGGAAGAGGGGGAAGGGGTTGGGAAGACCAGTTACCATAATTATTCTTAGAGTATTTTAGTCACGTAAAGTGTTGTATTATGTAAATTTTTTTTTTTTTTTTAACCAAGGCTGAGCAATATGATTAATTCTCTCCATCCTCTACACTTGACTCTTCCCAGGCAAAAATAGATAGGCCAGAAGATAGGCTATAAGGGAGACTTCATGCTGCAGAAGTGGGAGCAGCCTTGTGTGAGGGGAGTGCCATGACTACAGATCACGGAAGAGCTAACACGCAGCCCGGACATATGCCCCATGTGGTTCCCCATGCTTTGCACACTGGGCCGACTTCTTTCCTCCCAGCTGCCCGAGGAGGGTGGTACCGTGAGCATCACCCTGCAGGCGAGGAAACTGAAGCACGGTGGAATTAAGTCTCCTGCACAAGATCACACAGCTGGTGACACAGAAGCCAGCGTTCAAACCCAGTCAGCATGGCTTGGAGTCCCTGTTCTTCAGCATGAAGTCTGGCTGCCTCGTGAGGGACACCGCTGAAATGGTGAGGGATGAATAGACACCCTCCCATACATGGTGCCCTCGGCACATGCCAGGCACTTGCAACTTTGTGGAGAAAGCAGTTTTTTGTTTTTTTTTTTTTTAACAGTGTGTGCTTGGGGTGTCCATGTATATAGTACTTTTTACTGAAATATCTTTTCAGAAGCATACAGGTTGGTGAATTTCCACAGACTGAACAATCCTGCGCAGCGAGCTCCCAGATCAAGAAACAGAACGGGATGGGCAACCCTGCTACACAAAAACTTTTGTCATTTTTACTGGGCACTAAGTTACGATGCTGCAAAGCAACACCGTGAAAGCTATAAGCCTTTAAAAGCAAAAACAATAGAAATATAAAACATTCCGAAAAGTTGCTACAGCTATTGGGTGTTTCTAAAGAAAAGGAAGAAAACAAAACAAAACAAAAAAAACAGCCCCTACATTTCCATTGATTTTACCACAGTTAGTGGCTTGTGTTAAGACGGGCTGAGGGGCATAGACCACTCACGCAGGAAAGCAGGGAAGTCTCGATGAATTTTAGGCAACCCTCTGCTGTTACAGCAGATAACAGACTGGGCAGCAGACGTCAGACATCAACAGATAGGTAAAGGCTATTATGGTTTGGATCATAAGGAAGACCCTGCAATGGCCAGATCAGTGGTATTTTCATCTCTCCCCTCCTAGTTTTTTTTTTTTAACTCTACTGGGCGACTGTCTCTGATGGTCATTCTCAACTCCTGTAGGCTGCGTGTGGCATTTGACAGGGTGCAGCTATGACAATAAACATCACACTCAAAGCATAATGTCTTCCCACATGACAAATAATCATTCCCTTTCTTTTTGGCCAAGAAGAATCTCATGTTGAATTTTGAGACCAAGCTTATGCGGTGATTTTCCGCCTGGCAATCGGTGCAGAGTTGTTTACTGCCTTTGGCAAGACGGCACAGAGAGGTTACCTAACTTGTCCAAGGTCACAGAGCTAGTACAAGGTGAAGCCAGGACTCACACCTGGTTGCTTCCTGTGCATGGCCTCCATGTTATGTGCTTTGCCACCACCGTCTGTATAAAGAGGGACTGTGCCTCTTGCCTAGGGGACGTCCCGTACTAGCCTGTATTTCTCAGGGTCACAAGGAAGGCAGCCACTATCCTTAAGGTGATGTTGTTTTTGCCTCAAGTCAGGTACAGCCTTTGGCCTCCATACCCCTCTCTTCCACCTGATAACACACTACTCTGAATCTCTCTATTGCTGCAAAGCTGTCTGAGAAGTGTTTACTCTCTTTATGGTTCCTAAGTGTGTCTATCCTAATTTTTTTTTTAAAGATTTTATTTATTTGACAGAGAGAAAGATCACAAGTAGGCAGGGAGGCAGGCAGAGAGAGAGGGGGAAGCAGGCTCCCTGCTGAGCAGAGAGCCCAATGCAGGGCTCAATCCCAAGACCCTGAGACCATGACCTGAGCCAAAGGCAGAGGCTCTAACCCACTGAGCCACCCAGGCACCCCCGTCTATCCTAATTGATAAGGATTTTGGCTTTAACAGAATTCCACACTCTTAACAATTCAATCAAAAAATCGGCAAAAGGCACCCTCTTCTTTTTTTTCAGCCTAACATCTCTGTACTTAGACGCATACAAGAATTCTAAGGAAAGTGGATTCCCATTATGTCTTCTCTGTGATGCTGTAAGGTGTGATATAAATCCGGTAAAGCATTCAGAATTACAGTGCTAAAACATGTCTGTTGGAATTCAGTTCCAGGAGCATATGCTTACTATCCCCTTTGTAGTCAGGCACTGGGATTTAGTGCCCAGATTTGAAGGTGAATACAGCCTGCTGCCTTTTGAAGAATTCCTACCTAGTCTAAACATATTTTTACTGGGATATAACACATATTTTAAGCTTGATATTGTCCCACAGATCTTAGACACTAATTCTTCTGTAAGAATAACACAAAACCAAAATGTGCAGATGTCAGTGAACTTTTATGCACTGACTATACCCACATAACAGCCCCCCCAAAACAACCACAAAAAAAACCAGCATTACCAACACCCCAGAGGACCCCCTTGTTAGAGCTTTCAGAATGTTTTAAGTTTATATTTTTTGTTGTCAAAGTTTTATGTCTTTCCTGGTACTGCTTTCCAACATCTGACTTATTATCCAGTAAATGGTATTTGGTTTTATTTGCCTTTGATTTTAAGAAAAGGATGAGATTGGGCTTCAAAACACAGGTAAAAAGAACACGCTTATAAAGACCACAATCACTGTGGCTTTCAGAATTTCAGTTGCTAGAATTTCTACTTCAAGTCTGCTTGCGTGTTGCGACTGAAAACGTGAAGGAGGAAAAAGTATTTAGTTTGACCCATTCCTCTTCTCAAACATAGGTTCTTAGCTCATGATCTTTCTCCCATTTTTTTTTTTTTTTTTTCCCCAGCTGGCAAAGGTTTAGCATGCATAGGTGCCTTGATTGGTTGCAGCTCAGTCTCTTTTGTCCTTATGTGGATCCTCCCCTCCCCCAAGGGCTTTAAAAAAGTCCTGAATTACATTTGTGGACTTTTCTCAGAGTCTTTAGAGTTGTGTTCGCCAAAGATGTGTATAACAGGTAATTGGCCAAAATGAGATTAGCAATTTATTTGGAGGACGGGTGTAGGAAATCCTTTTAATTTAGAGGTGAAAAGATTACAGAATGGGTTAAGTACAGAGTATCCAATTTGGCTCTAGATTTATGAGGAATTACTGAAATCATCCCTTTGCCTTCAAGGATTTCTGTATCCTCTGCGCCTCTCTATCCCCCAGACCTCAGGCAAAAAGAAAAACAGATCGAAACATAAAAAGCAACTCTGAAAAAGTAATGTAGGCATTTAGCCAGGCTACTCTGACCTTGACCCTGGGGATTCTGTGGATCCTGGTAAGGTTTTGGAAGGAGTGTGTTTCTTAGCAATACTAGGGAAGAGCGTTCTCAACAGCTCACACACACTCGCTGGCTAATGCTCACAGATCATGATATCTTTGGGTAGCTGGATTGCTTATCTAGCCAACTCTGTTGCCTGTGTTAACATTTTTACATTAATTTTTTTGGGGGGGGGCGGCATTCACTTGCCATTCCGACACACACATGTACCCACTTCCTGCCTGAAAAAGAGATTTAACTGTGATGTGCCCAAGTATGACTTTCTTTGTATTTATTCTGCTCAGGATTCACTGAGCCTCTTGGATATGTGGACGGATGCCTTCCATCATTTTTTTTGGAAAGTCCTAGGCCTTTGTCTTTTCAAATAAATGTATCTTCTACCTCATTTTCTCTTTTCTCCTTCTAGGACTCCGTGTATACCTATGTAAGCTGTTTTATACTGTCCCGTGGGTCTTAGATACTCCTTTTAGCCTTTGGTTTGGTTTTGCTTTGCTTCTCCTTAAACTTAACTTTGCTTTGCCCAGTCAGCTGGTAAGTCCATTTCATTCTGGGGTCCTGTCTTTCAGTCTCGGTTTCCCCTTTTGTTCTGCATTATTATTGCAGTTTTTACCTCTATACAGAAATTTCCTATGTCATCACGTTGTTACGCATGTTTAGCACTCTGTCCTTTAGCGTAGTTCTTTTTGAGTCTTGGTCTGATAACACCCAGATCTTGGTTATCTGTGCATCTGTGTGCACTGCCTGTTTCTCTTCTTATCTGTGGGTCACAGCTGAGCCCAGACCCAGCTGTAGTGGAGAGCGGAATGACTCCGCACCCTTACTCAAGTGGTGTGACATTGAAGAGACACGCTTTTTCTGGACCTAAATATTATTTACCTCAGTTTCTACTGATTTATTCAAAAAGTTTGACCTCCTCAAAATTAGGGTCTCACAAAGAAGCAAAATCTCCTATTTCTCAGTCTTCCTTTTCTGCTTGGGAATATAGACAATGACAAGAGACTGTTGTTGTTACCTTAACAATCAAAACCAGCTAGGTCAGCTACAACGTTGTAGTTTAACAAAGAATGATTTAAAAAGCTAAGGGCACAAGGGAATCTAAAAAGAAAAGCAAATTCCAGAAAGTGATAAACTCTTGAAGCCAGAGGCCCACGGCTAGCTCTCAACCATGGTGGAATGGCGGGACATGGAGGAACCAGCCAAACTTCCACTTTTCATTTCTTGTTTTTCTTCCTGTCTTCATTCATGTTGTTGAGAGTAATGGTCTCTTGCGATTGTCTACATCCTAAGTGGAAGTCCAAGTCGCAGAAATAGGAAATTTGTTCAGGGAGATCAGGAAATCTGCCAGTAGTGGAAAGAGAACAAAGATAAGTCTTGCCCATTGATAAATAGAGGCCCAGCTCTGTTACTCCATTGCTGTGATAAACACATGAACGGAGTAATAGTTTCTATTTACTAGGTTTGTCTGGCACACGCACTGTAGGCCTGTGGAATAGTTGTGTTTTTATGTTTTGTGTTTCGTTCTTGAGTGATCACTGTGATGCACCAGGGATTTGTTTGTGTAGCTCTTGTTTGCAGTCTCCTCTTGGATTAGTTGTGCAGTCTTGCAAGGCGTACTAGGGGACACTTGATTGAATTACAGCGTAGGTCACCTTGCTGTTTCATTGTAGTGCGACACAAGACTGTGAAATTCAAAGCTTCTGACTGCAGTGACTGGCATAGTACACAGCAGTAATTTGGTCTCTGCTTTTCTTACGGTCGTCCTATCATTGTACTAAAACGAGGGCTCGGTTCAACCTGCGTTTCTCAAAGCATGTTCCGTGTGCATGCCTTAAGTGGTGTTTCCCCCTAAAGTGCTCTGTGAACTCATTATTTTGTGGAGCGCTGTGACTGTGCCCCTTGCTCTGGTTAGGTAAAATGCTAGTAATGGGACAAATCTTGCATCAAGTAAATGCTCTGCCCTGTATTTAATGATGTGCTTCTCTGGCTTCGGTGAATACAGAGCCTATTGTCCAGAAACTTTTGAGTTTTTCTTGTCAAGCGATACCCATTAACCACATTCTTTGGGAAATGTGAAGTTACGTGGACCCTCTTGCTCTTTATTTCAAGGACTGTGAATAATTCATATTGACTGCCATTCTGTAACCTGGAAAACCTCCTCGCCACTGCTTTCTGATAAGGAAGCATTCATTTTTAGAGGAAAGAAGAGCTCTAACCCAGAAGGCTATCTGATGACAGTGTTCTTGTTTAGGGTTTCCCACTTACAACAGTGTTAGTGTTGTAGTGCTATGTCATTGTAGGGTATTCTGGTCTGGCTGCCTAACTTGTCCAAGGACTGTCCTAGTTTGCTAGTGAAAATAAGCTAGGTCAGCTGTCATATCTCTCCAAATGAAAAAAGACAGCTAGCTGCCTGGACTGCAATTGGAAGGAAAGGTCAATCAATATATTACCTTTCCTTCGGTGTGTTCCTTGCCTGCCGGCTGAGTTGTGCCTTCTCAGTAGTGGTGGTAATCTCTTCTGCTAAATTTTATTTTAACCTTGCAAATAGGTTAAAGGAAGGGCACAGTTAATAACGTCTTCTCTTAGACACCTCTGAGGATATTATTTGGGCTGAACCTTGGCCCCCACCTCCTCCCCCTCCCCCAAGCCCTGCACGGTCTTGTTTAGATGGAGAGTTATGCAGGTAGCTGGTTTTATTTATTGTGGGAATTTCTCCTAGAGCTCGGTCATGCTCTTGCACAGACAGAATGCAAACATTTTTGTGATTTTTGACAGTAGCTGCGATCTATGTGGAATAGGGGTTTTTCAAAACATTTCTCAGTCAATATGTTTACTCTCCTTCGCCAGCCATGCGGTGTGACACGGTGCATCACCAACACTTGAAATAGACTGCAACAGGAGGTCAGACTGGAGCATAGATTTTCCAACACAGCATGTTAGATGAAATGATTTTGTGTACTTTGAAGTGGAAAATTCAATCAGAATTTTCCACACTTTTTAGTTAAAGCAACACTGTTATTTCTTGATGAAAGGTAGACTGAGAAAAATACAGAATGCAGAGTAGACAACAAATCTAGCCTTATTCCCGGTCAGAGCAAGAAATACCTTTTCACTTGTGATTTAATGAAACCTACGCGTGCTAAAAAGGGTCTGGTTAAGATATGCACAATAGAATGCTTGGAACATATGCCGACTTGTTTAGCATGTGGGGGGATAAAAATGGAATCTGGCTTTTTTAGGAAGTTTGGTTTCCATTGAGATGGACTTCATGCTTGATAAAGGGCATTTACAACTGTGAGGTAATCTGTTTTGGTTTAGTTTTAAAGGAGCAGAGCTCATTTGAAAGCACCTGAGAGTATCAATAAGAAATGCAAAGATAGATTCTTTAAGCTTTCATTTAAGCAGGCTTAGAGAATATTTAAATTTATTACTGGTTTTCATCTGTCCTTTGGTGCACAGAAGATACATCAGCATAACTACCTATTATGTAGATGAACACTTTATACTTTTAAATTGCAAAACCTTAAGGTTGCAATGTCAGATTTGCGCATGAATATTTAAAATAGAATAATAACCTAATATTAGCATGCTCGATGTATGCCAATCACTTTTCTAGATACTTTATGTATATTATTTCATTGAATCCTCACAATAACACTGTGAGCTATTATTACCTACAATTTCCAGTGAGAGAAGAGAGCCATAGAGAAGTTAAGTACTTTGCCCAAGGCCTTACTCCTAAACCAGTATTCTTTTTTTTTTAAGATTTTTTTTTTTTAAGATTTTATTTATTTATTTGACAGAGAGAGAGATCACAAGAGGCAGAGAGGCAGGCAGAGAGAGAGGGGGAAGCAGGCTCCCCGCTGAGCAGAGAGCCCGATGTAGGACTCAATCCCAGGACCCTGAGATCATGCCCGAGCTGAAGGCAGAGGCTTAACCCACTGAGCCACCCAGGCGCCCCTAATATTTATTTATTTGAGACTGAGCACCAAGGGTGGGACAGAGGGAGAGGGAGACAAGCAGTCTCCCCACAGACCTGGGAGCCCCATACACTAAGGGGCTCAATGTGAAGCTTGATCCCAGGACCCTGAGGTCATGACCTGAGCTGAAATCAAGAATTGGACGCTTAACCAACTGAGTCAACCAGGCGCCCCTCCTAAGCCAAGTATTCTGAGCCACCTTGCCTGGCTGCCTCTCTGAGGCTCTGCCACTTAAGCACATTCATCCTGATGGACTTAGGCATGTGTGGTTTATCAACTTGATTCAATTAGTGTGTAATATTTAGCAAAGAGGATTTTTGTATTTACATTCTTTCTTTAAAAGAGACCTATAATCTCTTCTATGTGAAATCTACGAAAACCCAAACTCAAAGAAACAGAAGCATGGTGGTTACCGGGGGCTAGTGATGTGAGGAAATGTGGTTCAAGAATCCATACCTGAAACTAGTAGATAAATAAGCCCTGGGCATCTAATATACAGTTCAGTGCTTATAGACCATAAAACTGTATTGTAAACACGGGGCTTGCTAAGAGACCAGATCTTAATTGTTCCTACCACTGGAAGAGACAGTAATTATGGGACACAGTAGAATGCGGCAACCATATTGCAACATAATGTATCTTATCAATATGTTGCACGCCTTAAACTTAAGCAATGTTCTATGTTAATTACATCTCTATAAAAAAGATCTAATTATTTAACAGTCTGTTTTACCTAGGTACTATTTTTTTTTTGTTCAATAATTCAATTCAGTGTAATTAGGTATACTTTTTGTTTTTTTAACTAGCATTTAAAAGTGATAAAACCCTTTAAAAGCGTTAGTGTAAATTCATCAGCTTGTCTGAATAGTGTGGCTTTGAAAGATAGTTCAACTGTCTGTGACTTTGTATTCTTTAATGATCTAAAATTGATTCCCTGTCTCGGTACATGATACTGTTTGGCATTGTCAGTTTTTTTTTGTGTGTGTTTTTTTTTTAATTTATTCACTGTAGTTTCAATGAGATAAGCATGTGACTATTTCAGTATCCTACACATATGTCTTCTCAGCTTTTACTGTTATTGTTGCTTGCTTTCATTCAAGAGACTGTGAGTCCAAAATCAACCGTCAGTTTCAGGTTTCCAAGGTAATCCGGTGTAATCTATCATGTGAACACAGAGCTTCTGTGTGATATAATAAGTGTATCAGTACAGTAAGATCTGTTATGCTTCTGGTTTTTCAAAGGAAGAACCTAATTGGTATAATAGAAACCAAAGTGGAAACCACTTCCGTTCACCCCTGAATTATAAATGGCGACATTCACATATTATAAAGGGAAAAATCTTCCTGCTTGGAAATTGCTTTATTTTTTCAGTCAATAAAAATGAGAAGGCCACCTTACGAAAACTTTCTTAGGTCTCAAATTTAAACATCCACCCATTTTGTAGTCCTTGTGATCCAAAAACATCACAAGGGATCCTTTTGACTTTGAGAGAAGGATTCATTCTATCTTTGCATTAGAACAGAATTCAGTCTTTGGGAGGAAGCAATTAAAAACCCAAAGCCTTTTATTGCTTTTGATGCTTTTTTTTTAAAAAAAAAAAAAGGTAAAAACTTCACTGCACTGTAATATTTTCTGCTAATTAACTGTCACAAATGTGATGCCATTAAGTTTGGAATCCCTTTAGTTAACTTCAGAGTCATTAACACACACCGTGCAGCCCTCTCAAATCTGTTTTGAAAAAATGAACCACATCGACAGATCTGTAATCAATGTTGTCAAAGTTTTTGTTTCTCATAGAATCTAATCTTAATTTCAAGAACATTTGGTCATTTTCTTTGGATACCAAACACCAGCCCTTCTAATGCTCATAATTGGTGGTGCCAGGATTGTCTTGATGCTTAGTGTGCTCTTGGATACCCTACTCCAAAGGTGACTTGAAAAGTTCGGTATGAACTGTTTTTGGATAGTATCAGGAATATATTTAGCTGCAAATAACAGAAAACCAAGAGCAGTTTAAATAAATAAGGATTTATTATTTCTCCCATAAAAATGTTTGCCAGTTGAACGTCCACGGCTGGTGCAGTATGGAAACAGGGTCCCTCAGCCCACTTTTGTCTTTGCTCTGCTGTCCTTCACCTGAGGCCCCTGACCTTGAGCAAATCACAGTGTAACTCTTCTAAGACTCAGTTTCCCATCAGAAGAAGTGATGGTAGCACTCTCTGCAATTGCAGAGCTGGAGTGAGTCTCCGGTGAGATCGTGTATGAGAAAACATGGAGCACAGTGCCTGGCACTCACCAGGGCAAAGCTGTTGGGTGACATTGTGGCGGCAGGCAGAGCAGTGCCAGTTTTCCTGGTGGTTTTGCAGGGGTAGGTGCGAAGTAGGAAATGGGAGATACCTTAACTCATGTTTGTCAGTTTTGGGCTCCCAATTCCAGCATCTTCCAGGTGCTGTTACTTGGAATAGCACATTGGGGAAAATAATCTTAAAAGTCAGCTACCATGCCCTTTAACAAATAGGACCTATTACTTACTAAGTAAAATATATCCCCCGCAAGCCAATTGTTTATTTTATTCTGTGACCTCTTTAAAATAAATTTTAGTACCATTAAAGGCTTAAGTCACATTATTGATTATTTGAATATGTGTGTCATTAATCTTCCATCACCCTCATACATTTTATATGTACATTTTAAGTGTCGTCTTTTGCATTTAGATGGAGAAGAGTGTCCGAAGAAAGCAGACTTGTGGGTATTAGCTTCATACAGCACTTCAAGAGCTCCCTGGAGCCGATTTGCCAGTAAATTTCAACACTAAAATGGGCTTTCAGAAGAGTGACTGCTAGATAAACTCTAAGGGGTCCTTAGTAAATAAAAATGATTAATATCAGCTGAATAAATTCTCTGTCGCTGGTCAGATAGTCTCATCCAGTTCTAATTCCTGTTTCTATAAAAAGCCCTTTTCTTTTTGTATTATGGTTGTCCGTGATTTTAATGGAACCTATGAATTATCTGATTTTTAAAAATTGGTTCATAAAAGGATATTGATTCTTTGAATAAGGGGCAGTTGAAATATTGTTAATGGGCAAACTGGCCTCCTGTGATTGAAACTGGAAGCTACTGTCAAGAAAGCTTATCTTAAATTGGCATTAAGATATACTTTTTAAAAAATGATCACAACTGTTAATAATCGCCTCTGGATTGGACACTGACATCAGTGTGGGAATGCAAGGGAACCAAATGGGAAAAGTGAAGATCCATTAAGTGGGGTTCTCTCTAATTGCTTAATTTTTATTCCTGGTCACAGATATGTTTTCCTGGGTAATGAGAAGATTTTAAAATCAAATAAAGCTTTTGAACATTGAATATGCTTGCCAGCTACTGTTCTACTGAAGAATCCTATAGATTTATACTGATCCTAAGAGGTGTGTCATATCCACTGTATTAGATAGCTTTTTAGAAGCTTATGGACATTGTAGCTTTTATTGATTTCAGGGAATTGTACCCAACAATAAGCAATAAAAGTCGATGGTAACTTTCTTCCCATGGAGGGGTGTGCAGATCAATATTTTGAATTTACTATAATTTGCAGGTAATGGATGGAAGAACTGAAAAAATTGCCAAGCCTTGTGGGGCACAGCTGTGCAGTGTTGCCTTTTTATCTAAGCTCACTGTAGGTCACAGGCTTTCCCGAGTAACAAGAAATATAGTTAAGTGGCAGGGCCGATACGCGTATTTATCAAGATCTTCGTTAAGACTCTTCTAAGGGAAAAAAGAAAATCACAAAACTTGTTCATAGTGACCTTAATTTTATAGTCCTGAAGGGTCCCTAAACTTGCACTGTCTTAAAGGCAATTAAAATTCTAAATATCTAGCCTTCGCATTTGATCTCCTGTTATAGACGTTTTCCTGATCCTTAGTAACAGTGCATGATTTCACTGAAGACTGATTGGCTTTGAATCTTCCAGGTGATTCCCAGAACAGTAGCTGGGTTCCAAAGTGGGAGAGAAGAGGAGGGGTCTTTTGTGCGCCTTCTTTGATTTTCCCCCATTTCTGTTTCTCGGAGCTCTTCCCTTGTACCCTGGGTGCCTCCTCCAATGTGAGAAGCCTGCTAACATAGCAATAGCTGACATTGAGGGCGCTCTCGTGTCTGAGACCTGGGCTTAATGCAGGACCTGTATTCTCATTCATCTTCTCAACACCTTAAGACATCAGTTGTTGTATCCTCCTTTAATAATTAAAGAGACTGAGTCCTAGACAAGGTAAGGAAAATTTTTAAGGACACTCTCTAACGTTGACTCAAAGTAAAATATATGCGTATGTGAATCTAGAGCTTGTCCATTTAATCATTATGGAATATACAATTAGCTTAAATAAAGATTTTTTTTTTTTAGCCTAAAGTTTGGCTGATCTAGTATGTTTACTTGTTTAGCTTCTTTTGTTGTGAAGGACTGTGACTCTTCTAATTAGGTCTAAAGGAGTTTCTTTAATTTCAAAATGGACACGTTTTCTCTTGAAAGAAATAGTCCTTTGTTCTAAGAGAACAAAATAAGCACATAAAATAAAATTTGACTGGGCTGGAAGCTACTAACAATGAGGAAATAAGATGTCCTTCATTTTAGTGTGTAGTGAACACTCAGTAAACTGGAGATGTTACTAATGTAAGTACTAGCTATTATTCAGCAACCCATGTAGGAAGTGTAAAATCTGACTTAGAAGTAGATTTCCCGTATATAATACTAAGTTGGAAGGCAGTATGGCTACAAATATCTGATTCCCAAGCTTGATTTTTTTGAAGTCAAAAGTGTAACGTGTTAGGAAATGTCAGGAACCATCGTAATTGGCTGGGAAAGGAAACTTGTTTCATTTGCTCATTTACTTGGGGTTAGCTGGATATTTGACTTGTTACGCTTTTTTTCTACTTTAAAAGGTCTGTGTTAAAAGTAACGTGTTTTCAAGGCTTTGCTTCAAATACGGTCTGTAAAAAATAATTTGTGTGAAATTTGCTTAGAAAGAGTTGCAAAAATCGGTAGCACCCCTTTCGGAGAGTAATTGCCAGTGTGTTATCAACTCCGAGTACACCTGATAGCCTACACGAGGCAAGGTCCCCGTGCAGACAGAGCAAGTCTTCCTTGGGGATGAAAAATAATTAAACTGCTCGGGACTCTGGCTGGTATGTATTCAAAGACAGGCTAAGCCATTTACCAGCTCTGTGACCTTGTGTAAGCTACTTAACCTGCCTCTGTCTCGGTTCTGTAAAATGGAAATGGTGGTGAAGATGAAATGAGATAGCGTACATCGGCACACGGTAGATGGGAGCCGCAGTTCTTAAGTGGAGGGAGGCAGACGAGCGGAGTGAAGGAAAACCACTTCTGCCCCGTGTGTACAAATCATAAAGCGGAACAGGGGTTTGTGATGATTGATGTGTAACTTTCATGTCAGAAAGACCCGGGATGTTGACCCTTGCTCCTACGTTGCTCTGGAACTTTATCTCATGTTCCTGCCCATCGGGGCCCCTGTGGTCTAACATAAATGGTTTTTCTATCCCGTCATCCATTCAGATTTCTTTTATTTAACTTCTGAAAGGTTCTCTGTGCTTTCAGATGGCCCTTTTTCCTAAGCTCTGCATGGCACCCTGCCCTTAGCTCCTAAGGTTCTAAACCTTCCCATTAGTTAAGCATTTATTCTCAACACCTTATAGATCCTGTACACATTTCTGTCTTGAATCCGCTCCTCTCTGACTTCCTCACTGCCTCTTCCTTGGTCCCTACTCCACCATGCTTCCCCAACAACTTCATCAGCCACCTAATTCCTCTCCTGTTTGTCCTTAATAAGCCATTTGACACCCCGATGGCAAAGTGATCTTTTTTAATATGCAGACTTCACCATTTTTTTTCCTTCCTATTTAAAATGTTACAGGGGCGCCTGGGTGACTCAGTTGGTTAAGTGTCTGCCTAAGGCTCGGGTCATGATCTCGGGGTCCTACGATCAAGCCCAGCATCTGGCTCCCTGCTCAGTGGGGAGTCTGCTTCTCCCTCTCCCTCTGCCCCTCCCCCCAACTTGTGCTCACTGTCTCTCTCCTTCTCTCAAATAAATAAAATCTTTAAAAATAAGTAAATGAATAAAATGTTACAAGAACTCCCCATTGCCACTAGCATGGGCAAAACTGGGAAAAACTGTTATTTGACCCTGTCTCTGCCTCCATATTCTTGTCCTGTTGGCTTTTTCTTTCCACCTTCAGTTCCAGCTCTTCCGAATTTACTAAGAGCTGTGTACTCTTTCACTCCACCCGGTCTTGCTGTATCTCTTCCTTTTTCCAGGATACCCCTTTTCTCACCCACTCCTGAGGGTGCCCATCCAACTCCCAGTTGCTGCTGAAGAAGAACCAGACGCAAGTAGTGTGTCGCTTGAGAATATTTGAACTGCAAGGAACAGAACACGCTAGTTAAACTGGTTAAAACAATAAAGGGAATCGAATGGCTCATGTGTCATGTATGGACGATACCACCCAATACCCAGTTTCTAGCCTTCTGTCTTGTCTGCCACCCTCCATGTCTGTCCACCCTACGGCCGCCATTAGCTTCCTGGGGTTAGCACTCCTTCCTTCCTGCTAGCTCTCTTGGAAAAGGGAGACAGTTCTTTCCCAGGATGCTGGAGCACACATTGTTTTGCATCTTGTTTTCCCAGGTTGAATCACATGCCATCTTCGAACCGACTTCCTCTGGCCAAAGCAAATGAGCTTTGTCACTAGCTTCACTGAACCTGAGCTAAGCGTTGGGGTTGGGAGTAGTGTGAGTTCCACCAGGTTTTGTTATCACACGTAACAGGTAGCATCCTTGGGCGATAACCAGTACTGACCCTCCTTACAGAAAACTAATCACGTCCTTTCTCCCCGGAGCCTGGCACAGCACCCCCCACAGTGGCCCTTATTAAAAAGTGTGTGCTAGAATAAAGGACCCCCATTTGCTTGCTTTAGTCCCTTCATGTGCCCCTTGGCTTCAGCCTTAGCAGAAGATTGTGATTTATGTGTTTCTGAAATTACAGACCTCCAAGTAAATGGTTTCACTTCCACTTTGCTCTTCTTTCAAACGTACCTGTTCACAACCTGTACCTTTCTTCCTCTTTAGAGGAAAGGCTGCCCTCTTTGGTTATTGATTCCAGCCCTCTCTGCATGTGTACGCATTCAGACCCCCTCTCAGTGGCTCACATCTCCACTCTCCCTCCCTCTGACATTTTCACAGCGCATTGTAGGGGGAATAAACTGGAACTGGATGACACCGGTTCAGATTTTGTTGCCAGCATCTCCTGGTTTTGTGACTGTGGGGCAGTTACTAGTCTCCCCTGGGCTTTCAGCGGGAAGACTTGAGGGTCCTGGCAGACAGGTGGGTGATAATGTTGTAAAATTCTTAGACTGAGTTTTTGATATGAGCAGCTAAAACCAAAAGAGACAGATAGTCATATTGTGACTTAGAAACTTTTTATCTGTGGAAAGAGTCTGTGAGCCTAATGCCAAGTCATGAAGACGATAGCCCATGACTTGGGTTCACAGCAGGAAAAAAGCCAACCTGGCAAGAAAGCAAGATGGTAGCCGCTTTCTTATTAAAAGAAAGTGAGAATGTGGTTTTTGATCAAGGAAAATGGCCATGAAAACCCAGCAAGCATTTTGTGTATACCTTTTATGGTTGATTGTGTTGAGCTTTACTACCACAAATAAATACATTTAAGTGTTTATAGATACAAAAATAGAATGAAATAGAACCTGCAAGAAAGGGGAGATCCTTTGGGATTCCCCACACATCTCACGTTCCCACTGAGGGATTTTAGTGACGTTTTACAGGTTAAATGGTGTGAATGTCCAAGCAGATCTTTAGAGGTCGACCTGCTGCTTTTCCAGCTGTACTCTACAGGCTTTTAATTCAGAAAACCAATTACTTTATGGGCCGTTCACTGGAGTTTTCAAATGTTGTTTGCACATAAGCTGCCGTCCACCACTGCTCTGATTCTAACCCAAGTGTCATGTAAGGTCTGGTTCTGTAGTATGAAGTTGCTGACCTGTGCTTCTGCCTTCACACGTGACCCTCAGAAGTGGAGGCCAGAAAAATGGGGTCCAAATCCTTTCTCCAGGAGGACCAATTCCCAGATGAATCTGTACTCCTCGCTAATTTTACACCCTCTCAGGTAGAGGGAGCTCCACTGGGGGTGCCTTTCCTTGCCCTTCAGTGCTTCCCACTTGTAAAGCAAATAACTGGAAACCTAAAAGTTCACTATTGTAGTGATGATGAGAAAACTAATATTCCATAAAGAAAAAAATCCAAAGGCCCAATGATTTATGCATATTCATTGTCCTTAAGGGGCCTTAAAAGTACTGGGGCACCTGAGTGGCTCAGTTGATTAAGGGTCTGACTCTTGGTTTCCACGCAGGTCGTGATGTCAGGGTGATGAGATCGAGCCCATGCCCCACTGCGGAGCCTGCTTAAGATTCTCTCTCTCCCTTTGCCCCTCTGCCCCCCAGCTCTCTCACTTTCTAAATAAATAAATAAATAAATGAATAAGCACTAACCTCCACTAAACAACTTACACAGACCGCTCCCCCTCTAGATCTCTAGGGGTGGGGTTCAGGCATTGGTATTTTTAAAAGCTCCCTGGATGATATTAATGTGTCACCGGCTGCATTCAGACCCACTGCCTGAGCTGAATTATCTCATCCCCTTTTATTTTCTGTCCACTGTTAGCGTTTACATGTTCAGGCAAAACTGCATAGTCTCATACCTGGTGGTATCCCTTTCCTTATGCGCGTATGCCTTTCCCCAGCTAGCTTTTTTTTTTTTTTTTTAAGATTTTATTTATTGGTCAGAGACTGAGAGAGAGAAAGAGAGAGAGAGAGAGCAAGCACCAGCAGGGGGAGTGGCAGGCAGAGGGAGAAGCAGGCTCCCCGCTGAGCAGGGAGCCTGATGCGGGACCCAATCCCAGGACCCCAAGATCATGACCTGAGCTGAAGGCAGACATTTACCCTACTGAGCCACCCAGGCATCCCCACCCTCCTCCCCACCCCAGCTAGCTTTTAAATCTGTCATATTTTGTTTCCTCCTTAGGTGCCCCAAACAGTGCCTGATACATTGCCCTGCATGTCTTGGCTCTTTGAACTCTCTCCCTAAATTAATGGTTTGTCTGTAAGTGTAGAGTAGTTGTGCATCTCAATGACATGGTGAGTTTACCGATGACTCTTTCTTCCGCTGTGCTGGTGAAGGGATCTAGTATTCTTCTCTGTTCCGTGACAGCTGAAGCCGAGACCCAGGTTTGATCATACTAACACTCTCAGAGGAGGAGAACCCACTAGGAGTGATGAGGGAAAGGTGCACAGGCAGTTAGGTTACACTCCCTGGAGGCTGGGCTTGAGTTCAGTGTTCAGTTGTGGGGATGTCCTGAGTGTGGCCATGTTCTCTGGGGTTTAATTTCCTGGATCCTGTCCTTTTTCTGATTTTGTCTATGCTACCATTCTGTCACCTGTGTGAGAGCTGGTATCCACCCAACAGATTTTTTTTATTTGTCACCTTTCTCAATTTCTTGGTTATTAAGAACCCTAGTTGCTGCATTGTGCAATGCACCATTTAACAACACGTAGCAAGATTCTCCCTCCTTGAAGATTTGAAATGTTGAGATGCCCATGGCGATGCAGAAGGGTGTGCCTCTTTCTTCCTGTTCTTCTCCTGTCTCAGCCAGCCCAGGGCTTTATATGCCAGCGTGTAGGGTAATAGCTCCAAAGTCTTTTCCCAGCTCCGACCTCCTTCCTGAATCCAGGCTCCTAGAAGTCCAGCCACCTATTTGGAAATTTCTATTTGGAATTCTTAGAGTCATCTTGGATGAAATATGTCCAAACAAAATTCTTCTGCCCGCAAACTATATTTGCTCAGGCAGAAAGCTTCGGACTCTTCCTTGATTCATCTCCTATTCCACACACAGTTCTTTTCTAGAAAAATGTCTCTCAAATCTGACTGCTTCTTGCCATCTTTGTGGATGGACCTAACCAAGTCTTCTCTCACATAGATGACTTGTATAACCTAAAAATTGGGGTTAAACGTTTCCTTAAAATAAGCTTAGAATATTTGGATATTGATTTGTTTATCCTGTCCACCCTTCCCACCCATTTTACTTTCTCCCTACCTCTCTCCCTTCTCCTGTGTGAGAAAGAACTTTTTAAATTTTTTTTGAAATAATTTTACACTTGTAGAAAAGTTTAAAGACTTGAGAGAATTTGTGTATACTTTTCCACTATGTTAATATGTTTTTTCTTTATGATTTTATTTATTTATCTGAGAGAGAGAGAGCACAAGCAGAGAAACAAAAGGAAAAGGAGAAGATCCCCCACTGAGCAGGGAGCCCGACTCGAGTCTCGATCCAACAACCCAGAGATCATGATCTGAGCTGAAGGCAGATGCTTAACTGACTAAGCCACCCAGGCGCCCCATCTACTATGTTAATATCTTACGTAGTCTGAATACGTTTGTCAATACTATGAAATTAACACTGATACATTACTATTAACTAAACTCAGACTCTATTTGAATATCATTAGGTTTCCCACTTTTTATGATCCAGAAACCAGCTCAGGAACCTACATAAATTACATTTAGTCATCTTCTCTCCCTCTTCCTTTGATCTCTGACAGTTTTTCAAATGTTCCCTGTTTTTTACAATCCTGACAGTTTTAAAGAGTACTGGTCAGGTGTTCTGTAGAATGACCCTCCACTAGGATTTGCCGGAAGTTTTTTCATGGTTAGACTGGACTTACGGATTTTTAGCAAGAAAACCATAGAGGTGAAGCCCCTTCTCATTGCATCGTATCGGGCACATGAGAGCAACATGACTTACCAGGTGGTGCTAACCTGGATCACTTGGTTGAGACCTTGTCTGTCAGGTTTTTCCACTGAGAAGTTGTTATTTTCCCTTTCTCTGTTCTAGTTTTGGAACTGAGTCACTAAATCCAGCCAACCTCAGGGGGAAGAGAATTAAGCTCCACCTTTTAGAGAGGGGGTTATCTGCATATATTATTTGTAAAATAAATCTTCTTTCTTTTAAATCATAGAATGACCCATCAGTTAAAAAGAATAGCTCAAAGATTCCCTAAACATACATGGCCATATTTTTCTATTTATGTATGTATAACTATTAAAAAACATTAAATAGTATATTCTTTTAAAATTACCATTGTGGGAATTGTCTATACATATGAAACATTGCAGTTTTCTCTCTTGCCTTCATGAATAAATCAAGTTGTTTTCTTCTCTTGTGCCCAAGGTTGACAGGGGCTGGGTGTGGGGGAAGAAGCTCAATCATTTGTTAGGGCTCTTTTGTTCCCGGATTCCCCGGGAATTATCTTACTGGGTTTGAGGGACCCTTGTTTGTCCTCACTCTTATCCAGGAATCACAAGAAGATAACAGTGTTCTCAGACAAGATTAACTTTGCTTCACCCTTATTTTCAGCATATATATAAGCTAGTTACCACTTTTAGAAAGGGAGGCAAAGGAAATCATACTGTCAGCAAGTAATGATATATAGCAATTCTAAAAAGATGTTAGAAGTCACTTAGAAATCAGTATCAATGAAAACCACTTAAAAATTTTAATGTTCTTGGGGCGCCTGCGTGGCTTAGTCGGTTAAGTGTCTGCCTTCGGCTCAGGTCATGATCCCGGGGTCCTGAGAGGGAGCCCCGTGTTGGGCCCCCTGCTCAGTGAGGAGCCTGCTTCTTCTCCCTCTGCCTGCTGCTCTGCCTACTTGTGCTCTCTACCTCTCTGTCAAATGAATAATAAAATCTTTTAAAAAATTTTAATGTTCTTGAATGTGTTCTTAGGAATGCCTTTAATCCTGTGATGATTAATAGTTCCATATTGTTTAGTTCAGGTTGATACTTCCTGACCTTTACTCTCTTTGCCCCGCACTTCTTCCCTCCCCTAATTCTTACCTGATGCTAAATTATTAACACGTGTTCCAGATCTCCTAAGCAGAAGCTTTGGCTTATGACTCGGACAAATACCATATGTCTTATCTAATTATCTAAGTATGTGCTAGTGACCTTCACCTGACATTAAGAAAATAAAATGAAGACACATGCACAATGTACCACAGGGGCTTCGGCAGTAAATGCCTTGCTGCCGCTCACTGACTTCAGCGGGCTGCGGATCAATGAGCGTGGTCCCCACGCGTGAGCCACCCCTTGCTCTGTCTGCAATTGCCGAGTCCTCCTGGAATCTGCCGCCTTTTGCAGCCACTGTTCACAAGGTCTTGGCCACAGTGCATTCATTTCTCTCACTTTATTACCATCACATCTGATTCCAATTTGCTCCCAAATTGAGTTTCCAGTGCCGAGTCTGACATTCAGACCGTCAGGTGGATTAGCTCCCTCAGCTTGGTTAGCGTGGAAGCTTCAGGTCAGTTGACAGTGGCCAGTTAAATGTCCTCTGCTCCTCAGCCTGGAGCCCCGGTGGCCGTCCCGTGGAGCAGCAGCGCTGGGTTACCCACCGTAACCTCTCTTCTTGTTTGGAGCTCATCATGCTAGACCTATTGGAAAGACTTCGGATTAAAAACAGAGTTGGTTTTAATCCCTTATCTTGCTGTTTCAGCAGTTTTTTTTTCTCGGAGCAGAGCAGCCGGCTTATGGTTGGGTCATTTGGTGGACTATGATTGATTGAACTATTTGGGGATCATTCATTTGGCCCTCTGCCTCTCATATCATCTGAGTGATCTATTTGCATATGGAGTTGAAATAACATCTGACTGACTCTGTTATTAATGATAACCCAGCAGCTCCGCCTCCTTTTCTTGCTGTGCTGTTGTCAGATCAACTCACAGGACCACAGTGTTTCCTTTCTCGAGCCCTAGGCCTTTGCTCTGCAGCGGGCTTCCGTAATTCCTTTCTAATAGACACACAGTCCGGCAAACGATTGCTTCTAGGGAGTTCTTCTCTCCCTTCTTTTCTCTTTTTAACCTGCATCCAAAACACATGTCTCAGTGCTTGTCATCACCAAAGATAGACATACAGAAACTTGCGCATTGGTTTTCTATTTACATTTCAGTTCGCAAGGAAAACAGGCTTGGTCAGAGACTTTTCTCTTGTCCTTAGGGGTTTTAGTAAATGAAGGTGTACTTAGGTTTCACAATCAGGCATCCAAGTTGAGCAAGCACTATAATTTCTTGGAGATAATCAAGGATTCGAGAAAAAAGCGAAACAAAACAAAAATACAGCGTTTCATCCCTGAACCCTGAGGCCCTTGAGAGGAGGAAGATTCCTGCTTCTAAAGTGGTTCCTTGTTTCTTCTTGTAATTAAACAGTGATAGGATTATTATAACTGTATGAGAATGTATTTGCTAGTTAATACGTAGGGCGTGTTACATTTAAAGTAACATCCTCCCCTTGGTCTCCTCCATGTTCTGTAAGCTGTGCTGGGATAAATTGTGCTATTTAGAACTAAGTTCTGCAGCCACTGTCTGTGACACACATTTAAGGATCCAATAAAACTAGGGGACAGGAAAGGTGAATTTGAAGCCAAGGGGGAAACACCTTTCAAAAAATAATGTTCAAGCTCCTGGAAGGAAAGAAAAAAAGAAAAAAAAAGAGGGTAATTATGGGAATGAAAAACTACATTTAGTCAAGTCTTTAAAATTTATAGTGTGTTTTTTGGGGTTTTTTTATTGGTTTTGTTTTGTTTTTAGTTTAAATGGCCTGATGACTCATGGCTTCCTATTCTTTAATTATTGTTATCAAGTAATCATTCCTGAGGACCCAGGCTTCTGAAATCTCCATTCGTGGGTGGAGATATTTCTGTATTCCTTTTTGTTTGTTTGTTTGGTTGGCTTTTTTGTTTGTTTTCACAGTCTCCCCTATAGTTAGGTGGATACTGATCTTAATTTGTGATAAGTGTGAGAGCTCCCTTTTGAAGACTTTAAAGCAGTCTATTAATTGTTGCTGTCTGGTTACCTTTTGAGAGATTCATTAACGTATTTTTAAAGAACCAAAGTCCTAAATTGCATTTATGTTAAGAAATAAAACCAGAAGGAAACCTTTTGCTTTATTTAAGGAAATCATAATAAAGTGTAATCTTTGGTATGCGCAGTGTCTTGCATGAATTTATTTCTGTTGGGGGTAAATAGTCTAATTTCACTGCCCTTTTTTTTTTTTCATTTCACCTTTCGTTTAATTATAATCCTGTAAAATGTTTGCTTCTCCTTCTATCCCTTTTCTCTTTGGATAAGTCCTTTGGTTCCTCCAGTTTTCCTGATGCTCAATTTTAGGTCCATGGAGCTCAATTTAATATTGTATTGTTCTTGCTTTGAGAGGATTAATGTCTTTTTCTATTTTGGAATTTAGATGAACTATGTTTGTACTTTCAACACAGTGTGTAAAGAGAACAACGTTAAGAAGGGATCCAGCATAAAATCATGACATTAAAATCTTTTCATTGTGGAAAATGCTAAATCAAGCATAATGAAGAATGGTACATTTCTGCTCTCCGTTCGATGCCTTACTAGGCTAAGGTTAATGTGACCTCTCATATAGATGTTTTGTTTTTCTTTTGCAGAAGGAGCTGAGTCTCCCCAGAAGAGGAAGTCTGTAAGTAGCCTAATTTTGTTTCCTTACTATTACTATATTGTGCAGTTTGTAATATGATTGTTCTCTTACTTGTTAGGATTTTCAGGCACATGGAGGATTAATGATAATCAACTGAACTGAGAAAACAGACACTTTGCATTTACTTATAAATGTCACATATTCATGATTTCGGGATAACTTGAAGAAAGTTTCTAGATTTTGTCCTCATGGGCATTTTAAGCCAAAATGCTTACTTTTTCCTGGGACAATCTTAATTTAAAAAAAGAAGAATTCTCTTAGGTAATCAAACAAAAACATTATTTGGTCTGCAGATGGTATAAATGGATCTGAGTCAAGAATTAGTGTTCTCCTGTATGTTCTGATATCTGTGATTGTTTTTTATGCTACGGATTTTATGTGAAGTAAATGATAAATTTTTGCTGTGATGATGAAGAGTTTAAATCAGCTACACTTTCTGTTAGATCTAGATCTTATTGCATTGACTCATGCCGTGGTCTTGTTTTAAAATAGCAGATTTGTGAACCTTTACTCGATTTCTTCAGAGTTTGTTTCAGCCTTTTGTTTGAAGGCTAATAATGTATTTGCATCAATCATAGCTTTTTTGTTTACTTTTTTTTGTGGGGGGGCTTTTTTTACCATTAGTAAGTTGCAGAAGGAAATTAATTACCTTCAATGTTCCACTAAATTTAGGGTAGATTTGTTACCAACCAATGTTGTGTAAAGGCTGGTCTAGAAATACTGGGATTTGGTATCTATGTTAAAGAATTGAGTGGATAGGGCAATGTCCTTTTTGTAGAATATTTCAGATAGACTGATGCAGATCTCAACTTGGAGAATTAGAAATGTATATGGTAATGGTCGGAAGATAGTATTCATTTTGTTTACCAATTTTTGGATTATGTCAGCCTTTGCATCTGAGAACCAAAACTTCATCTGCTATGAACATTTCAATACTATCTATTTCGATTCTTAATGTTTTACACCTTCAGGCTGCCTGGAGGATACGGGATCATCGTTTTTGAAGAATGTACCTGGATAAATTTTCACTGGCTTCCAGCTTTCATCTCTGTGTGCTAGAGGTTAATGGCCTAAAAGTTGGCCATAGGAAATGCCTTTAGAATAAAAACTTGGCTTCTTCTGAATCGTGATTAAGACTCTCACCTAGACTTGGAAAAGTCCAAACCTTTTGGTATTTCTAATAAAGATGAAAAATAAGAAATAAGAAAACCTAAAGTAAAACTACATGAAATATCTTACTAGGAAAAAGTCTCTTTTCCCTAGTACCTTTATTTAATGCTTAAAGTATCCTAGGTGTGTCTTTAATACTTTATTTGAAAACTTCAGAATTTCAGTCAAATCTTCTTTTGGCCTCTATAATAGGTTACCTTTTTTTTTTCTTCAGTTTTTGAGTTAGTATGTTTCCTGTAAATTTTTATTAGGGCAATGTTAATGACAAATTAGATTCCCCATGTCTATTTAAGGGCCACGTCTCCTTTTGTAGTATTTCCTTATCTCATATCTCCTTTTATAAGTCTGTTAATGTTAGCTGATAGCTGTGGGTTGGTGGGAGAAATAGAAGATATATTTAAATTTCTTGACTTAGGAGCATAGAATCTGTCACGAATAAAAAGAATGATGGCATAAGTATCTTTAGCATCCATGCTTTGAAAACTTATTAAGAGAAACATAGAATTACATTTAAGTCATTTAAAATCTCATCCTTAATAAAAGTCAATTGATGTATCAATCAGATGATGGAAGTAAAACATAGCATGTATGTCAACATAAATCTACCTTTTCCTTTTTTAGTGAATTCTGTGGAAATTAATATTCCAAGTAAAAAACAAAAAATGAAGATGCTCCTTTGTATTTTTTATTAAATACAAATATTCCCAAAAGAATTAATGGTGTATGAAAGAGATGTTCTGGGAGTTAACACCACTCAGCATTTTCATTGCACCCCATATAGAATGTTGGTAATTAATTTGCTCCTGCAGGGTTGTTTTTCGACTTGGAGAAAAACAATATATTTTTAAAAATAATTGCTAGAGTGATTTTAATACAAATCTCATGAAGAAGGGCACAAGTCGTACTAGCCGACGTAACCAATCCTGGTTATTAAAACCTGTTAACACTTCATCCTTGTATTTACTGGTTAAATGCCTCTAGCGTAAGTGTTTTCAGGTCTTTTAGTATCTTCTCTCAGAAAGATTGAGGATTTGATCCCGTTGTTCTGTTGAATCTTCTTTCCGTGTTAACAGTAAGCAACTACACACAGTGACGGATTCCTCATTGCCTGTAGTTACAAAGTGATGTGATTGAATGTGTTGGGGGTGGAATGGGGCGGGGCTGGGGGGTGGGGGGTAGGGGGTTGCCTTCAGAAAGCCTGTGCTCCTGGAAGAAGATGCCTGAGTTTGTTACATCTGCGGCTACAACTTGTATGTCTTGAAGGATGATATTTTTAAAATACATTGTCATCATTCAAGCACTTCGGGATTTATCAGATTTTTAAAAACATTTAGTATTGTCTTACAGATAATTTTGATGTCTGGAATCACAATAACATATGTTTTATATATGTAAAAGTTAAAGCTCTCACAAAAGATCACAGAAAATAGGTTTTTCTTTTTATTACTATCTTAAAGTTAAAAAAAGCAAACTGTCTTCTGTCCAGTTCTTCAATAATAATCCAGTTCCTCAATAATTTGTAAAATATCATTTTCTCAAGAAATCACTTGAAATCTGTGCCATTTCATATATGTTTTAAAAGGTTGCAAAGGCAATGATCGTGACCTTTTTTGTGTGGTGTAAAGGGCAACAGAGGAGAAGTCAAAGGAACTGCTTTCCAGCCAAGATATTACTAAATAACCAAGTGACTCCAGATCAGTTTTCTAGACGTTTTCCTAGTCCTTTATCAAGTTAAGAGTCCCAGATGTCCTCTCCACTCTGACTCCTTGGATAGCTGGACTTCGGCGAGTTGTCTTCCTCCTTTCAAGAGCAGCCACGTGCTGAGACTCGATCCTAGGTTCTTCCAGCACTTTACATCTCTTTCTCTTTGGAACTCAAGTTGTGATACTCTCTGCTCTTTGTCCTCTCAGCTACCTGTCAAAAACTGGAGACCCTTTGAATAAATCATGATATAATCATACAACGAAATACTACATAGCAGGCAGAATGAACGAACTGGAACATATGTATCAACACATAATAGTATCAAAACTATGCAGAACAAAAGCTAAAAGCAAACTGCATATACAAGAAAGTATTTACATGATAAAATTTTAAAATATGCAAAATAAGACATTTGTTGGTGAATGCAAACGTGCAGTAAAAATATAAAAACATGTGTGGGCAACAAATTTACAGTAAAGCTTATCAGTAGAGGGAAAGAAAGAAATAGGATTCGAGAGGACTCTCCAGGGGGTTTCATGTGTATGATTAATGTGTTAGGTACATGGATGTTTACAGTATACCCTGCACATTTTGCTATTCTTGAACTTATTTAAAATACTCAGTAATTACATGAAGGTAAGATTTCAGACTGTTCTATCCAGTTATGTATGGAGAGGTAACAATGATTGAAAGGAAAAATTAGATAAATTTTACCTGTGTCGAATGAAAGGATGTACCAAACCTGTATTCATTTTTGTTTTACTCTTTTGTTTTTTTGTGACTTGAAGATTGGCTCAAATGAGTACAGTTTTGTAGTCGTTGGAATATCTGCTGTGGCAGGTACCTTCCTAGTTAATGCCAAAGCATCGTAATAATTTTTGGTACTCATGGAGGAAGGAGGCACATGAGATGATATCTAAAATGGGACATTATGACATTTAGCTGCAGAATTAGATTTGTTGTCTTGAATTTTCAGCCTTTTAAGAGAAGTGACTGACCAATCTTTATCTCCCACAAGGGGCCCAGTACGGTCCCGTACAGAGTGTGGGTGTTGGGAGATGACCCACCCGTCTGTCTCCCCCAGACAGACAGTGAGCCTCCCAGCAGAGTGAACTGTCCTGCTTTTGCTCTGAGTTCCCCTCACAGTGTATGGAGGACGAACAGTGATTCCGTAGCTGGTCAGCTCATGCCGATCTTTCTTGGTTTAAATTCAGTGTGCAATACATAGGCTCTCTTGACATTCTTTTTCTTTTCCTCATGACAACGAATCTAAACTGCCCGTATTTATGTAAGTGCTCGTAGTGTTGGGGGTCCCTTATCTTATCTAGTCTTTACCCATAGTTAGGTCTTGGGCTCTGAAATGACATTTCCAAGCAGCAAAACTGTCTGGGAGGTGTTTTCAGATGGGGAAAGTGGTAAAAACCCAAGAAGTGAGCTAATACATGGTGAGGAGCAAGGCCAAGGTGGCCTGGGCAGCTAGACTTTATTTTTAAAGGACCCCTTTGTGTTTTGTTAATTGTCCAAATAAACATTTCTCTGGGACAGAGAGAACCTCTTTTTTTCATGGAATTCCCTGGAGAGAGGTGCGGGAAATGGGCTGGAGGCCTGTCCCTCTCCTCCTCCAGTGTTGTTTTTTAGTTATCTTTCAGATTTCTTTACACAGAGAAGGAAACTGCACTATCTATTCTTAGGAAGGAAATTCTCCTTGCTACCTAAATAGTGTTTCTTCTGTATCTTTTAATCATGAGCATAGAATGTGCTGTTTTAGGGACTGGCTTGGTGTCGAATTCATAAAACTATGTGAATAGTTATCACTTGATTAGAGTAGAAACAGTGACTTGACACTTTGCCAGTTCTTTGGCTAGACACGTTTTAAAGTGTCATCCAGCAGCTGAAGGCCAAGCAGAAGCCACTCCTGGTGTGCACAGAGGTCCTGAAAAAGTGTGTTTCTGTATGCCCAGCCGTTGTTGAGAGTATTGAAATGCCTAAAAGACACCTTAGGAGTCTTGGCTTATTTTAATTTCTTAATCTGGCAACAATACTTGTATCCAGTAATTGTTCCTCTCCCTGGGGTCTTGTCCCCTCTCCATTCACGCTTTCCTTCTGCTATGTCCGTGTTCTGGAAGCGGCTGGGGGCTAGCAGGGCTGGGCATGGCACTCGTAGCTAGCTGTCCGCTGGCATCTAGCCGTTTCACGTCTGCTAGGAAACCTACCTCCCTATCTACAAAGGAGACAGGCATCTTAAATGTATCTGCCACAGTGCCAGACATCCTCGTATCAGAATCCATTCCGTTGGAGCTCAGAGATGTTTTCTCTTCAATGTCTCATGGACTTGTGCATAGCTTCAGGCAGTGGGTCACTGTGCTGCATTTAGCACAGCAGCAAACGGTTCCTTACCAGAATGCGTCTGCTAGACGGGTGGGACAGGAGGCCACCAGATAGGGGAGCAGCTGTCAAGAACTGTTTTGCCCCACGTGTAAGTTAATAAACGTATGGATGGGTGGCAGACTGACTTCAGTTCTTTCTAATTTTGCCTCTCTGGGGCAGGGGCAGGAAACGGATGGAAGATGAGTCAGCGGCAGAGGGAGAGTGTTGTCAGAGGGTGGTTAGGACGAAGGAGGCAGAGGACCCTGAGGGTTTTCAGAAGGTTCTGGGTGGAGCTGGGCCTGCTGGATGTGGAAGGTGGCTTGTCTCACTGTAGATATATTGAACTGAAGGTACTGGGTTAGGTGGGAATTTCTCGTTTTGAGACGAGCTAGGAAGTGGCCCTCTGTAATTGAATAGGCTTGGGCCAGTGTACATGACGTGTAGAAATGTCTGTGTTTTGAAAAGAAGGCTTATTTTCCCATTGGTTGTATTTCAGCCAGAGCATACTCCCTTGATGAACTGTTTAGAAAAGTAGTTTGAGTAAAATGAGTAGTTTCAGTCTAGAATGCAAGGAGAGGGAATCACCTTCATTTCACAACTGAGTCGAATTAGGTTTTCGGAGTTTTTCAGCAAGGTGAAGGCAACATTTCCTGAAATGGAGGGAAAGGGCTTAATTCAAGCACACCAAAGGCCCTGTAAACCACACTTGTTATTTGAATGAGTTTTAAAATAAATTTAGCTTCCTTTTTAGTACTTTCTTCCCTCCCACACCCATAGATATATGGAAGCAAGAATTCAGTCTCTTGTCAAGGCCGAGTGGAAGTCCAATGTCATTTTGAATGTTAGAAATCGAGAAACAAAACGAAGAAGAAATTGAGTGTTGCATCTAAATTAGCATTTAAAGTGGCATGTTTATATCAAAAGAGAATGGTGTAATATATCCTGAGAGTAAAGAGAGGATTGCAGCCTGTGAAAGAATGTCAATTGCATTTATATATTCATCGAAAAGCTGGTTTGGTATTTGGCGTGTATTTGCCACGTCCTTTATTATGCCTACTCTCATCTTCTGTGAAGTGGGCAGGGAGGAGACCTGCCAGATAGAAGCAAAGTAGGATGGATCTTCTTACCTTAGAAAATTGTAGGAAGACCTTAATTTTGCTCCAAGGCAAGAAGGGCTAGGTCCCCTAGGGAGGATTCTCAAAATGCATGCACATTTCCAAACACACCTGGGAGTGCGGATTAGAATCTGGGTGTGTTGGGGGTGAAGGCTGGTGGACCTTCAGCCAGTTCTCCAGGTGAGCCCAAAATGCCACCCGCCAGTTGAGAAGTGTTGTTAGAGCTTCAGGGTGTGTGTGGTGGCAAAGTGGGTTTCTGGATGCCCCGGAGGCCCCAGGGGAAGTTGTCTACTTCATCTTTACTAAAGTAATTTTTTAACAAAACTGAATGAAACAGGAATTTGGGGAGTTTTTCAGTGAGCACTCCTTTCCTGCGAGGCTTGTGTAGGCTCGTGCAGCGACCCCCTGAGGCCTGCGGTGGTTGCCTCTGGTTTCTTACTAAAAGCCACCTTTTCAGTTCTGTTCCTCAGTCAGCATTTCAGAGCGTGGACTGAGGAGCTACACTGCCTGGGTTTCAATCCTATCTCTGCCATTTAACTAGTGCGGTGACCTTGAGAAAGTCACTGAGCCTCTAGGTGTCTTTGTTTCTCCATTTGTAAAATGGGGAGCGTCTTGAGAATTAAATCAGCTAATATTTGTAAAGTGTTTACAACAGTGTGTGGCCTACTTTAAGTACTGTGTACGTGTTCTGTGAAATAAAAAGTACCGGCAGTTAAGCCCTCCCTGTGCCGTCCCCTCCCCCATCTCTTATTTTTGTTCTCTAGAGTTAGACCAAAGACTGCAAAGTAGGCTGGGAAAATTCCTTTAAAGCCAGATCATTTGCAGAGCATTTTCTGAGGAGCTGGGGTTTTTCCCAGCTTTTGTCAATGGTGAGGTTTTAAAGAGGGCATTTGGCCCCATAGCCTTGGGTAGATCTTTCTGTTGCATCCCATGATGGCCAAGCCTGGTAACAGGAGGTTTCTAGGTGTGCTGTGAGGAAGGACCCCACACATGTTCTGGCTCTGTGTCATCAGGCTATGAGGGAACTCTGTGTGCTCAGTGACCCCTCTTCCAAAATAAGCCCCCGCTTTAGACCTGTCCATCCTTTTTCTCATCATAGTATACAGATTGCTTCTTGAAATTGTGTTTTGGGGTAGACAGGTGTTGAGGAAAATAAAGTACGCTATTATTTATGTCCATATGGAAAATTTTAGTCACATTTTCATACCTGGAAGAAACCTGAAGAGAAATCTGACTGGACATACCTTTATTTGAGAAGTGTGGAACTAACAACACAAAGGATTTGAGATTTCCTTATGCTTAGGCTAGTTCCTTGACTGTGAACTGTGACCAGAATTTACTACCCTACAGGGATTGGAAAGCAGCCTTTCCTTTTTAAGAGTGTACTTGAGTTGGAAAGACATAGCAAGGATGTGGGTGTGCTTTGTTCTGAAAGACAGGAGTTTTAGCATCGACATCCACAGCGTGGATCAAATAAATTTACTTGGTAGACGCCCACCGTATGCTTGACTTCACCATCCTTGTCCTGGTTTCTTGGAACATTTTGGAAAGCTCAGCCCCAATTCTTCTTGAGTTTCACACTTAGAACTGCAACCAAAGGGAAGACCTCGATGTACAGCCCAGGGCTGCCAGGGAACGAAGTTTAGTCAGACTAATCCGGAGCCTGGGGAGAGTGAGGCTGGTGTGGTGTGGTAGTCCCAGCCGCAGTAAGTGCTGTCCATTATCTGGTGAGACATGAGCCAAGTGGTTGAGTTCTGCGTTGTCCTCGGTACCCTGTGGTGTGGTAGTGAGTTAGGCCCTCCGAGGGGGATCTCGAAGAGGTGGGTGGTAGCTGCAAGATGGCATGTGTGTTTTGATGTTTCTCCCTAGAATCTCTCCTGTTTCCTCATCTGTTCCTGACGCCCGAGAATTCTGCTCCCTGCCCTTTTACTCTTTGTGACGGCTAACTGTCCAACCTCAACAGCTGGGGAGAAGTTATTTGAGGGTTCCCTCTTTGTTTTTCTGCAGTAGAGGTCTCACCCTCTGAGAATGGTGGCAGGTCTTTTCTTTCATCTGAATACACGTGCATTGACTTCTCACATGTTCTGTAAAGTCCTCTCTCCTTGGAGGAGTTTGAGGGCTTCTGCACGCTCAGGTTGTGGAACATGAGATGAGACCATAGAACATGCCAGCAACTGGACACGTCTCTTCCAATGGCCTTCTGGGCTCTGCTTCACCTCATATGCCACCCAGGTAACTTTTGGGTGGTACCATAAGGAAATTCTATGCAGAGAGTTCTCTGATGAGGGGGAAGAGTTTCCTTAAGTATGTTCTGTGAATTTTATTTGCATGTGGAAATAGGTGACATCCATTTGACCTGGCAAAAAAGCATAAATTTTTATTTTTTGAAGAAAATGAAGTTTGTAATCATAATAAATTCAAATATGCATATTATATTGAGGAAAAGAATTTGAAATGCCTTCCTTTATTCTAGAACTATAAAATCTTTCATGAAATGTTTGCATATTTTATAGATGGTTATGTGAAAAGTGTTCTTGTTCTGTTAGAAAATACTAGTTCGGTGTATGCTTTGTGCTCTTTATTGCATAGGAAAAGTGATTTCTAACTTTGGCTTGTCATCCAGATCAATGGGATTAACATGGGAATGGCATTAGCCCTGGGTGCCAATCTCTTACTAAACTCTGATTTTCTAGTGCTGTCTTTTCATGTTGCTGTTGGGGGTGGTCTGTACTTTTCCTTAGGCCAGCTTTGAGCAGAGCTTATCTTTTGGGTTTATTTTCATGTTCTAAGAACTGAAGAGGGTGTTTGCTTTGAGAAGTTGGCACCATGTGACTTCCTCCTGTAGCTGCTGTGGAGAAAAGGATAACGTTTAATGCAGGGACAGTGGGGACCATCCCTCTGAGCTGGCAGTAGGACAAAGCGAGGGTGTGTTCTTTTCTTAGCTCCCCTTGGCCTCTCTGCTGAGGCACTAAATGGTATTTGCTCTGCATGGGGCACATGAGTGAGTTCACCAGGGGTTTGGCATTTCAGGGAATAAAGCATAGTGTTTAGTATCTTAACAAATCAAGAATCAATTATCTGGGAGAATAAGCAGAAGATTTTTTTATGTCTGGGATAGATTAGTTTAAATGCTAAAACCAGTCCTTGTGGATTAAAGAAGCATTTGGAGGCAATGGAGTATATTTTTAAAATGCACTTGACATCATACACCAAAAAGGAATTAATAGATCAGTACCTGGGTTTCATGTCTTAGGGGAACAGTGTTGGTTTTTTGTTTTTTTTGGGGGGGGGTGGGATTCCAAGGTATTATCAATTTGTATGTAAATGCAGTTGATTCTGATAGAATTGCAGGGGGAAATACTGTCATCAAACATCTGGTTAAAGCATGTGACTTAATTATTATCTTTAAGCATTCAGGCCACTTAGCTTTATTCTCATTCTTCTTTCCTTTTTTCTGAGAGATATTGGTCAGACTTATCTTGAAAACCACAGGAGGAACAGTCATGGTGTTGGTGGTGGTGCTCTGGGGAGATATTTAAAAGGGGAATTACAGTAAAGGTAGTGAAAATTGGTACTTCTTGAGACTCTGTCAGATCTCTCCCTGTCCAGCACACACCCGTAGGGTCCCATTGAACATCACCTAGGCTGTATGATGTTAAGTACCCAGGAATTTCGGATTTCATTTGTATTAGTCCGCAGCAGACTTTAAAACAGTATGAAACAAGTACGCAAAACGCTCCAGAAAAGCTTCTTCTCATGAAATTCCATGTAGCATGACCTGGTTTCAGCTGCGCTAAGAGCGGTAGAGCCCTACATGGTCTAGCAGTTAATTGCCGCCTCCTGACGGCACATGGGAGAAGAATGAGGCACAAACAAGTCAGCTGCAAGAGAAAGGGAGCAGGGGTCGACAGTAGAGAAGACTGTCGCCCCGAACAACTCCTCGGTCTCATATTTATTAAAAAGTAGGTAACAACCAAACGAAGAAGCCAGAGTAGGTTACACATTGACCATGAGTCTTGTAGATAAGTAAGAAGAAGGACAAAATATGTCTGGTCACGTAGCGCATGACCTATAGTGAGCAAACCCAAACAAGAAGGTTGTCTAACTAACTGCAGGTGCTCTCCGGGGAAGGGGAGATAACGGAAAAATGAAGCAGGCGGCGTTCCGCCCTGAGCGGGCCGGGCGTTCCCAGCTGCTCGGCTTCCATGAAGCAGGCGGCATTCCGCCCTGAGCAAGCCAGGCATCCCCAGCTGCTCGGCTTCAACGACGTATATCGTCCTCTCCCCCCAGAGGCCCATTGCCAGTACATGTTTTTCTTAAGTCTATATCTAAGCATGCTTAGTAACTAATATAATTTCTCATAGGTTATAGTTTAAGCAGTACATTGTCCTGAGGGACGGTTACATTTCCCCCTTTTTGTTTGTTCAGAAGCAGGAAAGTTGATTTTGCAATTTCTCGATCCATTAGTCGTCGGAAGGATTTTCTCGTGCATCTGAGGACTAAGCATAAAAAGATTATAGCAATAAGAATTATCATTCCACCTATAATGCCAAGACCAGTTTGTTTTATCCAAGTAAAGGGGTTTAGATTAGACAGAATATCATTAATCCTTTGTGCAAAACTCACTTTTGGAACTAATTGTAACGATGAGTGAGTAATGCCTTGAATAGTATCTTGAAGCCGTTTAATATCTAAAGTTAGATTATCGCCATAATGATTGGTAATATGACGGCGAATCTTGTTCCACGATATTTTTGATTCGTTATAGGCATAGGGAGTAACACAGAAGGAAGAAACATTCCAATCACATAAAAGATGAAGCCTGAGCTTTATATTTTGAAGATCATCATATATATCTGGCTGATTTTAAATCAGAGATTTTTTCATCTAATTTTTCATCTATGATTGTTTGTTGATTCCAAGCTTTGCTAGCATTCTCATGCCACTTTTGTACAAATTGTGTAGTTTGTACAGTCTGATGCAAAACTATTCCTGCAGTGGTAGCCGTAGCAGTAATGGCTATAATTCCTAGGATAGTTGTTATAAGCAGTCCAAGAAATTTTTTCATTCTATGGACTAAGTTCTTTAAAACTGTTAAAAGTACATACATGTCTGGAGAGCTTTCCCAAACACGGTGATGTTTCACCGGTAACCAGATGCCTATTCTTCTAGCTATGAGAATAATAGAATTGTCTGTGTAAACATTCTTGTGCACACAAGTGAACATTTTACATTTGGGACAGTTTATTTCTCTAATGTTATGATCAAAAGTCATTTTTCCAACAACAAAGACATAGGGATCTCTAACACACGCTCTTACCCATTCTTCTCTCATTAGGAGAAAGAAGAATGCATAAGAGTTGGACTGATGAATGTAAGAGTCGTTCCAAATTCTAAGGTGGTTTAAAGCGGCGGTGACTTTCCATAAATTTTTTTGTCTTTTATGAAAGTCAACAAAAGGGGGATGGCGCAGAGAGTCTTTGTCCATGCCAGACCAGAGGCGCATTTCCCCAAGTTAGGATTTGTGGTATGATGAGGTGATCAAAAACTTGCCATTTTAAATTTCGATGAGAGGAGCAGTGCAATTGGTGGCTGCCATCCCCTTACGGGACCAGTCCCATACAATTCCATAGGAATCATTAATGACAACACTGGGATAAGAATCTCGACAGTCCTCCCACAAGGGGCGAATTCCCTCATTGGACCATATCTGCATCATCTTGCATTTGGGAAGAGGGGGTGCTGCTATGTTATAGCTAGGACCCCGATATTTGTTGGCTAGGAATCCTTTAGTAGAGAGTAAATGAAATTGAACTTTAGTAAGACTATTATTAGTAGGAAAGTCCACCAACCATCTTTGATCATTAGGGATAAGACAACTGGAATGATTGCCGATACATATTGGTCTATTTTGATATCCTAATGTAAGATTAATGTTTGTGCCCACCTCTTGGGGCAATAATGGCAATCTATGATCCAATATTCCAGGTACCCATTTTGAGGCATTCAAATAAATTGGTATTATGTCTTCTCCCCACTCTACTGGACGGAGCAGGGGAGGATTAGGTATATAAGCCCAGTAAGTAAAGTTATTTATTTGTGTATAATATCCCAGAAGACTTACGGCTACCGTGATGAGGGTCATCATAGTACATCAGATGTAGAAATAGTAGCAATATCGATATGCTGTAAAACATACACTGTATATAAAGAATTAGATAACAGATTAAATGCAGAGAAAACATCTTGAAATAATGTAATAACTGCCATTAATTTTGATTTCTGTGCTGAAAGACCTGGAGTAGATATGATTTTTGAGGTAGGACCATAATAACAGGCTTTACCTTTGACAGAGCCATCAGAAAAGTAAGTAGGGGCATCTGTTATTGGATTTTTACAAGTAATTTTAGGAAGGACAAAAGCAGTACGTTTTAAAAAGGAAACAACAGGTAAAGAGGGATAATGAGAAGAAGTGTTTCCAGTAAAGCCACTAAGGGCAATTTGCCAATTTAAATTATTTTGGAATGCTATTTCAATTTGTGTCTTATTCAAAGGCAGAACTATAACTTTCGGATCATATCCCTGTATTTGGCGAGGTTTTTTTCTTCCTAATTGAATAATACTGCCAATATGATTAAATTTTTAACATGTTTCATTGTTTTTTTTTCAAACCCATAAACCAAGGCAAATAAAAGTCACTTTCCCCAAGCCTTCTACGACTTACTATACACCCTCAAGTTTAGCGTTTACTATCTTCTTTTATGTTCTGGTGCAACCAGACATTTTTACTTTAAGACAAAACTACTCATTTTTTTAGGCCCTCTTTGTGTGTGTGTGTTTTAAACTTACTACCAGTTAATTGCCTTCCTTTTTGTTTTTCAGACAACACTAAAACTTTTAACAAAAACCTTACGGCATTTTTCTTTCTTTTTTTCCTTCTTTTTTTTTTTTTTTTTTTTTTCTTTTCAGCTCTGTCTGCCCACAGTTAAAACATTGTCCTTTAAATTTTCCTGTGGTCAGAGCAGCCATCGCTTGGGCTAACAAATCAGCTTTATAAGTCTCTGTTTCCTCATCATTCCCCAACGAACAATTTTGACCCTTACATCTTTATAAGGTTGTTGAAGGTGGAAGGTCTCATCTTCTGTAACTTCTTCCTGCTGAATAGGGGCGTAGAGTTGTTCTGTTATTGGAGGAAGCGGGGGAGGAGATTCCTCCTTTATATATACCTTTACAATGACTTTAGTAATTTCTTTATCCTTTGGAATAGCATATTTAGGTTCCTTCTTTTTAGCTTTTCCTGAACACTCATTATCGCTATCCGAATCAGGGGTTTGTAAAGGCTCCAAAACGGAGCGAATAAGGGTCCAAGTAGGCCATATAGTAATCGGAATTGATTTTCCTTTAGCATGCAAGAATTTTAAATCATGACCTACCTTTTCCCATGTCTGTAAATCTAAAGTCCCTAATGTAGGGAACCAGGAGCAATGTTCTTTAATTACTTTTAAAAGCTCCAAAAGTTGGCCCTCGCTGACCTTTGCTCCTCCCGCCTTTAGGAGCCCTCTCAATAAACATACGTAAGGGCGATAATCTTTTGTGCTCTCTAGATTTCCCATACCCTGCGATAAGTACCCACAACTCACCAGCGGGAAAAAGGCACGGCCGTGCACACAAACACGTTGGGGCTTCTTCTCCTGTTTTGTTTCTCCTCTCTGGTTTCTGGTCTCTGGTCCCTGGTCCCTGTTCGGGCGCCAGTTAATGTTTTCCCCAACAGCTAACAGTGACCCCCCAACACCTTTAAAAAGGAAAAAGAAGCAAACAGCTTTATGCAAGAACAACTGGCATACAGTAAACGGCATTTCAAGTCCACAGTTTCATAAATTTTGTCATGTGTATATACCTGCGAAACCACCACCCCATCAAGGGAATGAAACAGCAGTCTTGCCCAGAAGTTTCCTCTTACTGGTCTGTTAGGACACCCTCCAGTGTCCCCCCCCCCCCCCGACCCCCCTGCCACCGCTGTGCCAAATCAGGCAGTTCCTAGTATTTTCCATCCCTAAAGATTAGTTTGCATTTTCTAAAATTTTAAATAAATGGAATAATACTGTTTGTACTTTTTTGTTTGTTTTTTCAGTCAGCTTAATTATTAGATTCATCTGTGTTGTAACATATGTTAATAGTTGATTACTTTTTATTGCTAAGTAATGTCGTATTGAATGGGTACAGTTTGATTATCCATAGTTTAATAATCCATCCATTTTTCTGTTGGACATTAGGGTTGCTGATAGTTTTTGGCCATTATAGATAACACTGGGAAGTATGATTGGTAAATTTTCTCCCAACTTGTGGCTCGTGCTTCCAGTCTCTTTATGGCATTGATAGAAGAACAAATGTTTTTACCTTCGATGAAGTCTTTGTTATCAGTTTGTCCTTCAAATGAACATGCTTAGCCATCTTTGCCTAATCCAGATCACAAAGCTTTTCTCCTGTTTTTTTTCCAGAATGTTTATAATTCTGAATTTTACAGTTTTGAATTTTAAGTTTATGATCCATTTTGGATTCAGTTTGTGTATGCGTGAAGTATGGATTGATGTGCATGTTCTTGCTTGTAGGTATCGAATTGTTCTAGCGCCACTTGTTGAACAAATGATGCTTTCTCTCCTGAATTGTTTTTTACCCTTGTTGGAAATCAGTTGTCTTTATTTGTGTGTGTCTATATACAGACTACACTCTTTCTCATTGGCCTATTTGCCTTTATAGCAATACCACATTGTTTTGATTATTGTGGCTTTATAGTAAGTTTAAATATTAAGTAGTGTTGGTTCTCCATCTTGATTTTTTTTTTCCAAAATTGTCTTGGCTATTCTAGGTTCTTTAATTTTGGAATCAGTTGGTCAATTTCTACAAAAACAGAAACATGTTGAGATTTTTACTGGAACTGGATTAATGTTATAGATCAGTTTGAGAAGCTGTGAAGTTTTCCAGTGGTTGTTACAATGAAACTCTAGTCTTAGAGATGGATTAGGGAGGATAAAGTGTGAGTTGTTAGAGTGTGGAGAGACAGGAATGGAGTTGGATCCCAAGATGGACTGATGGAGGAGCTGGGTGGCGTAGGTGGGGGAGCCTGAGTTGAGGAACGAATGACTATAAATGAGCGAGCAAATATTTTATCAGAAAAATTCCCTCAGAGAAGCCCAAGAAAAATGGTTGGGTGATTCATTCTGGGAGTAGGTCAGGTAATTATTTCAAGCTGAAGTTAGAGGGAAGTAGGCACATTTCTTCTGGAAAGAAGAGTGTAATGGAGAGCTCAGGATCAGCATAGTCGGGAAGGGAGGAGGAAGACATGAACAGATGAGATTCTAGAACCTCATGTGTTCATGGAAAGCTTGTGATGCAGGGAACAGAAGGCTAGCATCATACTTTAATATTTTCTGCAATGGCTCAGTCTAACAGAACAATGAAGGTTACTTGTGCACTTGAATGGTGGTTGATCTAGAACAGTGGTTCGCAACCAGGGGTGATTTTTGTCCACAAAGAGGATATTTGACAATGCCTAGTGACATTTTTGATTGTTGCAACCACTGGGAGAGTGGGATTTCTTTTATCACCTAGTGGGATGCTGCTAAACAATGTTCAGGGAAACCTCCCCCCCCCACAAAGTCTTATCTCCCCAAAATGTCAATAGTCCTCAAGTTGGGGAACCCTGGTCTGGAGAGGAAGGACTAGAAAAGAGAGTAGAATGAGAGTGAAACTGATAGGTTTCTCTGGCTCCTCCTGTCTGTATCGTCTTGAGGAGAACTACTCCGTTGGGCAGTGACCATGGACAGTTATTCTGGATGATCAGGAATTAGTCTGTGGAAATCTTCAGGCATGTTTCCAGAAGATATCTAAAAATGTTACCAAATAAAGCTAGTTTAACAAAATCATGGCTTGACTACAGATAAATGGAAGAAGTGTTGGACATCTGAGTTAATTTGCTTAAGGAGAAATTATTTGTTTAGACATGGCCGTGGCCATAGATGAATATCAATTGAGGTACTATTGATTGCAGGTCATATAGAAAAGTTCACTCATGGGGCGCCTGGGTGGCTCAGTGGGTTAAAGCCTCTGCCTTCAGCTCAGGTCATGATCTCAGGGTCCTGGGATTGAGCCCCGCGTCGGGCTCTCTGCTCAGCAGGGAGCCTACTTTCCCCTCTCTCTCTGCCTGCCTCTCTGCCTACTTGTGATCTTTCTCTCTGTGTCAAATAAATAAATAAATCTTAAAAAAAAAAAGTTCACTCAAAGTGGCTGAAAAAATAAATGAACTTGACTAGCTCATGTAACTAAATGGGCCACAGTCCTGGCAGGGGTTGATCCCAAGGTTCAGTGTTGACACAGGACCCCATTTCTCCTTCATCCCATTCGAGCTTTCCTTCGTAGCTCACACATGGCTGCCAGGAGTTTTCAGGGTTATTTTTTCTTATTCACTCTCGTCATGAGAAGATATTTCTTCTCCTTTCATTATGAGGATTTTTTTTTAAAGTGTGCCATCTTAAATTATGTGTCCCCCTTGAATATGGTAACATTAAAACAATTCTTCCATTAGCTTGGACTCATGCTATACGGTACGGTAGCCACTAGCCACATGTGGCTATTGAGCTCTTGAAATACAGCTTGTCTAAATTGAGATACGAAATAAGAATGTGGAATAGCTAATTAATAATTTGTACGTTACGTATATGTTGAAACAGTAGTATTTTGGGATTTATTGAGTTAGAATGCAAGTACATGATTGGAAATACTTCCATGTGTTTTTTTTTTAATTACGTTTTAATGTGACTACTAGAAAATTGAAATTCTAGAAGTGGCTCCAGTTGTGTTTCTTGTCTACAGAATTGGCTTAGACCATTCGGGTACTCCTGGGAGTCTGACCCATTCGAACCACATGGCTAACAGACATACGGGAGAGAGATGGAGTGGTTACTGGGCAAGCAATTAAACATGAATACTGTGGTGACTGGCGTAATCGAAGAAAGTAATAGTTATTTGCTACTGTTTCACTGAGGATGAATGTCCGGAAATACTGCCCTACTACCACTAATAAGAGTTAATAATTGTTTCTTAAATATATTTTTGAAAATTTTAAGAGTATCATGGTGCCCCTAGCCACTAGTGAAACAGCACAGAAATACACTAAGAGAAAGTGAGTAATCCTTCTCCCTTGTAATCCCTGTTTCCACTTTGAGCCGTAGGTAGGTGTTGTCAGTCTGGTCTGTATTCCTCCATGCCTTCCTTCGTGTACATATGAGTGCATTCCCACACGTCGTTCTGTTGCTGCTGTGCCTGCCATTTTAAGAATGGGATTATGGCACTTCAGTTTGCTTTTCTTACCTTACCAGTTTGCTTTTGTTACCTCCAAGTTAGCATCTACCAATTTATCCTGTTCTTTTAAATAATTACATATTATAGATATACCACATTTCATTTAACTATTTCTCCCATCACTGGGTGTTCATGCTATTTCCAGGCCCCCCTCTTCCTCTGCCGCACAACAAACAATGCTGCAATAAACATCTTTGTACCTGCGTCCTTACGTACTGGTCCTTTTTTTTTTTTTCTTCTATAGGATAGATTCCCAGAAGTGGAATTGCTTGGTCAAACGGTATGTGTATTTTTAATTTTAACAGTTAAAGCTAAATTATTTTCCTCAAAGGAATAGCAAATGACATTTGCACGTAAGAGTGCCCATTTCCCACATTCTCATCAGCATTAGATGTCGTTGCTCCTTTTAATTCTTTACCAATCTAATTAATACTGATCATTCATTTACATTTTCTTCACTACTGTTGATGTTGAGAATATTTTCGTGTTTATTATCCATGTGAATTTCTCTTTTCTTCACTTCATCTTTGTTTCCACTGCCCATTTTTCTGCTTGCTAGTGTTTTTCTTTTGTATTTTCTGAGAGTTACTGTGTTTTAGAAATGTTAATCCTTGGTTATATGTGTGCAAATGTATCTTTACCGTTCTCTCTGTGTGGGATGTCTTTTGCCACATGAAAATTGTTAATTATTTAATCAAATATGTCTTTTTCTTTATTGCTTCTGAGATAATCTGTTTTGTTTGGGGCAGTGTGTGCATCTCAAGGTCACATAAATATTTTCCTCTATTTTCTCCCCAGTTTTTAAAATCTCCAAATCTGACTACAATTTTTAAGTTTTATACATGATACGAAGTAGGATTCTGTCTTTACTAGTTTCTAGTTATTATAAGAACCTTTATCATGGGATTGAAATGTTATCTTGCCACATATAAGGATGCCATATATATTTGGATCTATTTCTGGACTCCGTATTCTGATCCCTATCCATTTCTGTGCCAACACCATTCTGTTTTGAATGCAGTGGCTTTCTAGTGAGTTGTAATGTCTGGTAAGTTGCCCTTCACTGATCTTCTCATAGTTTTCATTGTTGTTTTAGCCATTTATTTTTTTCATACTTAACTTTAAAACTTAAAGTTGGAGAATTTTATCTGAAATGTCTTGAATATAAAAGGTCATATAACAATATATGATGAATAAAATTAAATTAGTAATTCTCAGTTTGGGGATCTCTTCACTTGATATTACTAATTGGAAAATATTGATAAACTGGGGACTTTTTTCTTCTGTGACTTTTGATTCTTTAAATACGATTTTACTTTGTGTCTGTGGTAATTGTACAATTACCTCAAAATGGAGAACTGGGGGTTACAGGCATGACATGTTGAAATCTATCCAAAAATTAGATTATTGCATTACGGCTACAGTGATGAATTCTCTCAGCGACTGTGACCTTATAATACTTTGTATTTCTGTTTATGTGCGAAACTATAAAGTATACTCCGACTTGGATTGGTTGATGGCTATATACATAATATAAACAAAGAACCGTAGGTGGGCATAACAAACCATGTATTTTGTGATCTTTTGTGGTTTCATTCTTCTAAACCTTAAATAATCTTGACCTACGAAACTGTCACACCTGAAGTTTTGGGTAAAGTTGTCTAATATTTTACATATTTTTGATAATTCTTAACTTTATGTTACCGTGATATGATAACTTAATTGTGTTCACTAATATTCTCAATTGCTTTTTGGAAACTTTACTTATAATATTAAAACACTAAATAACTTTGTGTTTTTCTAAGGGGATTTGAAATATTGTAGCTAAACACTAAAACTGCATGTGATTAAAAATAATAGTAATGTAGTCTTACAGATACATATATATATACAAACACACACAAGGTCTGTATTTTGCTTATGAAAGCAAAGGGACATCCCCATGTTGGTTCCACCCATGTTTCATTGATTAATTAGAAAAAACCATTAGTTCTGTGGCCAAAAATGAAATGGTAAAATAATGTATTGTGATTATTATTGAATGAAATACTCGGACAAAAAACAATTATGTTTTTAAAAAATGAGATTCTTCGTACTTTTAATGGTATTATAATTCATATAAATGAATTGGTATGGCAATTTTGGGCCTGTGTATGAATATTAAAGATGGTCATTTAGAAAAGAGAGAGGGAATTCATTTAAATTATTCACACTGTGACCCAAAAAAGGACTTAGTTTAGTTAGAGTTAAATTTAAACCATCTATGGGAAATTTGAATCTTTATTAAATCATAGAGAGCCAAGTAGAATTCTTCCCTTCTCGTCTAAAGAAGGTAACGAACGGTTAGCTCCCGGCTTCCATCCAGCTCATAGATCCAGTACCATCCTGCAGACACTCCATGTCCCTGCATTCTGGCCTCTAATATTACTTTCCACTAAAGGTCAGCCAGACACTTTCAGAAACATAACTGGCAGCCATGATGGGAGTAGGGAACATTTTTTGGTTTCGGAATGGATTTGTTTGTTTTTGTTTTGTGCTAAAGCTCAAGGATGCTTTCATCAGTGTGTGTGGAGGTGGAGCTGACATGAGTCAGATGAACCCAACTGAAGGAACTTCTTCTGCAGGCCCCTAGTGAAAATTCCAGGGACAGAGGAAATGGTACTTAGAAGCCACTGAACAAGTTGAGCCTACCAAAAGCCCCGAGCAGCGGATCTTGTTCTGTCATAGGTAACAAATGATATAAAGGGTGCTAAATAAAAGGCTTATCATGTTTCTGGTGTTGCCAAAGAGACTGTATTTTAATCCACTCAGATTCTGTTTCCTGTCGTCAAGTTTTAATCAGGATCAACCCTGACAGTTGATAAACATAAACTTAAAAAGATATCACTGGAGTATATTTTAAATACAGTCATGGGTATAAATTCCACATTGTTAATTTTAAGACAAATTTGTTATTTATTTATTTAAGATTTATTTATTTATTTGACTGAGAGAGAGAGAGAGAGATAGCAAGAGAGGGAACACAAGCCGGGGGAGTGGGAGAGGGAGAAGCAGGCTTTCCGCTGAGCAGGGAGCCAAATGTGGGGCTCGATCCCAGGACCCTAGGACCATGACCTGAGCCAAAGGCAGATGCTTAATGATTGAGCCATCCAGGCGCCCTGACAAATTTGTTTTTAAATATATGCAGGCTACTGCAGGAACTAAAAAGCATAGTAAAGAAAAACAGTACGTAAGTGTATGATAAAGTTAATAATAAAGAAATTGTTTTTAAAACTAATGTCAAAGAGTTAAGACTTCAAGTAGCTCTAGGGCTGCCTGATCGTAGAGACTCTGGAAGATTTGTTTAGAATAGGATAGAGAACCCCTCTCTGTGTTTGTCAAACAAAACATAAACATCCATCATAAATAAACTTCATCAATAACAAACATAAACCACCATCTCTGCTCAGGAGTTGGAGTGACTGTTAATCACAAACAGTTTTTTTCTCAAAGCCAGAAAAACCACGGTTCCTACAGTGTCCCAACAGCTTGTTCACAAACCCACTCTGACTAGAGGCCTTGAAGTCCGACACGGGGAGGAAACAAGAACTAGAATAATCAGAGTAATGCTCACAGGACAGGAAGAATGAGGAGGAAAATCTCCCACATCAGCAACATTACATAGAATACGTCACCTGTGCTGATTTAAATGAATTGACGAGGGTTTCGTGGAACCCCTGCACTTGACATAAAGATGTGAAGCCAGTGATGATATTCCTGTGCTGACGGAAAAACAGCGACGTAGCTCCCGGAACATCGCAGGTATTGGGTTCGAAGCAATATTCCCGAAGCCTGCGGATCTCATTCCTGGACCTAATGAGATGAGGTAAACCGAACCCACCTTAACTAATAGGCATTCTTAATGCAGATCACATTGAAAAAACAACCTTATGTGATATTGTACTTTCAAACAATGAAAAAATCTTAAACTAGAAATTAAAACTGAATCAAGGTAAATATTTTGTGCAGATTTTCACTTTAAGATTTGCAAAGGTTGCCTCCAAATGACCAAGGCAGAATGTAACTTCATGTACCGTTGGAGTAATTTAATACTATTCTCTTGCTCTTGTTAAAATGTTACCCTCCCTGCGTATCACTTTCACATGTTTGGCACCGTCTTAAATTGTCTCCAAGTACAGTATCGCCGGTTTCTCATCTTTATTTTGCTTTAATCTACTGTTAGACTATGTTACCCCTTGCACACATGGGAGGTGAAAGAAAATATCGATGCAACAGATCCCGTGTAAAGTGTGAGACTTCCATGCTTCGATTTTAAACAGGTCTGTTGGTAATAAAGTGTAGTATCATCAGAGAAGATTTACGTCTTTAGGAGTAAGATCCCACCCTGTCCCTGGGCGGGTGGCAGAAATTATAAATCAGCTCTGAGTGTGACGTAAGCTCTTGTCTTTTCTGCTGTCGGGCCGTTTCGCCCTTGAGAACTGTGTTGAGACTGCTCCATTATGCAGGTTAGGCCGCTGGATCAGTAATCAATGACCCTTCCTCTCTGTGCCTTAAAGAGGAAACCTGCTTCTTTGGGGAAACCTCTTTTTTTTTTTTTTTTTTTTTTTGGGAAACCTCTTATGAGCTGGGGACACATACTGCCAGCTGCATCTAACTTCCAAGTTAAGTTATGTCAAAGGACGACTTTTAAAAATGACACATTAAATCTGACCCTGAGTTATTAGTCCCCACGTTATTTTTGTACATCTAAATGTGGCAATGTCAGTCTTCTTGAGTTTTCTGTTGTCATTTCTACTACCATTCAAATTCTAATGAATGAAATAGCTATTTGGAGGAAGAAGAAAAAAAAAAAAAAAAGGACCACCTCCTTTGGTACCTTCTCCTGCTATTGGATTTTTCGAAGGCCAGCTTACAATCTCTTAGAAAGGGGTAGGACTATTGAAATGTATGAATAGAAAACTTCAAAAGTGAACCTCTCAAAGCAGTAGAATATAAAGATATTTTAAATATAATTGCAGCTGTATTCAGTAGTAGGAAAAAAAAATCAAAGCATTTCTCCTTAATGCCATCCTGAGGTATGGAACATGTTGTAAGAATGAGTAGAATATTCACAGGAAGGGAGGGCACCTCAGCGTTCTCCAGTTTAGGACAGCACATGTCCCCCAACCTTTAATTTATCTGACCGGGTCTCCACCAGATCTGTGAAGGCCCCTTCATTTTCATCTTCTTAGACACCCAGCCATGGAGCATAAGATCACATTTGTAGGGACCCTGTGACTGAACAAATATTTTCCTTTACATGGTGCTTTCAGAAGAATCCTTTTATCTTCTAGAGGGCCAGGCTCCTTGGATGTCTGAACAATGAAGAATCTTAGCAAGCTATTTCCACACCAGAACCCTTGGAGCTTAACATACTTTGAAGTAGATTGCTCCCCATTGCAGGGCCACAATAAAAAGTGGGTTTTTTTTCATAGTCTTTGCATTGATGTTTGCAAAGCCAGATGGCTTTGTGAAATGAGCCCCAAAGCAGTATAACTGATTAAAAGAAATGCCAGGTAGTTGAAGGCTTTCGTACCCAATGTGAGCCTGACAAAGAATTGTTCTCTTGGGGTCCGTTAATATTGGGGAATCTCACGCCCATCTTTAGGGGTCAGCCAGTGACAATTGAGACAGGTGTTGGTAGCAGGAGCCTTAAAAATGAAGGCTGAAAAAAATCTCTCTAGCTAGCCATTGGGAGACCTGCCTGAAAAAGAAAGCAAACGGGCCAGTGACGAAGTGCTTTGAGGGCTGTAGGTACCTTGTGAGGCTGTGGCTCGCATACTTTAGGTTATCCTCTCATTTTTGGCTTGCTAGTGCTATATCCTGAATCTGCATGCACAGGAAACCCCAAAGGTTCCTCTGCCTCATGCCTTGGGGCCGCTGCCATCCTGCTTCTCTGTAAATGACTCAGTTGAGGAGGCCAGAGCTCTGGCTCTTTTTTGTTACCCCCATAGAAATCATTCTGCTCGTGTTTGTAACCCTGAGCGCTGACCTTAACCTGAGAGCACAGTCCTGTATATTTCAGGCTGTTGGTTGGAAGACTGATGGAATCTAGCCTTGTCGCTAGAGGCATTCAGAGATGTAACAAATTGTTCTCTGGCTTCATAACCCACCATCCGATGATTGGGAAATGGGGTTCAGAGCAGAAGCAAACTCGAAGATGAACTTTAAAAACCTGTCATAAAAGAGGGAGCTGGCCCTGAGTTTGGTTGTTTTTCCATCGTCAGAAAACACTTCAGTCCTGCAATGTATGTTATGTGATAGAGGCTCGAAAACCAGACCTTCCCGTTCCATTTTGTCCCTGTTGCCGTCTCCTGTCACTGACTCATCAGACGTGGTGCTGACATGCTGACAGAGCAGTGATGGCAGAAGACCGGAGACCACTGCTGCGTGGAAATAGCTAATTTATGAAGAGTTGGTGCGTTGTAATCTCTCTGAGCTTCTCTGGGTCCTTGTAAAGAGGAAAAGAATTCAAACCTGGAGGCGTTTACAAGCACTGTTCTTATGGCAGAAACTGATATGTGTATTCCTATTGTCCATTTCTTGAGTAATGTATAATTTATAATATCTTAATAAGTTGCAGCCAAATGGTCTTTATAGAAAATAATAACTTCTATCAGTCACACAGGTGACCATTATAAAACTAGAAAATACAGCCAGGAGAAGATGCATTCAAAATTACCCCTTATCTTATCACTTAAAGAAAAGATAGTTTAAAAAGCAGAGAATGTAGCTTTCACTTGTGTCTTTTGATGCATTAAATAATTTTTCCTTTAGGTGTGTACAGTGTTAGAGGCTCCTAGCATTTAAGAAATGGAGTATCATTTTATTTTGCTGTGAAAATTCTCAGATCATAAAGCATTTATCGTTTTTTCCTCATTATTTCCATTGTAGAAAAAGAGAGAAGTATAAAGAATAAAAGTTTTCATCCATAATCTCACCATGGAAAGATAGTCCCTGAAAGCATTTTAGGCTATTTCTCTTTAGGCTCTTTTTAAACTCCTCATTACTTGACGATGATTGAGTCTTGGTGCGCGTTTATTTCCAGCGGGGAAGTACTTTCTGGAGCTTCGACCAGTCCTAGATGAGCTGAGTACTCCGCGTGCCCACATTTGCTGTGCCTTTGAACAGGAAGGGCCAGGAGAGCGAATCGCTGGGCTGTTACTAATGGTCATGTAGACTTGTTTAGGGTACTGAGGCATTTCCTTATTTTCAGTAATTCATTTTAGAAAACTCAAAACGCTAACATTTTTTTCTGCAGCTCTTGGCAGTATTTGTTTAGGTTCAAGGAAGCTTTTAGTTTTTATGTGCAGAAAATCACTTCTCACAACACATTTTAATAGGTTCCTGTAGTCAACAAAGAGATGATGTATTCATTTAGGGAATAGAACAGATTTTCTTTGTGTTGCTGTAACGCTTGGGGCTTTTTAAGGTTTCCCCCGAAACCAGCGCTACAGCCATTCTTAGCCAAGTTGTGGTTTGTGGAGTGATTTATTGATCAGGGAGGTTTTCCCAGAGTTGCTCAGGATATATGATTAGAGTACCTTTGTACACACTGTCCCGCTGGAATGCAGGTCCCTAGGGCCAGCAGGTTTGGGGCCCTGCTGTATCCTCCGGGTCTAGAACCATGCCTGGCATGTCGGAGTTGTTCCACAAATATTCGTAGATACTGTTTTGTGTGGTTTTAAATCCCATATTTCCCCTGTTGCTTAACACTCTCATTGACTAACTCCTTAGTCAGTTGACTGAGCAATTACTGAATTTCTACATTAAGTTGTTCCAACTTCTAATAAGAATGCGGTGAGCTCCTCAGGGTGCCTGGGTGGCTCAGTCAGTTAGGAATCTGACTTCGGCTGAGGTTGTGATCATGGGGTCGTGGGATTGAGCCCCATGTCGGGCTCCATGCTCAGCAGGGAGTCTGCTTATCCCTCTACCTCTGCCCTTCCCTCCACTTGTGCTCTCTTTCTCTCAAATAAATATTAATTAAATCTTTTTTTTAAAAAGATGTGATGTGCTCCAAATATGATGGTAGATGTTGGCTTGTCAGCTTAATGTGTTTGTGTTTAGTGCAATATTATTTCATTGTTTGCATTTAAGTCTTTTATGAAAACAGGTAAAAGTGATGAAATGGTTGCTGATTAATGTTTTAATGTTTTTCTAGTCCTCTGTGTAAAGAAGTGCAAAGGGCGCCTGGGTGGCTCATTTGATTCAGCGTCTGACTCTTGATTTCAGCTCGGGTCGTGACCCCAGAGTCCTGGGATCGAGCCCCAGGTTGGGCTCTGCATTCAGCGCAGAGTCTGCTTGGAATTCTGTCTCCCTCCCTCCCCTGCATGTGCTCTCTCTCTCTCTAAAATAAATAAAAATTTTTAAGAAGTGCAATATGAATTTAATACTATCCTAAATTCTTATTTATCCATTTGGTTTTTTTCTCAAGGAGAATTTTAAGCATAGGTGATGTAAATTTCCATTTACCAATCTGAATTGAGTGCCAGAAATAGATACCTATTCAAAGTGTATTTCCCATTGTTCTGGCTTGATTTCCCTATATCACAGATTTGTGGGGGAAGGGAACAAGTAACACAGGTGAATAACGTAGATATTAGTTGATAGGAATAAAATTAGATGTTTGTAGTTATTGCTGCCGTGCTTTTGAATACATTTATCTGATAATTATTCTTCTGATAGATGGGAGAAAGGAAAAAGAGTTAGGAGAAAAAAAAGTAACCAGTGGGTATGTGGCCAAAGAACACCATCCCTGTAGGTGGGTTGTTTTTGTGGTAAAAGTGTAAAGGCATGCGTGAGAATAATAAAGACCAGATTCGTGGTGGTGGTTACCTCTTGAGGGAGGGAGGGGAACCAAGGTCATGGATTGGGGGCGAGGGCCTCAACAGTATTTATTTTTGACATGTCAAGTTGAGTAGTTGTTGATAACCAGGTGGGTATTCATTATACTATTCCCTTCCTAGATTTTTTATTAAAAACAATAAAAGATGGAGAGCGGATGCACATAGAAGTGAGAATTCCTCCAGTTCACTTCTATTTATTAAAAGGTTTAGCTTTCTTCACCAGCTTTTTCAGCCTCTTCCATTTCCAGTGTCTTCCAGCCCCATGCTGTGGCAGGAAGGCCAGGAGAGAAAGAAAGGAGAGGTGTAATGGAAGCAGAGAAGCACGTTTGAGAGAAATTGACAAAGACAATACATTTCCATGTTTCAACTTGTTAGTCACGAGAAGTGATTACAAGGCCTCCTATGCATGGTCCTTCGCTGTCATTTTTTTCTTTGACTCAGATGCCTGTGTCTCTGCAGAAGCCTTGGGCAGTGACCTCTTGGTGTAGATCTACCCCGTGCAGACTCTGACACATAGGTACCCAACTGAGCAGTGTCTGACTTCTCATCGTCTCGGTCATAGTGGCAGGTGATCCTCGTTAGGGTGGAGGGTCCTGTGGCTTCCCCTCATTCTCACTCTGGCTTGGTGAATATTCCTGAACCACCCCATAGAACATGCATGCCTGGAGCCTCAGTTACATAAATGATGGTTGTGGAAAATGGTGGTCCTTGACAAGTAGCTTGAGGTGTGGACGCTTGAGAGAAAGGGAGCTTTGCCCCAGACTCATGGAGGTGAGTGGATGTGATCCAGTCACGCCATGTATTAGTGTGCTGGGGCGGCCATCACACAGTGCCACCAACAAACTCAATGGCTTAAATAATAGGAACTTTTTGTCTCACGGTTCCAGGGGCTAGGAGTCTGGGGTGAAGGAGTCTGCAGGGTTGGTTCCTCATGAGGTCTATGTGAGAGGATCTGTTCCAGGTCTTTCTCCCAGATCCTAGTGGTTGGCTGGCTCGTAGTGGTTTGTAGATGCATCACTTTGATCTCGGCCTTCATCATTACCTGGCATTTCCCCTGTGTGCATGACTCTTCTTGTGTCCAAATCTTCCCCTTTCATAGGAACATAGTCATTGGTCTAGGACCCACCCTTGTGATCATCTGCAAAGACACTATTTCCAAATAAGGTCGCATTCACAGGTAATGAGAGTTAGGACTAAGTATTTTCTGAGGTGCACAGTTCAATTCAAAAAGCCCCTCTCTTCTCATTCTCCCTGCTCAAATGTGGAAGGCAGATTCACCTGCCAGTAGGTGCTGTCCAGTCGAGCTTGTAGTCTGTGCAATGTCCCCTTTTTCCTGAACTCCTCTGAGTGGAAAAACACAGGGGTAAGACAAGTTACTTGTTCGGGAGAGAGCCATCGAAAGGTACACTTGGCAGAGAACAAAGCCAGCAAAAAAAAGGAGTTCGTCCTTGCTCTTTCATTTTCTTTCTATCCAGGCTCTTCTGTACACTTTGTTAGAGTAATTTATTGAAATCGAATCAATTCCACTTTAGATGATGGCAAATGAATACTATTTCTGCTCCGTTACCTGCGAAGTGGTCCTCTATGGATGAACCTGGAAACCTCTCACTATTTATCACATTGTTTCTCTGAAAATTGTGATCTAGCGTCTTAACTTTCAAGATACACCTTTAGAGTACTGCCTTGTATGTTGTTGAGATGAGCTGGGGATAGGCATCTGGCCAGGCCGAGAGGCCCTGATGGCTTTCTCCCTGCTATGTCAGGGTGCTTGGGGGAAGATGCAAAAGGACACGCAGAACCATCGTGCTCTTCCCTACTAGGAGACTGCCATCCTTGGCAGTGGTGCCTAGTTAACAAGGTTGGACCTTCAGGTGCTTCAAGGATTCCCTCAAGACAAGGCTCATGCCCGGAATGAAAACTGGCAGAGACACTGACAGAGACATCTAGCCGTGTGCGCAGTATCCGTGATTCCGTTTTGGTTCAGGGATAAAACTGTGATTTTTGTCACAGTGGTCATGTGCTCAATTAAATGACTATGCCTAACAAGCCTTCTTACCTCACAGCTAGATAAAGTTACGGTATTACATTTTGACCAGTGAGATCTATGTAAAAGTTGCTCAAGAGATAGATAGTTTGTGGGAATCCTTTTTCTTTTACTTCCTCCTTCCAGTGTGGACTGCATCTGTGTTGGCTAGAGCTCCTGCACCCATATTGGTCCCTGAGATGACCATGAGGATAGAGTTACCTACTAAGGATGGTTGCACTGAAAGGTAGAAGTCGCTTGAGTCTGACGATCTGGTAGTCACCACCCCCAACACTGGATTCTGGGCTTCTAAACCTCTTCTACCTGAGAAAGCAGTAAGCTGTTTTGTTTAAGCCACACATATGGGTTGCCAATTATATGCAGTTACAGCTACACCTAATCCTAACTGATCCAGAGATCTTCTCCATAGGAACCCCAATCACTGCCCTTTAGAGTTCACGGTATATCAGGAAGAAAAGACTAATCCAAGGAGAAGGAAGAAAGGAGAATGTCTTCCCAAGACCTAAAGAAGGACTAGTCTGTTGTGCCCCATGACATTTTTTCCCAAAGGCACCTTTTATATGAAGTCAAAGAGAAGATTATGAAACTGTATCCTGCTTAACTGCCCCCTTATTTACTCACAACTCTGTTTCCTAATAGTGTAGACAGTGTTAGTCATTCCCATTTTCTGCCAGCCAACATTGACTTTCAGCAGCATCCCTGTCTTGGCAGTACAACACCGACGTTAGTATTTCATTGCTTTTTACCGTTGTTTTAGAGAGTTGAGTTGAAAACAGGAAAGAACGTGCTGTATCAGCAATAAGAAGTGTAGCTTTCATACAGTTAATACAGCTGATACCAGAGGGAAATTATTTGGCTTTCCAAAATGGACAAATACTTAGCTTCAATCAGACATTGACTCTCCTTGAGTCGGTGGTGTGTGTAGGTGATAGCGAACGAAAAAGAACAGAATGAAAGGATGTGGACAGATTGGGAGTGTATCAGTGAGGGGTGTGTGAGCAATAATTAGAAAGTTTGAAACTTTTTTTTACTCGCTCAAGGAATGAAAAATTGCCTGATAACATGTATTTGACTTCTCGAGGAACGTATGAATCAAGAAAGTAGAGAATTGCTTTCATAGGTGGGTTCCCGATCTTTTTAGCGTCTGATTGTCCAGTACAAGGCAGTGAATTGGGAGGAAGCCAGAATGGGTGAGGCTGCTTTGGGACCGCACAGGGGCGGCCCAAGAGGAGGGATGATGGGCATTTACCCAGCTGCTGGGGCAGGACTAAGGTTCAGTACCTGGTGGTGTGGGCGAGACACACTGTGCAGCTGCGTGGGATAAATCAAGGTTTTGCCACAGCTGTCCTCGCCCTTCTTGAACTCTTCATGTTTCTCTACAGCTCTGGATTCACACCTAGCCCCTAGAGATGAAGATTTTCATAGAAGTCTGGATTTAGGGGAAACACTGCTGCTCAGAATTTACTTTATCTCTGACAAGGCCAAGTCATTTTCTGAGTGTCTCCAAGTCACAGTGATGTGAGAGTCAAAGAGGTACCTACTGTCTGAGGTACTTATAAGACCATTAATGCTCTCCTTTCATACTTAAAGTATACAAAATGTCACATTTTCTCACTGAGCGTGTTTTCCCTTATTTTTATCAGGTTTCATACATTTACCAGAGTGCTTAAAAGTTCACTCCTAACCTCATTTCCTTGTTACCCTATTTTCCCCTCAAGCTGTTGATTTTATCAATTGCACATTTACCTTTCTGGCACTTATCAAGATCCTAATTCTTTATGGTAGGAGAGGAATTTCTGCCCTGGCTTTGGATAAATGTATTCTTTCCTTGATTGGTTGGTTGATTGACTGATTGATTGGAAGAGTGGGGGGTGGGGAGGTTGGTAAAGGGAGCCTAGCTAACTCTGATTCACACAGTTTTCTTAACGCAGTCCTGATGAAGTTACTCTAGTTAGCAGTTGAACAAAAAAACAGATTGGGCATGACATTATGTTGGTTTTCATTTATTAATTTGTAGTTGTTAGTCTGTAGCAATCTAGAAGCTTTAAAAATTATTTGTATTTCATTTATCCATACTATCTATCCCTGGCCTCCATCACCGAAAATATTCAGAGTCTACTGAAAGTTGTGTTGCTGCCCAGAAGGGTTGTATATATTAAAATACTACAAAAAAGGGACGCCATTCACTTTCTCAAGTGCAGGACTCAGTTTCCCACTGAAATTCCAACCATTATGGGCATACTGACACCTGATGATGTATTGCCACTTTTTAAAAAGATGTATTTATTTGAGAGCAAGAGGGAGCATGTTCATGCTTACAAGCTAAGGGGAGGGGCAGAAGGAGAGGGAGAGAATCTTAAGCAGACTCCCCACTGAGCATAGAGCCCCATGTGGGGCTCCATCCCAGGAGCATGAGATCATGACCTGAGCCAAGATCAAGAGTTGGAGGTCTAATGGACTGAGCCACCCAGGCGCCCCTTGCCACTTTTTAAAGTACAGTTGACCCTTAAACAATGCAGGGTGTTTAAGGGTGCTGTCTCCCTCTGTAGTCACAAATTCGAGTATAAATTTTGACTCCCCCCCCCCCCCAAATTGAACTACTGACAGCTTAGTGTTGATGAGAAGCCTTACCCATAATATATATACAGTGAATTAACACATACTGGTGTATTTATTATATACTATATTCTTATAATAAAGTAAACTAGGGAAAATAGGCTGTTAATAAGAAAATCATAAGGTAGAGAAAATACATTTTATAGTACAGTACTGTATAAAAAAAAATCCACATATAAGTGGAACCATACAGTTCAAACCTGTGTTGTTCAAGGGTGAACTGTGCATGGAAGGAACCGCGAAGTCACGTTATCTTCAGGAAAGTATGGAAATGCTATAAAAACAGGTGTGTATCAGCATTCTTTTTTCAGAGGTGATAGTGATATGGATGCTATTTCCAAAAGATAACCTAGCTGGTAAGAAATATAGAATATGGACCACCTTCCAGTACTTGTCCCTTTTGAATTGCTGTACATAAAATCTTAACCAAGAGGGCTTTTTAATAGTTAAGTCAGTCAACTTCAGCTGGAATTATTTGAGAGGTTTCTAGAGGTGAGTAGCTAAGCAATGTTGATCAGGGAAAGCTCTTCCACCTTTCCTAGGAAAGATGACAAAACCTCGTCAGTTCTAGATGAGATTGGCTTTTTCATTGGAGTTCCTGGGCTTGGAGAGAGGAGGCCAAGCCAAGAAATGAATGGTTATGTTAACCTCTAGTTTGCTTACTCAAACAGCAATTTCATAAGATGCCCTTTCCTTAGAAGACTTTGGTTTTATTATTTTATTATAGCTGGAGAGTTGGATTTCACAAGTGGAGGTGATAGAGAACGCTAGGGCCTTGTAGGTTGTGTATTTCAGGAATTAACACGGTTTGCTTTCTGCTGAAAATAAAAAGGAAAAAGTGGAGAAAAAAAGGAGACCAAATAAACTTATGTTAAAATTGTGCTTGCGCTTCGAATTAAATTCCCTGCATGACTGGTTCTTATTAAGACCAGAAATGACAAAACCTTGATGTGAGGGCCGCATTATAAACGAATAGGTGATGAAGGTTTTCTCCATATTGGTTGGTAATTAGCTGTGCATGGGTCGTGGGTCGATGATTAGTTGTGTTCCTCAGAGCATGTCTGCAATCTTTGATATCTACTTAAGCTATGTAAATAATTTGGAGTTTTTATTATGATTTTTCTATTAATCTTTGGTAGAGTGAAATTGATATTTTTGTCTATGACACACCATGAAATTTAGCAATTAAGTCCTTTCATTTATTCAAAGTCTGCACTTGGCTAAAATAAATATCAACAAAATGCTGTGTTGGGGTTTTCAAAATACTACCTAGTGGTTCTTTTGCAACTCGTAAACATAACTCTTCATTAGTATTTCTAATTGCATAAATGTGTCCTTTAATTCTCATCTGTACAGGAGTCATATTTTGAAACCCATAGATGCCGGGAAGCCAGAGATTCTTTGGCTTTGCAAACCCTAATGTGGCTTTTGCTTATCTCAGGTTCATTATCGTTTATTACCACGTTTAACCATCCATAGATTGTGCCCGTATCTCTAACTGGAGTAGACTGAGTACTCATATTTCTGATAATTCTCTCTGGCTGTGTTGTACTTACATGCTCCTCTTATGTAGAAAAATTGCCAATAAATAAAAATATTTCAGGGACGATGAAGTATTTTTTAATTTGACTCTTTGAAAATGAGCTCATGAGATTTTGAATTGTGTATACCTTTATTTGAGCAAAATTTTCCCACCCAAACCTATTAGTTGTTCCTGATCCCTTTACTGATCCAGGTTGTTTGATTTTTTGGTCTCCACTCTTTGTTTCCTGGTTACATATTGCTTATCAATTAAAAAAGAATAATGCACCTCTATTAAACTGCACTTATTTTCTAATGAAGTGTTTTCAGCCTGGAAACCTGACAGCTTTCTGGAATCGCTGATACTGTGTAGGAGCCTGTGTGTGTTTCCTCTAGCTTTCACAGGACTCTCCCACGCCTCCTTGGCTGCCAGAAGTCAAAGTTTCTGTCTAACTCTGTGTTAAGCTTCTTGTGATCAGATGCTTTGCGTCACGCTTACTCTGTGTGGAGTACGCCACAGCAGTGTGGCGGCGGGTGGGAAACTGCTCACTGATTTCAGTGCTTCGCAAACCAGTGTACGGTTGACTGTTGAACAACGCTGAAGTTAGGGGTGCTGAAGCTCGGGCAGTCACAACTCCACATGGAACTTATGACACCCCAAGAACTAACTGCTCATGGTCTGCCATAGACCAGAATCTTTACCCATAACATAAACAATAGATTAACATATATTGTGTATGTTATATTTATTCTGTATTCTTAAAGCGAACTAGAGGAAAAAAATGTTAAAGAAATCATAAGGGGAATATATTTCCAGTACTGTACTGTATTTACCCAGAAAAATCTGTGTATAAGTGACCCCATGAAGTTCAAACTTGTGGTGTTCAAGGGTCTCAAAATGCAGTTTGAGAAAGATTAGTTAGAGGTGTTCTTTTAATTTAAATGATTTATAAACTTCCATAAAAAATGTTTTCACGGCTATGATGTCATGTAAATATATTTAATTTAATGATACTTTATTATGTATGAAGAACAAAGCCAGATATAAACTCAGGTTCACTTTTACCACTGCAACTAAAACAAATTAAAACTAATACAACAAAACCACCAAGAGTGACATTTACAATAATAGTATTGATTTAATATTACCTATTTTTTTAAAGATTTTATTTATTTACTTGAGACAGAGAGAGCACGAGGAGCGGGGAGGGGCAGAGGGAGAGGGACAAGCAGACTCCCCGCTGAGCAGCGAGTGGGATGCGGGGCCCTGAGATCATGACCCAAGCCAAAGGCAGATGCTTAACTGACCGAGTCACACAGGTGCCCCTAATATTACTTATTAATGATGATATTCGGCTAAAACAAAATCATTCTTAGGATAAATATGCTCTTGGCTGGTATGCCACCTGCTTACTTCATTTGTTTGTTTCTTCAGTTGGCATATTTATCATATGCACTGTGGAGCTCAGTTCTGCCGTGACTTTTCTGACAGAAAGCCTTTCATGATGGTCCCTCAGTGCTTCATGATATCATTTGGCCATCGCCTTATTTGTGTATTTAATCCTCTGTGGTTTTTTTTCTCATTAGCTTGGGAAAATTGAAATAGTAAATTCAGGGCCAACTTGATCATTACCACAGATGGAAACATGACACTGAAATCATAGAGCAGTCTGAATTTAAAGGATAGTCATTCCAGAGTTCATATTTTTTTAAGACTCTCAGTGAAATGTCAACAAAAATTTTTATAATGTATTAAGCATTCATCTCCCTAAGAAGCATTTTTAGACTCTAGTTTGAGGAGGAGCACTGGCATGGAATACATGAAGGGACAAAATTGGTACAAATTACTTTTAGTGTATTCATGGATGTGACTTGGTTTATAAGTAGGTTGACTTAATATTTATACTTGAAATAGGTGAGCCTGGGTTCAATTAATTCTTGTCTTCCTGTTTTTTTACCGAAATAAGTATTTGCACCTAAGCTTTGTGGGGTTTTTTGTATTTGGCCTTGGTTGTCTCTTATACAAAACCCAGCCTTGCTTTTAGCTATATTATCTACTGCAAATAAATGAACCTGGCAACAAAGGAAGGATCCAAGGGCAGGGGTGGGGATGAATATCGGCCAGCCATGTGTTAATGAGTTAAAAGGTGATGGACCTCTGCACTGGATGGAGACATGGTGCCCTTTAGTTAGTGATTCCATATTTTCTCTGAAGAGGTTTCCCCCAAACATCTGTATTTGGAAGTAGTAGCTACTGTCATTAAAATCATAGAGTTTTTTTGGGACTGCTAGGTGGCTCGGTCCTGGGATCAAGTCCCGCATCAAGCTCCTTGCTCAGCGGGGAGCCTGCTTCTTCCTCTGCCTGCACTCCCCCTGCTTGTGCTCCCTCTCTGTCTGAAAAATAAATAAATAAAATCTTAATAAGTAAATAAATAAATATCATAGACTTTTTTTCAGTTGGTAATGTTACCTTCCGACCCAATTCTCCTACTCCGTAGCTATGTTACTTTGCCTTTGTTACAATGAGGATGATGGAAATGAGATCATTATGAGGATTCAGTGAGATAATGTGTCAAAACTGTGCTACATAGTGCTTGGAACATGCTAGGAGCCAATAAATTTTTGCCAGCTCTTAGTGGTACTGGTAGTACTGTAAGAAGGGGATTCAGAGTATCTGATTTTTTTATTCATTTTACATGCAGAGGAGACAAAGGACTCAGAAGATACTTCCTCATTTCTCAATTTAGTCATTAGATTTTGATACTGTGCAGTGAGATGTTTTCCCGTAGAAGATGATGTACTTGTGTTATTATTAGCTCTTTTGTAGGAGGAAGTAGCATCTTCCAGGGTGCCTATGGAGGCCAATTATATTGTAACCTTGCAAACCTCTTTGCTACCCACTGAATCTGCCCTTGTGCCCTTTTCCTACCTACTCAACCCTCAAGCCCTTTAAATTCTTGGAGCCATCTTTCCAGTTCTGTGCTTTCTTCCCTCTCTGTCCTGGGGGGGGCCCCCACAGTGAGCTTGGCCAGCTCAGGATGCCGTGTGACGCTCAGTGCTCATGCAGTTGTTGCCATGTTTGCTGCAAGTTATTCAGAGCTTTGTGGTCCCCCGTTGCCAGGTGCTCCTCTATAGACATTTTTCTCTCAGTCCTTACTTCTGAGGCTCGGTTGTTTTGTCTTCATTTAACTGATGTCAAAACCAGAGTGCTCAAATTTAACTTGTCCGGAGTGTCGCAGCTTTTAATTGAGAGAATTCACACTCAGGTCTTCATCACAGCTTAGACTCCTCCCTTTATTTCTGAATGTTCTGTTATACCCACCTTAAAAGAAGAACGTGTTGATTTGGTGGCCATGCATTTTGGATGAATTCTATCTATGGGAACTTTTTTTAACAGCCTGAATTTAAATCCTGGCTTTGCCACTGAATAGCTACATAACCTTGGTCAAATTGCTTAACATCTCTTGTCCTCTGTATCTTCGTCTATGGAAGAAAGTCATGATGGCACCTGAATCACGGATTATTATAAAGATTGAATGAAATAATATTTCTAAGAGCAGTTGAGCAGTTCCTGGTGTATATTAAGCCTCATGTGGGTGTGTTAACATATACAGTAAAATGCCTTCGAAATATAACTCATTGAAAAGTCTTTTTTTTTTTTTTCTTTTTAGGTAAGTTTTTTTTTCCCCCCACCAATTTCTTTTTCATAGGTAATCTTTATCTCTGAGCACCTCTGCTGCCAGCCTTTGCTTTTAGAAAGTCATAATACTGAAATGTTTAGGTCCTTGGTCTTAAGCTCATGATCTTTAGCAGTATCTTCTTTGCTACTCAGTACTTTAAACCATTTCTTCTCTACTCAGTTGCTTCTACCTTGACAACCTCTTTTACCTCTTTCCTCTTCGGGACAGAATTTGGCACAAAGTGAAAAATATGAAAAATATGTTCTCATTTTCTTTAATGAAATCTCCCCCTTCTGTCCCTCAGATCATTCTGCAAGTTACAAACTACAGTAAGTTTTCCAACATTGGAAGTGGAAGGACAAGAACCCATGCTTTTATACAGGAAATATACACAGAAAAGCAGTCCTGTTATTTTGTAACATCTTTTGTATCTTTTTATTCCATAAAAATTTGAGCACCTACTGTGTGTCAGGCACTGTGCATTTAGGTGTGAAGACATTCGGGGGTGGGGGCAGGGAATAAGGCACACATGGCACTTTCCAAGTTTTCCTAATGCTCATCCAATTTAGGATGACAAATACTTCCCACTAGATGGGACTGGGGGCCTCTGTGCACTTCCATATCTGCTCCTTCGTTTCTTAGATTGCTCGAGTGTCTTTTCATCTTGGCATCTCCGGTACCTAGCAGTGTCTGGCATCTAGGATCACAAAGTAAATGTTGTCTAAATGGATTTGTAGTTGTTTTTTTTTAAAGATTTTATTTATTTATTTGACAGAGAGAGAGATCACACATAGGCAGAGAGGCAGGCAGAGAGAGAGGGGGAAGCAGGCTCCCTGCTGAGCAGAGAGCCCGATGTGGGGCTCGATCCCAGGACCCTGAGATCATGACCTGAGCCGAAGGCAGAGGCTTTAACCCACTGAGCCACCCAGGAGCCCCTACAATTGATTTTATTACATAGGAGGTTACAGTTTTCTTTCCCATTTTGCTAACCAGTTACTCCCTCCTGCCATTACTAAATAAATCTCTCCCCACTGATTTGTTATGTCTCATATTTAATATACGTCTTACTATCTCTTCTCTATTATCCATGTTTTCTTTAACTAGGACTACACTATATTTAATAACTGTAGACACATATCTCCATATTTGCTTTTGTTTTTCAGACTTTAAAGTGATAAAGTTCATCTATTCATTTTTTGTCTAGATAAATATTAGAATCATATTTGGGGTTCACCTACAATGCCACAGTTCCCTAAGTGGAATATTAAAAGTGTGGATTTCATTTGGGAGAAAGTGTCATCTCAAGCTATGTTTTATCCTTTTAGGAACATTTATTAATTTAATGACCCTGGTATCTCTCTTTCCAAAATGGTTTTTTGGTTTTTGGTTTTGTTTTGTTTGTTTGTTTTACAGACCACACATGTTTCTCCTGAAGATATCTTGGAGTATTTATTTATTTTTTTGAAAGTTTATTTTAAATCCAGGATAGTTAACATACAGTGTTATATTATTTTAGGCATACATTATACTGATTCAGAAATTCCACACGCCACACAGCACTCATCAAGATAAGTGTGCTTTTAATCCCCTTCACCTGTTTCACCCAACTCCCCCCCCACCCCCCACTTCCCCTCTGGTAACCATTCATTTTGGAGTATTTTTATTTAATTAGTTTTATGTGAGTAGGGTTTGTTCATAAGTCATATTTTCTATTTTTTCACTGATAGCAGAACTATTGGATTTTATATATGTGGGATCTATCCAAGCTAATTAACTTTTTTTTTTTTTTACTCCAGTAGTTTTTCAATTGATTCCGTTTAGCTTTCCGGATACAAAATTATATTGTGTATGATGACAGTTGTTTTTTTTCCAATATCGTTCTTTTCCAATATCACCTGTTCCCAAGTAAGCATCACATAATAGTCACGGTAGGTGGTTTGTTCCGGGAATGCTGCTAGTGTCTAACTAAGATAAATGTAGACTATTAGTGTGAAATATACTCTGTGATGTAAGAAACAGTACACTTAAAAGGACATATAGCTAAATTTCTTTTAAGTTACATGGTAATTTCATCACATAATGCCTTCCCTTCTTCCTATTCGAGGGTTGCTTGCCATCCAGAAAGAGACAGTGGCTTCCAGAAATTGCCTAAAGTTAATGGATGAAGAACACTGTCTTAGTTGGTTTTACAGTGAGAATGCTAATTTTTATGTTCCAGACGTGAGTTTAGAGAGGAGTTGGGGCAAAGACCCACTATACTATCAGGCGAATGCCCAGAAGGGCTATCCCAAAGATTTAAGTTAGAATTTGGGGACTTAAAAAAAAAGTAAAAAAAAAAAAAATGTGACTAGTATGTTAAAGAAAAAAAATGAAAAATTGGAAAATTTCAGCAGAGAATTGAAATTTGTGGGGGAGAAAAAGCAGCAAGTAGAAAAATCGATAACTGAAAAATACAATATCTGAAATTAAGTACTCCATGGATAGTTTTAATAGAAGATCAGACACAGCAGAAGACACTATTAATAACATGGAGGACAGGTTAATAGAAAATACCCAAATCGAATCCGACAGAAGAAATAATGTATGCATGTATTTCCATTAGCTAACAATTTTGAGAAGCCACATTTTTCCATACCCCTGCCAACAATAGGTATTTTGACACTGTTTATATTCTGCCACTTGATGTGTAAAGTGATACTTTATTGTTAGTTTAATTCACTTTTCGCTAACAAAACACTATTATCTTTTCATTTAGTTTGCTATTTAGAAGTTCTTTTCTGAGAAATATCTATTCATATATTTGCCGTTGTGTCTCTGGGGTTGTTAGTATTTTAATCAGTTTGTATTTTTTGTATATGAGTTACAACTTTTATCTCCATTACAAATGTATTTTCTAGATGTGTGTATAAAACATTTTATTACTATGCTATTTTTCTTTAGCAGAAGAGAATGTGGATTTGTGTAATGAAAATTATACTAGAAGACAAGTTGACTAAAAAATAAGCTTTCACAACATGATTCTGAGCTACTTTCATGAGACTATAGTTATTATTTTCTGTGTTCCAGACTGTCTTCTATACAAGTTTGTGTGTGCATATATCTTATAATTGCGCTGGAAATTGAACTTGTTTGAGAAGAGTGTTAGAGAGTTAACTTTGTTATCAGTTAAATTTCTTCATGACTTTGTTTTTGGTATTGGATTAATCATGGTAGGTTATTTTATACCTAGAGATTAATTAATATAAGCATCACCTGATTGGCAAATTAAGCGTTTATTTAGTTATAATTAAGTAGCTAGTATCTTTCATGCAGTTTGAGGTTTCACTGTTGATACTCATATGAGGGTGTGTCTATGTGTGATAGAAAGCAAGTAAGTTGTTACCTTGTAAATCTAAAATTGTTAGGTTATGGGCATGTATATGTACAAAGAATTTCCATTGATTTCTCCCTGTCATGGTAAAGTACCCATGATAGATAATCATGCCTCTGTTTCATTAAGGGTAATTATGAAAGACAGTTAAAGATTATTTACTTATTTTGGCTTTGGAGACTGACCATCCCAGTTCTATCATGTACCACCTAACCTAACCTTGGATAAGTTACCAAATCTTCGTAGGTCTTAATTTCATTATCAATGAAATGAGTTTGATGAATGTGTACTTCGTAGAATTGAGTGTGGTAATGCATGCCTCGTGCTAGTCGGGAGCGAGCACTTATAAATGGAAGCTGTGGGTAGCATTTCTGGTAAAACATGCCTGTTCACACGGTGAATAAAATGCAGAGTTTTGAAGAAATAGTTACCAAACATGAAAATGCAGAGGTCAGGTTCTGAGAGTAAGGACTATTTAAAGATTCTTTTTTGTTTCCTAAAATTGTTACTGCTTTTAAAAAGTAAGGAGTGACCGCAGGGATCTTTCAGGTGCCTAAATAGCTCTTGTCATCATTTTGTGGAATCTGTAGCCCAACAGTTGAAATATATTTATGTAAAATTAAGATACTAGCAAATTCCAAAAGGCTCATTTGTTTAATGGAAGGGCACAGCGACTTTACTTCCTGAAGTGTTTTTGTCTTTAAGCAAATATCATTAGTATTAGTACTTAAAATTTTTTTATTATTTATTTGAATATTTCCCTTCTATCCTGAAATACGGGACTACCAATTACAGTACTGGGAAATATGTGCTTACAGAAAAAGTGCTGTCTTTTCCCTATGGAAGCATTCCAGAATATTTTACATCTATGCTTGATGCTTGTGCTTTTCTTCTTTCTTCTTTTTCTTTTTTTTTTTCTTTTTCTTTCTTTCTTTTTTTTTTTTTTTTTTGGAATCAGAGTTAGAGCATGATAAATGATGGAAATTTCAAACTAATTCTGAAGTAGCACAGATGTGTTTTACATTCACTGGTCTTCTCTGGAAAGTCACTTTCAGTTTTCAGGGACTTCAAGTGTTCCTGGGATGTTAATTTTACATGTCTTGCATAGATGTCGAGACCTTTTAAAATACAGGTAATGCTCTCCCCACTTTTTCCTCTATAAATTTGTTAGAGTTTATGTGTCCGATTTCTATTGTTAAAACATGATGTGTGTATTTTTTATTATTGCCACTTAAAAATAGTTCACAATTCATAGATTATTCTGAATGTTTTTGGTGCAGCCGGTTGCTTCCTGCATTGCCATATGGATTACATCTCCTCTATTTCTAAAAAAGGTGTTTATTTTATTCTTATTCCACCAGTAGAAAAAATTGGTTCTGAATGGCCTATGTGATAAGCGCTGTTTGATTTTTGTACAGTGCTTCCAAGGTCACAATCACCTACTACTAGGTCATTCTTGGTATCCTTAAAATAAAATTCTTCAGGACACCTGGGTGGCTCAGTCGGTTAAGTGTCTGCCTTCAGCTCAGGTCATGATCCCAGGGTTCTGGGATCGAGTTCCGCATCAGGCTCCCTGCTCAGCGGAGAGTCTGCTTCTCCCTCTCCGTCTCCCCCTTCTCCTCTCTCATGCTCTCTCTTGCATGCGCTCTCTCTCTGTCTCTCTCTCTCAAATAAATAACTAAAATCTAAAAGAAAAAAATAAATAAAATTCTTTAAAACCATGTTTGGATTACATTCTTTTGCTGGTTAAAAGATTTCTGTCAGTAGCCTGGTGAAGGATATTAAGGAGGGCACTCATTGCACGGAGCACTGGGTGTTATGTGCAAACAATGAATCATGGAACACTACATCAAAAACTAATGATGTACTGTAGGGTGACTAATATAACAAAAATTAGAAAAATTTAAAAAAGATTTCTATCATGATAACGAAGTAAAAACTTTTAAGTTGGTGGTAATTTGGCTTGAAATAGAAACTTTATATTAGAGTAATAGAAGACACTAGAACTTCTTTCTAAATAAAACTCTTTCTTTCTAAGTGTTAACATTTGTTCAGTATCTGCCAGAGTGTCTAGCACAACACATCTCAAATCTCTCTCCTCCCTCTCCTTTTCTTCTAATATGTGTGTACTTTGTTATTTCTGATGCCTCTTTTCCCCAGAGTTATAGAAACACATAAATTTATAGCTGTGTTCTGTTTCAGTTTTCTATTGCTGTGTAATAAATTACCATAAACTTAATGGCTTAAAACAACACCCATTTATTATCGCGCAGTTCTGTAGATCAGAAGTCAGGACAGGGCTCAGCTGGGTTCTCTTCCCACCTCACGTGTTTGGCAGAATTTGGCTCCTCGCAGTTGTAAGCTCACAGTGGCTTTCACCGTCTTCAAGGCAGGTAGAAGCATTTCTCTGACGCTTCGCCATCTCTTAAGGGGTTTACCTGATTAGGTCGGGTCCACCCACGCACTGTGGTCTTCTGAATAACTCAGAGTCAGCTGATTAGTAACCACTTCATGGGAATAATGTTCCATCATCTTCTCAGGTCTCCCTGTCAGAGTGGGTAGGGAGGGGGATTATATAATAGTTTAAGCTCCTAGAGGTCATCTTAGAGTTCTGCCTACCATATCATTGGCAAAAAAGTTTGCACAACTTTTCTGTAGGGAAAGAAATAGGGTAACATCTGCTGACTACCTCCTGGTTGCTAGGCATGGTGTTGTGACCTCCTTGTTACAGATGAGCAAAACCTAGTTTTACAGAGACTACGTCAGTGGCTCAAGTTGTCACCGAATTCAAGAGCCAAACACAAAACCTTGGAGACAAAGTCTCTGAGTGACCAAGAGCCTCTTTTTCTGTTGGTTGTTTTCATAAACAGCTGTGGGTTCTCAAATGAGCTCTTTTCACCAGTTCAGATCTAGATGGGTTGAAAAGCCTGTGAACCCGTTTCCCCAGGGAAGTTATGTTATAAATGATGGTGAGTTCCTGGGCTGCCCCACAGAATCCAACTTAACACAGACCCTCGGGAAGGTTGTCTTCCGAGTAATCCAGAACCCCTCAGGTCCTAATCCCTGAGCCTCCTCGAGGCATTCAGAGTTCCTGGCACCTTGCAATTCCTGTGGCTGTGTTATGTGGGACAGCTCCTCAGAGAGGGAAGTCCCCCAGATCCCAGGCCACACAGGGAGGGCAGGAGCAGCCCCTCAGCTATAGGAACGGTTTCCTGCTCTGAGAAATTGAGATCACATTTAGTTTATCGATTAGGTAATTATGTCATATGCTACATACAGAATCTTATTAGTGTAATTATCTGTTATATCGAATCAGTTACCTAGTGCTATTAGGTTTTTAAATGGTACCACTAAACTTGCACAGTAGGTTGTGTGTGAAAGTATTTGACAATTTTTTTTTAATCCTTCCGTTCGTTTTCTTTAACGTCTGTATGAAAAGCTAACTTATGAGGCTTACACCCAACTAACATCTACATGTTAGGTGGAATAGTTGAAAAACAAGGCAGCCTCTCTTTTTCCACTTGCCCATCTTGAGTTCCATCACGTTCCTCCTGTCTTGACAACGAGCTTGTGGAAAGAGGGGAGACATGAACGGTACCCAGGGAATCCCCACAGGAAGAAGGAGCCACTCTCAGGCTGATGTGTTGAAGAGAATTGCGGTGATGCTCATGACAGGAACACAGGAGGAGCCGCGCCTGTGGAGGGTCGGAGCGAAGGAGGCTGTGGAGGGGAAGAGTCAAAGGAAGGAATGCCAGGCTTTCTTTTCCTTGAGCTCTTTCTGGTGCTGTGGCTTCGTGTTCTACCGCGGTGTCATTCATGCTTTGTGACTTAGATGAGATTATTGCACTTTATGAATCTTGGGAACAGATTCTTGATGTTTGCCTAAATGTGACTTTTTTTAATCCTAAATTTTACCTTCTTTTCATTCATTGCCTCTGGTAAAATAAATAAATAAATGACTCCTGTTCCCTTTTGATCTTCATTTCAGGTTATTCAAAATGTATGGCCGACAGCCTTCAAAGGAAGGATGCGGGCGGGCACTGGATGTTTTATTCAGTGTATTGCTGCTCGGTCCTTTGGCGCAGCTATTCAAATTGCTTTGGAAGTGCCTGAAAGGTTGTCATGCATTTTGCCAACAGTAAATGACAAGTGGTAATATATATGGTGAATATTCCGGCTGTCTAGGAAATTACTGTTGCAGCCTCTATTTCAGGGAAGTTTGTTTCTTTCTGACATCGTGCTCAAAGTTCAATCTAAATTTTTCAAGTCAGATGCAGGTCTTACCTCTCATGTAACGTGGGGAGTAAAAATAACGGAGAATGCGATGATGAGTGGGAGACGCATAAAGCGCATGGTCACTTTTTAAACAGTTTTAATAATTCTGTGCCCTTGGGACAAACAATGTCCCCTTCTTAGGCACTCTCCCCGCTCCCCCCCCCAGGACATCCATTTCCTCTTTCCTTGGCTGCAAGTGAAATCTTTCGAAGATCATTACCTTAGTGCCCCCTAATGAAATGTAAATAAAATGAATGATTACAGTTTGATTATGGGTCCAGTATTTATGAGGCTCCTGGTAACTTGCTGCATAAATTTAAGTATGCGAGTAAATTCTCCCAGGGACAGTCAATGTGAGAGTATTTTATTTTTCTTTCCTATTTTTTTATGACGTACTAATTCTTTTCACCTCTGAATTCTTCATTGTTGTTTCTGCCCTAGAAGAAGTAGGACCCTGGAAAATAGATATATTTTTTTTCCTAGGTGACTTTTATGGTCCCTGTAGGGTTTGGACCAGACCTGAGTTTCTGCCTGATCCCAACCTGTCACAGGAACATTGAAATAAAGGAACACAAACTTGCTTTTAATTCCCATACTGTATCCATCTCCACACAAAGAAAAATATGTGAACATTTTTCTCCTCTGCCTTTTCTCGTAAAGAGCATCAAATTTCAAGTCTGTACTTACATAGAAATCACAAGGGAATGGGTTAACACTATTCTCTGATTACTTAGGGTTATCGAGCATTTTAAGCTTTCTACTTCACTGTCTAGGTGTACTGGAAGCTAGCCTCCCACTCGCTTTACTGCTCAATACCACTTTGCCCTGCAGTCTTTTCTTTCTGGAAGAATTATTCTGGTGAAACTTCCACAGGATTGACTCTTTTCTGCCATAACCTTTGCCATTCCTGCAGAGTATTTTCTATGGCAGGAGCCAGAATAACCCTCAAAGCTTTAGCATGTTACCCAGCCTGGTTGGGCCCCACAGGAAAGGAAAGTTGAATTTTAATTTAGATTTGAGTGCATGGGAGCATTTCATATCATAGTGTTGAGTCTCAAGAATCCCCCTGTTTTCGAGGTAGTGGCCTCTGATGTGTGGACGAAGCTTGGAACTGAAATTGCTAAAAAATGCATTAATACTCAATTATCTGTGCACTGTGGGTTTTCTGTTTTGTTCTTTAAATTTATTTCCCCTGCAAGATACAAAGGTAAACGGACTATCTGGATGACAGGCTTCTTTTATAAAGCGACTGTCCCTCCTGCACACAAGGCAAGTGTCACACATCCCATCCCATTCTGAGTCCCACATTTGTAAAGAAGGGAGTGAGCTCATGAAGAAGACTGCCAGCTTACAGCACTTAAATGCTCAAAGACTGATTTCCCAAGTTGACTGAGCAGACGGAAAAGGAAAGGTGAAGATGAGAACCCTTGTCATGTTGTGAATTGGATTATTTGTCAAGGAACCAAAGACTAAGTTCCGTTGGAACGTGGGGATGATAAGAGATCCTTCCAATGTGATTCCAGGTTTTAGGTTTTCTGGGAAAAGGGTAAGACCTTACCAGTATTCTGTCACCAGAGGTCTTTCTTGAGTAATTGTCAGCTGTTTGGCATGATGACAAAATTATCAAAACTTATAGTCTTAGACTTCTCCTTTCTTGCCCCCTGAGACCCAAAGACTTCTTGTTGCCTCCACTGGCTCCCACCCACCCCCATCCCTGGTCCAGGGCAGATCAAAGCACTTGAGGCTCTCTGTCTCCCAGAGTAGCTCTCAGCTTTCCTTCGAAGAAGTTTCCAAGCTACATGACTGTGGTTGTGCTTTGTAGATGATGCTGTGCGTATCACTGGCTGGCATGGAGTTGAGTAGGCTGTGGTATGTTGGACTTCTCAAGATAGCCCAGAATAATCCTGATTACTCCAGTCAACGATGGTAACTATGCCTTCTAGAAATAGTCCCCCAGTCGAATTTGATGCCTTCACCTCCTGTGATTATACTTGTAATGATTTTATTAACTATTAACTCTTTCCTTTGTCATGTATTAATTGCCTCCTGTGTGTGAGCATTATGCTAATTAAGCATTTCGTATAAAATGGTAAACAGAAAAGGCTCTCTTGGGATATATATTAATACATTTTATTTAAAATGTGTCCTGATTGTTGAAGATGTTCTGAAGGAAAGGAGCAGAATGTTCTAGGTGAGGGTAATTGTGGGTCTAATTTGGATTGGGAGGTCAGGAGCACAAATGATAGTTGAGTTGAGTTAAATATTTTAATTTAGTAAAGTAGAAGAAAGGCATTTTTTTCTAGGATAAAATTTCCTGTTCTGTTTCATCGTAGGATATTTCAAGCAGTTGACATCATAGATCCTTTATTTATACTTAAAATCTTAAGAGTGCTAATCAAGGAACAAACTTTAGATGTTACCAAAAAAAAAAAAAAAAAAAAGCCAAGTGGAGTAATTCAAAATGTATAACGTGTTTACAGATAATCCTATTAAGGGAAACAATATTGGGGTCAAAAAAATAAGTATTGTGGTAAATGGTTGAATATGGAAAAAAGTGGGGATTAGAAACAAATATGCCACTGGAAAATGAAGATAATTATTTGGAAATAGGAAAAGTCTAAATTCAGATCAACAAACTTTGAGTAACTGCCATGGGACAGAGTATGTGCTAGGAGACGAATAAAATGTTATGGCACCCCTCACAAATATACCATTTAGTTCAAAAACAAATGATGTCCTTCAGCAATCCTAAAAACCAGAAATGCTGAGTATACTGTTCTAAGAGGTACTTGTTTTTTTGGAAGGGAGCAGGCATTTTAACACAATATTATCGGTATTAGGTGAAGTAAATAAAAATAAGTTAATTAGGATTTGAATGGATCTGTATTGAATTTTACATGCTATAAATACAGACTATATCTTCCCACCCCACCTAAGGAACATTCATCAAATCGATCCTTCATTAGACTACAGAAAGCAATCTCAATAAATTATCCAAAGCATACTATTAAGGGTTCTCTTCTTTTTCTAGATGGGTGACCTTGGACAATTTAATTACTACCTCTTCACCTCCCTTTCTTCACTTGTAAAATGGGGATTTGAAATTTACACAGGTGTTAAGCTTTTTCGTACAATACTAGAAATTAATAATGTTTTCAGAAGTTTTTGAAATAATATTCTCCTAAATAAATATTGGCTAAAAGAAAAAAATTAGAAGTTCACGAGAAGGTAATAATGATCAACCCAAATGTTCCAGTTTTTAAAATTTAAGTTCTGCTCAGGATAAAATCAATAGTTTGTAACACATTTTTCAGCATGTTTTTATAGAATATATTTTGTGTTTTCAGGTGACCCATCTCTATATCAACCTCAGTGATCACTTGATATTCTTGGGAAGCTTATTGCTCTCTAGACTTTATAAGATGATTATTTCAGCAGTTCCTAGTGGTCCTAAAAGGGTTCTATATTTGCATTGAAACATAATATTATTTAGCAATTTCTGGAAGATATAGGAATTGGAAAAATATTTTATGTTACCAAGAAGTTAAATTTGTGTTTTGAACTGCATTCTCTTTTTTAGTTTTATTTTTGGGGTTCATGATGCCAAACAGGCCAGTGTTCTTTGTACTTGGGGTGCAGTGTTATAAGTTGCAGAAAAAATAATTGAGAAGGAAGGAGATGAGACAAGATATACCCTTCCTAAAAACCTTTAAAAATACACGTTGACAAAGATGTGAAAATGCCTCATTAAAAACAGCATATAAGTTTCTTTGCATTGCTTAACTCCTCAAAATAGACAGGGATAAGGCCTCATTTTCTCTTTTGCTGACTCAAAAAATTCAAGCAGATAAGGTGATCACAAAGCCAACCTGCGTCTCTACAGTCTTCCGGTTGACCCCTTTTATTGCTTACTAGAATTTAGAATATGAGGATGAAAATCAATTTCAAAGACAGTTATTAAGGCAAGTAAGTTTGGACCAACTTGTGCCTTTCTCCCTCTCTTCCCTAGAAGATAGCCAATAAATGTCTTTTCCACAAAATTCTATTTTTAAGCCAAGAAAACATTTTATAATGAAGCTAAGAAATACTAATTTTCTTTATTCTGGTATTTGCCCGTGGTAGGTATTTAGTAAATGTTGATTAAAGGAATTATGATTACCAAACATGTAATATAAAGAATAACGTTTCTTTGCTCTGCTGGTCTCCATAGCGTGCATTACACTCAGCCATGTAATTCTAGTACTTTATTAACATGATTTAATAATTTTTTGCTTCTCTGCTAACATGATTTTGAAAGACAGAGAAATACACACATTTGGATCATCTCTTATGGATTGCCAGGTCATCTTAGCATTTTATATTAACCAAAGAGTGTATTTGACTTGGAATTTGCAAGATATCTTGGGGAAAGAAATTTCAGAAGGGTGAGCATTTGTTAAGAGAAGAATATAGACCTTCAGTGATGATGCAAACATCTGTGCCTTTTCTTTACACATTGTCTTCCCCAGATTTCAAAACTTGGTGTCCATAAATGCGGATGATAAGATTTCCATAAAGGAACTTAATAAAGTTCTTGCATATGGCTTTTACTGTTTAAAATTCGCTGCTGATCATCTCAATTTTTTTTTTTTTTTTTTTGACTGCTTTAAATTTACCATTCTCAGGGCACCTGGTTGGCTCAGTGGGTTAAAACCTCTGCCTTCGGCTCAGGTCATGATCCCAGGGTCCTGGGATCGAGCCCCGCATCGGGCTCTCTGCTCAGCAGGGAGCCTGCTTCCCCCTCTCTATCTGCCTGCCTCTCTGCCTACTTGTGATCTCTCTCTCTCTGCCAAATAAATAAATAAAATAAAATAAAAAAAATAAATTTACCGTTCTCCTCGTCCTGTTTAAAAGGCAAGGTTTTTATTTGTGAATCTTCACATTACCTCTTTTAGGTACCTCTAATTCTGATTCACCTGGCTACTCTTGGTCCCAGATTTTTTAAAGAGGAATCCTTTGCTGTGGCTTATTCTTAAGATACTGTCTCCAGACTAATGAAGAAATCTTTTCCTGTCCTGGCCTCGGAAATGTTGTCTAATTTCTGTCCTTTTTCTCTTTGAAGGGGAAGAAGGGACACCTCTCATCCTTAATCCACACCATAGATGTCTCTTAAATGAAAGATTCAGAATACAAATCCACTGTGAGGGACCCAGTTGCATGGAGATTGAGCGTCTAACAGATGCCAGTCTGCCTTGAGTGGTCAGTGAGAATTGGGAAGTGGAGAGACATTGCATCTATTTATAAAAATCACAGAACGTCAACTACACAAAGTATCTTAGTTGTATAATCATAACTTGACAATTAAAAAAAATATTAAAAATCAGGTATCATTAGGATAGCCTGTAATAGATCTAGAGGGCCTTTCTCTAATGAAGAACTCTGCTAATCAGGCCACATGTATTTCAACCATTGACAAAAATGGAAAATTCCTAGGGTGGTGCTGTGTTCCATAGTCCTGATCAGCTGTACAAACAGGAGATAATCGTGGTGTTGCTGGAGTTACCTTCTCTTCCTGCCCAACCACCTTGCCTTGTTTCTATTTATAAGACTCCCATGCAACCCCCGTCCCTACCCAGGGTGCCCTTCAGCCCCTACCAAAGACACTAGAGAACCCTGTCCCCTCGCAAACACTGACCTCAAAGGCCCCACTTTAGGGTCCCCAGCTTCTGGCCGCCCTCCTGTAGTCCCTCCCAGTGCTACTCACCTCTCAGTACTGATGATGCCTTTGTTCTTCTGAGCACAGATCTCAACTTCTTCCCTGTGGCACCCCGCCAACTGTTACGGGGAGCTAAATTATCTATATTTTGTAGAGAGCACTCTATACTTGTAGGGTATGCAGGGGCCCAGGCTGGGTCCCTGTCTTTGTGTATAAATTGTACAGACCATTTTTTTAAAAAAAGGAAGTAGAAGAAGGCTTTTATCGATGACCTCCTCTAGAGAGTACCCTGGTAGCTTGTGAAGCTTTCTCACAACTCCTCTGCAATTTACCCTGATATTTTTGTGTGTTGTCCATTTTTGGCAAGGTTTTTTAACAAGTACCTCCAGCTTACCTTTTGGGTAATATATCTAACATGTATCTAACTTTGTGCACTATGTTTTCTAGAATGCTCTTGAAAATCAATTTTTGGTGTGAATCCGATACATTTAATATCTTATCTAGAAAAATGTTCCTGGAGTCATTTGGTCAAAAAAGTCAGCGTCTGTACTTCATGATCTGGAAAAGTGTGGTAAACTGTAATAACATAAAGTAGTTGGGGTCAGAAAATCTGATTTACAATCCTGCCTCAGTCACTTAGTAAATATATAATGTGAGGGAAGTAATTAATTGTTTAGGTCTCGGGTAGCTCTGTAAAATTCACCCCTGTACTTGAGGATGCTGTATTTTCTGCGTATTTTCCCCTGGATTTGTCACATTATTCCATTTTCTTTCTTTCTTTCTTTTTTTTTTTTTTCTGGTTCTGGTTTAATTTCCTTTTTTTTTTTTTTTTAACTTTGCTTCGTTTGTTAATTTAACAAATAGTGATTTAGTAGGCTGTGTGTATATTCTTATATGTATTGCCTCAAATCCTGTCTGGAATGATGCTGGGTATAAATAACTTTCTAAAAATAGGAAGTGTGTTTGAAAAGTGTGTGAGAAAGCTGTAAAACCTCGGAAAGAGATGTTTTGCTTTTATGAAAGATGCAGCCTGAGACTTGAAGGAATCCTCATATTCACAAGTTTGAGGAATTTTCACAAAGTGCACACGTCCATGTCACCAGCACCAGCTCAAGAAGCAGCACATGATTTCTGCCTCAGAAGCCCTCATACCTCCTGTCACTCCCTCCCCGATACTGCCCCACCTATCCCCCCAGCCACTAGGCTGACTTCCAGAGGAATAGATTGGTTTTGCCTAATTTTGAACTTCATGTAAATAGAATCATAGGATAGGTATATTCTTTTTTGGTTAAATTGTGGTTAAATATACATAATGTAAAATGTGCCATTTTTTAAAAGATTTCTTTCTTTATTAGAGGGGTGGGGGAAGGGCAGAGAGAAAGGTGGTGAGAATTCCAAGCAAGTTCCATGCTGAGCAGGGAGCCCTGTGCAGGGCTTAATCCCACAACCCCAAGAGCATGACCTGAGCTGAAACCAAGAGTCAGACACTCAACCAACTGTACCACCCAGGCATCCCTAAGAGGTACCATTTTTAAGTAAACGGTTCTATGGCATGAAGTACCTTCACTTTCTTACATAGCCATCATCACTGTACATCCACAGAACTTACCCATCTTTCCAAACGGAGACTCCATATCCATTAACAGTAACTCCCCATTTCCCCTTCTCCCCCAGCCCCTAGCAACCACCATACTACTTTCCGTCTCTATGAATTTGGCTCTTCTAATACCTCATATAAGTGAAATCCTACAGTATTCTTCTGTCACTAGTTTGTTTCTCTTAACATAATGTCTAGAGCTGCATCCATGTTATAGCATATGTCAAGGTTTCCTTCCCTTTTAAGAATGAATAACATTCCATTTTATGTACAGATCATACTTTGCTTACCTGTTGGTTTTTTGTTGGACACCTGGGTTACTTCTAATTTTGGCTTCTGTGAATAATGGTGCTACGAACATGGGTGCACAAATATTTGTCCAAATCTCTGCTTTCACTTCTTCTGTATATATACACAGACGTGGAATTGCTGAATCATAGGATGATTCTATGCTTTGTTTTTTGAGGCATCACCATGCTATTTTCCACGCTGGTGGCACCATTTTACATTCCCACAGGATAGTTAAACTTTGTTTTCCTCAGCATTATGCTTGTAAGATTCATCTCCATTGCTATGTATTTATAGGTCATTTATGCTAATTGCTGTGTAGCGTTTTGTTAGTTAACATGCCTTGGTATTTATAGCTGTTCTCTTGTTGATGGGCATCTGGGTAGTTGTAGGTTCTGGCCATTACAAGTAGTATCACTATTACAGTGCATTTTATAGTTAGGTCTTAAAGATCTGTCGCTTTGTTTAGCTTTTTAATTTTCTCATGTTACGGAAATAAAAATGGTTAAATTTATGAAATTATTTGTACACCTAACAAAATTTCCTGATGGTACTGCCTGGTAATCTTTAATATCTCAAGTGACAGAATATCCAACCCATGTTGGCCTAAGAAAAGGGACTTGTTGGATCACATCCCTGGAAAGTTTCAGTGTCCAGCTTCAAGCATGGCTTGGCCCAGGGCTCAGACAATTTCATTCATACTCAACTCTGCTCTTGGCCATGTTGGTTCCATAATAGATGACAAGCTCAGGAATGAGACAATGTTTCGGTAAAAGTGAATCAGATGAAATCCAGAGATATAGCATGGGATCACTGCTATCTATGATAGCTCATCTTTTCTTCTTTCAATTTTACTCTTATTGGAATAATGTACATACATAGTTTTAAAAATTAAATAGTACTCTCAGGCTTGTAAAAAACTGTAGAAATCTGCCTCACTCTTCCCTGCCTCACTGTCCAGTCCTGCTTCCCTGAGAGAACAGCTTCAACTCTCAAAGCTCTTTCTTTAAATGATGTTCTCCATATTTTAGAATTATGCAGTTTTGTTGCTCTCTTCATCAACTTGGACATTATATATTGACTTCCTAATATAGAACACAGAAACTTAACTCTTATTCAACCTCTTCTACCTCATTTTTCTATCCCCCAACTTACCAAAATAGTTACACCACTGTTATGGTACAATTTTTTGGTTAAATCAGTATTCAGTATTCATCTTAGATTATGTACATACTGGTTTCTTATTGCTCCTGTGACAAAGTACCATACACATGGTGTCCTAAAACAACACACATTGTCTCAGAGGTCTGAACTAGATCCTAGGAGGCTAAAATCAAAGGATGCATTCTTTCTGGAGGTTCTCAGGGGGGAATCTGTTCCTTTCCTTTTGCGGCTTCTAGAAGCCATCCATGTTCCTGGCTCCTGGTGCATCGCTCAGACCGCCCTCCAGTTGTATCTCTGACTCTGACTCTTTTGCCTCCTCCTTTTCCCATGTAAGGACCCTTGTGATTACATTGCACCTTTTGTAGACAATCCAGAGCAATCTCATCACAAGACCCTAATTTAATCACCTCGACGAAGTCTCTTTTGCCATACACTATAACATAGTCACACATTCTGGGGATTAGGCCATCTTCAGAGCGGTCATTAATTTGCTACCACTGTGTGTGTGTGTGTGTGTGTGTGTGTGTGTGTGTGTATTTGTGTTTGTGTATTATTTACTTATTTAGTTTTATTATTTAATTTAATTTATTTATTTTTAAAATTTTTTTAATATTTTAATTTTTTTCCCCTTCTTCGTCTCCGTCCTCATCTCCTCTTTCTCTTTCTCTTCCTTGCCACTGGTTCTCTTCCCCCTCCCTTGGAACTGTGTTTCTCCTGGAGTAAATAATTTCCTTGTTGTTCCTCCCCTCAGATTTTATGTAGACAGCACGAATCCTTTCCATACTCTTTATACAACCGTAAAACCTCTGTTTGCATTTTGCGCGTTACCCCCCGTACCAGCTCCCCTGTAAGTACGCCGCCGTGGAGCCTCTTCCTCAGTGAGTCGCCATCTTTGCCTTCCCGACCAGACCATGTGCTGTCTGGGTCCACCGCAGGGCTGTTTTCTGGGAATCTTCTTTCACCATCATTACCATCATCCTGCTCATTCCCTTCCCTTGTCTCTGTGCATCGCCCTTCTCTCCATCTCATGCATTCCTCTGAAATGGTTGGCTTCCTCGTTGAGGTGCAGTGTGTCCTCCAGTCGTTTTGTTGAGAAAATGTATATAGATGGTATACTGGATACCTTTTACGTCTTAAGATATCTTCAGCCAATTATGTAGATGACAGTGATAAACTGTCTCTGTTGAGAAAGGGTCTTCCTTTTTGGGGGGGAAGGAACAAGAACAGGAGAGGGCAGGAGAGAGGAGGGGGTCAAGGGGTGGAAGATGCTTCTGCCCTGGTCTTCGCTAATCAAGGCCCTCTAGGACAGGGTCCTCTCTTACTCACCTTGCTTCGCTAGTATCATGCTCACAGGAGGCACTTAACCTCGGTTCTACAGTGAATGAACACATACAGACACCACCGTGGTGCTCTCTGAAGTTGCTCTTTGAAGCGATGGAGAATCTTTAGAAGCCATTAGCTACGTCTCACAAAGGCCTGCTGGAAAAGTTAATTCCACTTATTAAAGATACTGTTAACAGTGAAACCTGATTCCTTATCTCCTTGGCCCATAGGACATAAAACTGATTCCTCCTTGAACTTTTATTCTATTCTTCCTCCTGCTTCACTGAATGGTATCATTCCCTAAGAACCAGATTTAGATGTGATTCATCTCTGCATATCCTATAATGCCTTGGTTTATATAAATGCTCAATAACCATGTGTTGCATTTCTGCATATCAGTTATGGGGCCTTCTTCATGACCACTAAATGATCTAACCTTGTCCCAGCTTCAGAGGCTTTGTAGTTGCTGTTCTCTCTGCCTGTGGTTCTCTGGTGCCATCTCCTCATCCTTCGCATCCTGCCATTGAAACTCGCACATCACTCGGTTTTCCCCTGATCTGAGGGCACTGTGTACTCCCCGGGTCACTGACCCTCGTGTCTTCTATGATGGCACCTGAGCAGTACCCGTCCTTACCTGAAATGATTCTGTGTCCTTACTTTGTTTCTCCAACTTAAATGGACCCCACAAATGGGTTTCTGTCCTACCCACTCCTGTATTCTGGCATACCTAGAACCAGGGACTGCTGAAAAGAAATGGATGAAATTAATAATTCAGCTATTAAGAGAGTGAAAATGTTCATAACGTGGTCTAATTTTTACTGGATTGTGTGAGTGATGAAAGAAGGTAGCATACACCTTTTCTGAAAGTTTTCCTTGACCACACACAGCTTTTAAGGATGTATAAATAGTTGAACATGCAGGGAGAATGATGCTCTTGCCTTAGGATTATGTACACCTTGCTTTGCAAAATTCCCTATCTAGGCTAAGTGTGGCCAGGAGACACTGTTAATTAGGTTTCTGTGACTTACAGGTACTTCTGGGGCTCTGGCTATAAAAAGTCTTTCCCCTTGAAAACAGGACAGAAGCATCTACATACACTTAGGTTGGTAGTATTGCCTAGAGAGGAAATAGGGAGTGAGAAATGAACAATGCCTGCTTGCTTTTTCCCCCCCCCCCCCAAGCTAAGTGCGATGAAATCAGAACCAAAATGTTTCAATCTGGTGAATGGTGCTGAGAGTCCTACAGAAATTGACCTTTGGCTTTATAGCAGAGTTTCTAGAGCCACACTCTTCATTTGTGCTTGGGTAATTCTGGTGTGGGGGCTGCCTTTGTGCATGGTAGGAGGTTTTGCAACAACCCTGGCCTCTGCACCCGCTTCCTCTCCGGTTGTGACAACCAAATACGTCTGGAGACATTCCCATCCCTGGTTGAGAACCACCATGCTAGAATATATGTAGAAGTGCCCAGCTTTAAGCCATGCCTCTGGATTTCTTTAGAACCCATATTTCCACCATTAAGGGTACAGTGGTGTTCCCTCCCTGTAGCAGTAGAAAACTGCTTAACTTCAGCCTTGTTGTGTGTATGTCTTCTTAGTCATTCCAGTGTAGTTTTGAACAGTATCCTCTCCACATTCCACCAAAACATAGCACACTACTCTAGTGTTCCCTTAGGTTTCTCCTCTGCACACAAATGAGTGTGCAGCTAGTACTTGGTGTGTGCTTTCCAGCCATTAGGGGTCTTTCTGGGTCTTTCTGTGGTATCTGAACAAATCCTGACTCTCTCCTTTCTTGGATGCCACTCTCTGAGCTGCTGGTACTGTTTGGTTAGTTATCTAACACTATGAAGAGCTGTCATTGTAAGAAAAAGGAAGGCAAGTACCCTTAGTTGGTAGTTGTAGCAATATAGGGAGAGTCATTCATTCGTCTTTCAGATTTTTTCTTTTTTTATTGAGATATAGTTAACATAGAGTGTTACATTAGTTTCAGGCGTACAATGTAGCAATTCAACGATTCTGTACATTATGCACCACTATTAAGTGTGCTCTTAATCCCCTTTATCGTTTTTACCTGTCCCTGCACCAACCTCCTCTTTGGGCATTACCAGTTCTCTGTATTTGAGATTTTATTTTTTTGTTTTTCTCTTGTTTGTCCATCTATTCCTTAAATTTCACCTATGAATGAAATCATATGGCATTTGTCTTTCTTTGTCTTATTTCACCTAGCCTTGTAACTTCTAGGCCAATCCATGTTTTTGAAATTGGCAAGATCTCATGCTTTTTGTGGCTAAGTAATATTCCTGTATGTGTGTGTGTGTGTGTGTGTGTGTGTGTGTATGAACACAGACATACCACATCTTTTTTTTAAGTTCTTATTTATATGTCAGAGAGAGAGTGCATGCACACAAGCAGGGGGAGTGGGGGGCAGAGAGAGAGGCAGGCTCCCTACTGAGCAAGGAGCCTGATGTGGGACTCAACCCCAGGACCCCAGGATCATGACCTGAGCCGAAGGCAGATGCTTAACTGACTGAGCCACCCAGATGTCCCCACACTGCATCTTCACTATCCATTCATCTTCCAGTGGACACTTAGGTTGCTTCTGAATCATGGCTACTGGAAATAATGCACAAAACATAAAGGCACATATATCTTTTTGAATTAGTATTTTCATTTTCTTTGGATAAGTACCCAGCAGCAAAATTATTGGAACCTATGATAATTCTGTGTTTAATATTTTGAAGGAAACCTCTATACTGTTTTCCACGGTGGCTGCACCAGTTTGCATTGCCACCAGCCTTGCGTGAGGGTTTCTTTTCCTCCACATTCTTGCCAATGCTTATTTCTTCTTTTTTATTGTCATTTGTTTGTTTGTTTTATTTAAGCCATTCTGACTGATGTGAGGTGATAGCTCATTGTGGCTTTGATTTACATTTACTTGATGACTAGGAATGTTCAGCATCTTCTCATGTGTCTGTGGGTCATCTGGGTGTCTTTTTTTTTTTTTATTAACATATAATGTATTATTTGCCCTAGGGTACATGTATGTGAATCATCAGGCTTGCACATTTCACAGCACTCACCATAGCACATATCCTCCCCAATGTCCATAACCCAGCCACCCTATCCCTACCCACCCCTACCCCCCAGCCACCCTCGGTTTGTTTCATGAGTTTAGCAGTCTCTTATGGTTTGTCTCCTTCCTGATCCCATCTTGTTTCATTTCCCTCCCCCATTCCCCATGACCTCCCGCTCTGCCTCTCAAATTCTTCATATCAGAGAGATCATATGATAATTGTCTTTCTCTGATTGACTTATTTCGCTCAGCATAATACCCTCTAGTTCCATCCACGTCGTTGCAAATGGCAAGATTTTGTTTCTCTTGATGGCTGCATAGTATTCCATTGTGTATATATACCACATCTTCTTTATCCATTCATCTGTTGATGGACATCTAGGTTCTTTCCATAGTTTGGCTATTGTGGACGTTGCTGCTATAAACATTCGGGTACATGTGCCCCTTCGGATCACTACATTTGTATCTTTAGGGTAAATACCCAGTAGTGTGATTGCTGGGTCATAGGGTAGCTCTATTTTCGACTTTTTGAGAAACCTCCATACTGTTTTCCAGAGTGGCTTGTACCAGCTTGCATTCCCACCAACAGTGTAGGAGGGTTCCCCTTTCTCCGCATCCTCGCCAACATCTGCCGTTTCCTGACCTGCTTATTTTAGCCATTCTGACTGGTGTGAGGTGGTATCTCACTGTGGTTTTGATTTGTATTTCTCTGATGCCGAGTGATGTTGAACACTTTTTCATGTGTCTGTTGGCCATTTGGATGTCCTCTTTGCAGAAATGTCTGTTCATATCTTCTGCCCATTTCTTGATTGGATTATTTGTTCTTTGGGTGTTGAGTTTGAGAAGTTCTTTATAGATTTTGGATACTAGCCCTTTGTTATGTCATTTGCAAATATCTTCTCCCATTCCGTCAGTTGTCTTTTGGTTTTGTTGACTGTTTCCTTTGCTGTGCAAAAGATTTTGATCTTGATGAAGTCCCAATAGTTCATTTTTGCCCT